>WAAE01005778.1:99366-154571 GCA_013400495.1 Nicator chloris | reverse complement strand
GGAGCACCCGGAGCGGGGAAGGCCGGGGGAAGGGGAGCGGGGCAGGCCGGGGGGGAACGGAAGCACGGGGAGCGGGGCAGGCCGGGGGAACGGGAGCACCGGGAGCGGGAGCAGAGGAAGGCGGGAGAACCGGAACCGCAGGCACCGGCCCGCCCGGTCCCGGCTCCTCAGCTTGGGCACTGCGGTTGAGGAGGAGCCGGGGATGGGCTCGGAGCGGGCCCCGGTGCTGAGCGGCCTTGGCCCGATGGGAGCCCCGGTGGAGGCCCTGGAGCAGAGCCGGTGCTGCCGGTGCAGGTTGTGGGTGCGGCCCCGGTGGGGCTCACAGTGCTGGCCCCAAGTGGGTCCTGGTGCTGGCCGGGCTTGGCCCCAGTGCTGGGCTTGGAGCGGAGCCGGTGCTGGCCGGGCTTGTCCCGGTGCTGGCCAGGCTTGTCCTGGTGCTGGCCAGGTTTGTCCCCGTGCTGGCCAGGTTTGTCCCCGTGCTGGCCCCGGTGGAGTCCCCAGTGCTGGCCAGGGGTGGCCTCGGTGCTGGGTCTGGAGCTGGCCTGGAGCAGACCCTGGTGCTGGCAGGGCTTGTCCTGCTGGAGACCCTGGAGCTGGTCCTGGTGGGGTCCCCAGTGCTGTCCCAGTCCTGGCCAGGTTTGTCCCAGTGCTGGCCAGGTTTGTCCCTGCTGTTCCTGTAGTCACCCACACAGGTGTGCACCCCTCACACCCCTCACCTGTGCCCCCCACAGCACCCCCTGACCCCTTCCCAGGTGCTGCTGCAGGTACATGGTCCCCAAATGTCCCCATTGGCTCTGAAATGCTGTAAAACCACCTCCAACTCCATGAAAGTAAAGCTTTTTCCTTTAAAAAAGAGGAAAGAAGAATTCCTATGTGTTTGAACCACACTGATGAGGGCTCAGTTTGGACACACTTGTTCCTTTGGTGCTTATTTAATTGAATTGTTTTAGAAATGAATAATATTAGAAATTAATCTGGACTGATGTGTGTGATTTCTTATCCTGGGTAGTCCCAGAGATCCAGTGCTGTTGTGAGAGACAAATATTGGGATGGATCAAGGACTAAAAGGGCTTTTCCTTGCCGGGAAGGTTGAGTTCCATGGTGACAATGGAAAATTTTTTGGGTTGGGAGCTGTGGAAGATGTGGTTTGGAAATGTACTGCAAGAACGTAATGAGGCACACACAGGTACTGATTAAAATTGGGCATTTGGGTTAAAAATACACATTTATCCACTGGAATCACTTTGGTTTTGCTTTACTCAGAACAGCAACAATTATGGCCAGTGTTGGCTAACGAGCACTTGGAGCCAACTTTTCCCAGGGAATCTGAGGGAAGGGACTCTGGAAGGGACCTTCTGGTCCAGGAGGAGCTTCAGAGCCAAAACGTGAGGAATAAACAATCCCTTCACGTGTTGGATGCGGAATAATTTGGGTGCAGGGTATCCCCATTCCCCTGGCACTTCCCGGCGTCCATCCGGCCGCGGGGACTGTCGCTTGTCACCGCGACACCCGCGGCTTTTCCTGGGAGACCTTTCTCTCCCAGGGAGATCGGGTGTTTCCGCCTCTTTCCGGGGAGGAATCCAACCTTGTTGCCCGGCGGGTGGGGGGAACTGAGGACTCCAGGGAATTCTGAGCCTCCTCTTTCTTCTCGGGCCGCGTCACCCTCCGGAGCGCGGCGGCCGCGCTGACGCACGAGGGGCTCGGAGAATCGCCCTCAGTGCAGCCCGGGGCCGTGTGCCCTCCCGGCCGGTCCTTCCCAGAGCTGCCCGCTGATGAATCGGGCCATTCACGGCTCCGGGGCTTGGCGTGACGTCTGCGGCAGCGCTGACACACGTCGGGGTCGTGGCCCGCTGCTGAAATGTCACAGCCGGGCACGTCCGGCCCCGCTGCCGCTGCGCTGGCGTCGCTGAGGAGCGGGAGAGCTTTGTTCCAGCCCCGGCTGCTCTGGGGAGCAGGGGCTTTGCTCAGCTTCCATCTGCGTCTCTGTGGCCTTGTGTGGGTCTCATTTGAGCCTTTTCCTGTGAAAACAGGAAAACAGCCTGTGAAGCTACTGTAGTAGTCAACACGTTAGCCTAACACGCAAAAGGTCCCAGGTTCAAAACAGAGACCAAAACACTTCTCTGCATATAAAACAAGTTAACAAACAGTAGCTTCACAGGTTGATTTGAGAAAAATGATCTCTTTAAAGCTCCACTGCAGCTGAGAAAACCAGCAGCAGCCCCCAGGAAAAGACTCAAATGAGACCCACAGCCTTGGGCATCGTTAGTCTTGGGTTGATCCCTCTTTTTCCAGGGCTTGGCTGCTGCAGCTGAGGAAGAGGATGGAGCTTCATCCTCAGCTTTGTCTTGCAGAGCTGGGAAGTGGCACAAACTGCCACCGTTTGGGCTCCTGGGCACTGGTATCCTTAATTTTTTTGTAAGGGAAATCCCCAGAGATTTAAGGGCTGTTGGCAGGTTGAGGCTTTGTTGAGTTGTGTGGGGTTATTCCTGGGCCATCCCTCACTCCTTGTGAGCTCTCTGTGCTGCATGAGGGCTGGGAATGCTCCCAGGAACACAGGGAATGCTCCCAGGAACACAGGGAATGCTCCCAGGAACTCAAGGATCACTCCCAGGAACACAACGATGACCCTTGTCCCGACTCAGGAAAACCGTTCCAGAGGGCTCCTGCTGGTCACAGAGCCTGGATTAAACTCCCAAATTCCCGATTCCTGCACCCAGGCAGTGAGGCAGCTCTGCCTTTCTAGGCTGAGCTTTATTTAGAGCAGGAGTAGACTCGTTTTGGGACACAGCCTTGCATGGACAGCTGAGGTGTGGTCGGAATCTCAGCTGAGCTTCCTTTAGGCTTTGAATCAAGATCTCTTGGAGCATCCTCATCCCCCTCTTCCTCATGTGCAATCCAGTGATTCCCCTGGCCATCACTCCTTCTAAAAATAAAGGGAGTGGAGTGCTGGGTTTTGCTGCACCATCCCCTTACTGCCCTGAGTGCCTCATTTTTGACTTTATGAAGTGTTTTTTAAGGTTCCTGAAACCGCGTCAAACCAAACCTGGTAACCAGACTCCCAAACATCCCCTGCTTCAGTTTCCCACTCCCCTCCAGGTGAATTCCCCTCCAGGTGAATTCCCACAAGGAAAAGGGGCTTTTCAGCAAGGTGCCAGCTCCATCTCCCAGCGCTGCCTCCCGGCACCGCTGCAACAGCTGCAATTTCCTGGGAGGAGAAAATCCAGGAAGCAAATGTTGATGGGGAGTGCAGAGCTTGTGGTGCTCAGGGCAGGCTGGGGGACCACAGTGCCTCTTGGCAGGGAGCTTCCCAGTGGACTGGGAATGGAAATGGCATCCACGGGAAGCAGCAGAGTGGGAACGGGTGGTTACGGAGTGTTTAACTGTGTCAGAGTGCCTGGGAGTGATTTCTGGAATATTTAAGGATGGAGGTGAGGAGGAGCTGCCTGTCTCTCCCAGGGGGTGGGAGGCTGGCTGGGTTTGCACAGCCTCAGAGTGGGATTGTTGGGTATTTCCAGTGTTTTCCATGTTACAGATTTGCAGAGGTTGTTGGTTATTCCCAGTGTTTTCTGTGTTACAGATTTGCACAGGTTGTTGGTTATTCCCAGTGTTTTCTGTGGAATGGATTTGCAGAGGTTGTTGGTTATTCCCAGTGTTTTCTGTGGAATGGATTTGCAAAGGTTGTTGGTTATTCCCAGTGTTTTCTGTGGAATGGATTTGCAGAGGTTGTTGGTTATTCCCAGT
Source organism: Nicator chloris (assembly GCA_013400495.1). NCBI lineage: Eukaryota > Metazoa > Chordata > Aves > Passeriformes > Pycnonotidae > Nicator > Nicator chloris. The sequence continues at coordinate 150,830 of WAAE01005778.1, read as the reverse complement.
GTTTTCTGTGGATTGGATTTGCAAAGGTTGTTGGTTATTCCCAGTGTTTTCTGTGGAATGGATTTGCACAGGTTGTTGGTTATTCCCAGTGTTTTCCGTGGAATGGATTTGCAGAGGTTGTTGGTTATTCCCAGTGTTTTCTGTGTTACAGATTTGCAGAGGTTGTTGGTTATTCCCAGTGTTTTCCATGTTACAGATTTTCACAGTTGTTGTTATTCCCGGTGTTTTCTGTGTTACAGATTTGCACAGGTTGTTGTTATTCCCAGTCTTTTCTGTGTTACAGATTTTCACAGTTGTTGTTATTCCCGGTGTTTTCCGTGTTTTGGCGCCGTGACCACGCCGGGCAGGTGCAATGCAAACACAGCCCCGGGCGCTGTTTCCTTCCCTCTGAATCAATATTGATGTTTTTTTTTTGGAGCCCGACGTGGCCCATGGCAACGCTCCCCCTTCCCTGCAGGTTTCAGTGATACTGGGATCGGGAGATGAGCACGGGATAAAATTAACTGGGATGAAGCCAGTGGATACCAGAGCGGTGAGCCAGGCTCCCAAACACCTCCCTGTCACCCGGGGCACCTGTGCAAGGTGCTTTGCACATCCCAAAGTTTTTATCGTGGTGAAACCGGAGCGCCAGCCGGGAATCTCCCGGGGTGGAGCAGCTGGGAAAAGCCACCCGCCACCTCCCCTGCCACCATCACAGGCCTCGGAGTGGTTATTCCTTAATTGTTCATTTTTCCACCTGTTTTGTCCAGGTAGCTCCAACCCAGTGCTCTGGTTGAGCCACAATGGTGTTTCACAACCGTGCTTAAAATGGATATTTTTGTAGCATAGTCAGGGCCTAAAACAGCCCTGCAAAATTCTGCTCGCCCACGCGCCTGGCGTGAGTAATTTTCTTTTGATGGGTGAGTAAAATATCATTATTTTTTTCATGCTCCTCTTGGAATGGGTGGGAGAGAGGATTCTGACATTATTTTTGATTTGCTTAACATTGACACCGCGCCTGGCTCCGTGCAGGATGCAGAGGGACCCGCTCCCAGCAGCTCATCCCTCCGCTGCCAAACTTCGGGAAGGTGCCTTGTTTTCCCTGGCCTGACCTAAAATCCAGAAAATCGATGTTTACACCTCTTTTTTTTTTTCTTTCCTCTTTTTACACCTCTCTTTCCCTTCTCCCCCGCTGCAGCAGCTCTCCCTGACATCCCTGCATGGCTTAAAGCCCCCAGGTTTCCAGGGATGGGGTTGAAATCCAGGTGGGAGCGCTCACCTGCGGCACGGGCGCGTTCATTCCCGAGGGATCCCATCCCCACATCCCTCCCATCCCCACCCCGTGACCTCCCCTCTCATCTCCACGAGGAGAGCACCCAAACGGGGATTTGGCGCAGAGTCTCCCTCGACAGAAGCTGTTTGTGATCCGTTGGAATATGTTTTTTTTTGGCCTTTTTTTTTTTTTTCCTTTTTGCCTCCGCGCTGTGTTTGGAGCGGTTGCCATGAGTTCCTGGGAGGGGGGGAGCGGGGTGGGACGGTGCCTGCGGTTTCCATGGACACGCCGGGAGCACAGCGAGGAGGCATCCGGGAGATTCGTGCCTAACCTGAGCCTGCCCTCCTGCCTGGCTCACCTGGGCACGGCTGGGATCCCCTCCTGGCCGGGGATTTGCACTTTTGGGGGGTTTTTAGGGAGCCCAAGGGATGTCCGGGTTTCCAAGATTTTGGTGTGCAGTGTTCCCTTTCCTTGTGCAGGCTGGGATGAGACTCAGGAATGCTGCTCAGCAAAGGCCTCTGAGCTTCCTTTGAACTCCCTGGCTTTCCTGTTTCATGGAAAAGTCCTTCCCTAACACCTCCATCCCTCAGGGAAGCTTTACCCAAACGGAGAGGGAGGAGAAGCTCCACCATAGCAGAGTGGGAAAGTGAAGCTTCACATCCTTCCTCGAGTGCTCCCGACCTTCCTGTTGGGGTTTGCAGGAACACTTTGATCCCTCTGGGGTAGCAGCTGATCCCACGACCAGGCAGCTTTTCTGGATGCAGCTACACCTTGAGCCCAATCCATTCCCAGCCCAGGAGCTTCCAAAGAAAAAGGCTCAGGGAAGGACCCAGTTTCTGCAGTAGCTTTGGGATGATTTTTGTCTGCACAGAGAGTCAGGTGTAAAGGGATGGGTTTGTAGAATCCTTCATCATCCCACATGCCCAAATCCTTGGGAAAACCAGGCTGGGAGGGTCGGGGTCACCCTGGCAGCGCGGGAGGCTGGGTGTCATCCTCCTGCCTGCAGGCACAGAGAGGTTTCTTTCCGGTGAAGGAATTGAGATTTTTGGTGGAAATTCAAAGAGTGAGAAGCTCTGGCGAGGATCCAGGCTATGCTGGCGCTTGGGGTTTCAGTGTGAGAGAGAGAAAGGGAAAAAAAAAACCCCTGAAACTTTCCACGGGAAGCGGGCACTTCCCACAAAACATGGGTTTAGTCGGTGGCCTGGCAGTGGTACCAGTAAAAACCCATTTTGGCCACCAGTTCAGACCAAACTGGGAGCTGCGGGTCCCCTGGGGCAGGAATATTGAATTCAGAGGCTCAGTGTGCCTTCTCCCAAATTAATTAACATCCAAACTGCCCCAGCCTCTGCTGTCCCTGCTTGTCCATCCGTCTGTCCATCCTTCTGCCCTCCCTTCTCAATCCCTGCCTGGCAGCTCAGCATCCCCAGGGGCAGCGTTTTATCAGCTGTGGGTGAAAATATTTGGTGTTTATCCCTTGCTTATCTGCCAGGGGTCTTCTGGGGCCTGATTAGGGGTGGCAAAGCCGTGTTCAGCTGGAACGAGCTGGGAAAAAGGATCACATCCCGCAGGGAATTTATCCCCTGGGCACGCTCTGAACTCCATCCCTGCTCCCCACGGCCAGGGCTGATGCCAAGGTTTGATGTCCAGGCTAGGAAAGGACCATTCCTGCCTCATTTAGCAAGGATTGAGTGATTCCTGCTGGCAATTCCTGCGTGCCTCCGTTCCAGGGGACTGGGGGGGAGTGGGAGGGGGAGCTCCATGTTTTAAGCTGCAGCTCCCCACAGACCTCATCGAGCTGTATCCAAACCCTGCCTGGGAGGTTTGTTTCCAACTCTCCTGTGCATCCAGAGGAGAATTAACTCCTTTGGTGTGTGTGGCCCTGCGTTTGCACATGGAAAAGCCAAGCAAACAGATGAGATTGCTGGGGAAACTTCAGAGAAAATCAGCCACAGCTTCTCCCACCTTCCCCTCCCTGGGGTTCCTGAGCATCCCCGAGTAGAGCTCGCAGGATTCTCTCCACCCACACTTTTTTCCTTCACTTGAAGCTCTTCCCACCCTCTCCCTGCAGTGCTTCACCCTCCTCCCTCCCCGCTGAACCCCTCTGCCTTCCCGAAGTGGCGGTGCCCTGGCGGGGAGGGGGCTGCCGGGGGCCGGGATGCTCCCGCAGCCCCGCGGGCTGGGAACGCTCCGGCTGTGACTCAGCGCGCTCGGCTCTTCAGGAACGGCATTTCAAGGGATTTCACACCCCAAACACAACCCCAGCTTTCTCTCGCTCAGCAGAAACGAGACATCAGGGGAAAAAAAAAAAAAAATGAAAAACAAACCCCACCGATTCTGGTTTTTCTTTGGTGTTTATAAAGCCAGGCTCAGCTTTGAAGGTACCAGGGAGATCCAGGCCACGCTGGGAATTCGTGGCAGTGATGGATACTGATCCACCTCCCCCCAGTTTATTTGTATTACCCTCATCGTGCATTTTCTAACCAGGAAAAATTCTGGATTTTGAAGCAAATGGTTGTGATGGTGCTGTGGCAGCTGCACTTTGTCCCCCCACAGTTTTGCAGGCAGGGACACAACTCCCAAAGGGACAAAAATTGGGTGCCAGCAGCAGTTTTGAGGCGTGGGGTGAATCCATTTGGTTTAAAAGCTCCAATAAAATCCATACCTTTCATCTTTTTTTTTTTCTTCCTTCTTTCTTTCCTGCTCATCCATCTTCTCCCCCCACCCAGAGAATCATATTAAAAGGCAGTGATTTAGAAACCAGGAAAATTATGTAAAATTGTAAAACAGAACAAAAAAAAAAACCCCAATAATTGAGGAACAGACCTGACTTGCACGGGGTTATTTTTTTAGAGGTTTTACTGAGACAGACATAATTACCAAGTGGCATCACGATGCTGATAGAGATATTTACTGCTGCACGGGGGATTTGCTCGGCTGATTTCCCTTTGTTTCTGGGAGACAAAAAGGGATTTTTGGGGTTCCTTGCCCTCCATGGTGGGATGAGGATGGGGAATGGGATGGGACAGCACCCCCTGTGCTCCCTGTGCCTTCCCTTCCCAGCTCTGGTACCCAGGCAATGCTGATTCATGGCTTTTCCTACCCCACATCCCTCCTGTTACCAGAACTCCCTGGATTTAACCATTTTTCCAGTGGACAACACCACTTTGGGATGCTCTGTGTACCCCCCAGAGGGGCAGGTTGTGCACAGGTAATGCTTTAATCACCTTTTTAATTATCCTTTCTCACTAGGAACCAGCCTGGCTCCAGCTCCCTTCTTGTTCCTGCCCTGCCAGAGTGTGACAAACTGGTTTTAACTGGGATAACACTCCCCTGAGTAAAATCCTCATTTTTTTTTTATCCTTTCACCACCAAGTTGATGCCATCACTTCCAAAAACATCAAGTGACAGCACCTGGCTGTGGATGGAGGCAGGAGGTGCCTCATTTTGGTTTATATTTGACCCACGGAGGAAAACACAAAGGAAAAAAAAAATTCCATATATTTTTGTTTTCTTCCTGTAAGGCACCACACCCCCAGTTATTGACAGGGAAATTATACAGCAGAGTGGTGTTTGTTTATAAAAGAAGGGTGATTCACACTGCCACAGGAGCTGGAAAGGGTTAAACCCCAAATTACACCGGAGAACCATAAACAGGAAGTTCTCCCGAAAAAAAAAATTTAAATTTAAACCTGGTGACTCAGGTTGGCTCCAGAGCTGCTCAGGGAGGGTCACAGGGGGTGCAGCCCTGGATTATTCCCGGTGGGTAATTACAGGGTTGGTTTGAAAACAACGGGAAAAGTGGGAAGGGCAAGGGTTGGAGTTTGGATAATCCGGGTTTTCTGCTTCCTCCCGCCCGTTCTATTGCAAACTCTGTCTCCTGTCGCACATGGTTGGATTTTACAGCAGGTTACACTGATAAAAATATTTCCTGGGGGTCCAGCTGTTGGTTGGAGCAGTGCTGGGGACTTGGAAGTGGAGCTGGTGGGAAGCAAATGGAAAAGCAGCGGTGGGAAAAGCCAGACTGGGAGGCAGCAGGACCAACGTTGTCCCCAAATCCATGTTTTTATCCCAAGTTTTGTGTAGCAGCGTGAGAATTTGGGCTGGTCCAGTCCAAATTCTTAGGAGGGGGCTCAGATACTTTCCCAGGAGCTCCCGGTGCAGATTTGGGATGGGATGGAATGGGACAAAGCTAAGCTGTAGGTGAAACATCTCTGGCAAAAAAAAACACTTTACTGTCATTATGACCTCAATTTTTTCTATTTATTTAAAACATCACAACCCAGAAAACGTTGGGAGATTTTGGCTGAGATGCTTTAACCAAGCAGCACCTCTTTAACTTAATTAAATCCATTGACAACAGCAGTTGAATTCCTGGATTTTCATTATCCTGATAGGTGAAAGAAATCCAATTATTTTTAGGCTGCCTGCGTGGCTGCTCCCAGCTGACCCAGCCACCTTTACATATGTTGTGTAATTTATTTAGAGTACTCTTCACATTCAGGTAACCCAGATTTTCCTGGGAATTAGGGATTTTAAGAATGAAGGCTGTGCTGGCAGGTGAGCTGCTCCTCCAGCTGTTGGAGCAGAGGAATCCTTTGAAGCAGCTTACAGCTCCAGACACCGGTTGTTACTTTTTTTAATATCCTCTTTCTAAATATTTACAGGCTTTGTTTGGCTTTTTTTTTTTTTTTCTTTAGTATTATTATATCCCTCCTAGCAGATTTGGTTTGAAACAGAGCGGGCTCTTCAGCTGCTTGTGGAGCATCCTTGCCTTGGTTTGGGGTGGAGGGAGGATGTGTGGGGCTGACCTCAGGGGTGGCAGTGGCCCTTGGAGAACCAAAGGGACCCACAAGGACCATCCAGTGCAGCTCCTGGCCCTGCACAGACACCACAAAATCCCACCCTGGGTATCCCTGGGAGTGTTGTCCAAACCCTCCTGGAGCTCTGGCAGCCTCGGGGCTGTGCCCATTCCCTGCAGAGCTGTCCCAGTGCTGATTCCAGCCTTTGGGGGAAGAATCTTCCCCTAAAATCCAACCTGACCGTCCCTTGGCGCAGCTCCCGCCGTTCCCTGGGTCCTGTCCCAGAGCAGAGATCGGAGCTGCCCCTCGGGAGGAAGGTGTGGAACGCTGAGAAGTCTCCCCACAGTCTCTCCCACCCTTTCCCTCTCCGGGGGGTGCCCAGTGCCCGGAATGAGGGGCTGCCACCCCTGGGACAACCCCTGCTGTCCCCAAACCCACCCCCAGCACCGGGCCCGGCAGCATCGCCGCTCACACAATCCCTTCTCCTCTCTCTTTTCCAGGATCCCGTTCAAGATCGGGCAGCCCAAGAAACAGATTGTACCCAAGACAGTGAGTAAACCAGTTCCCCCTTTTTAGCTCCAGCCTCGGATCATGTGGCTGATGAGTCAAGCCGGCACTTTGACTCGTCCCATTTTGCAGCGTGTGGGAGGGAGCTGGAGCAGCAGAACCTGTTGCTGCGTGTGACCAGCGCTCTGCTCCTCGTGCGAGGAGCGAGGGGGAGCCCCATCCAGGGAGAATATTTTGCTTTGGGATCTGTTGAAATTATAATTTTTTTTTTCTGGATTTTTTTTTTTAATTTTTTGGGAGGGGTGTGTGTGCGTGGGGTGGGGGAAAAGAGCTCTCTTGGTCTGGCACAGTTTTCCTCGGAGATGGCTGAACGGGGTTGCTTCCTTCCTTCCTTCCTTCCTTCTTTCAGCAATGGCTTGTTTGTTCATCCTTTCGGAGCAGATGGAGGAGGAGGAGTGGTTCAGATCGCTGAATATAACTGTTTCCAAAGAAAGGCTTATAAGCTGAGATGCTTAGTGCTCGGGCGTGAATTAATTTGTGCTGCACAGCATTTGCTTTAAAAGCAAATTAAAAAAGCATTTTGTATTCCCGTGGATTTGAGGCTCCTACCCCAAGTGCTGCTGCTTGCAGCTGGCTGTGGTATTTTCCCTTCTTAAGCAGCTTGGCTTTGCATTTGTCCCATGCCAAACAAAAAAAAACCACCCAAAAAAAAGCTGTGGAGCCTCCCAGGAGCCGGCCCTGAAAACTCACCTGGGCACCTGCTCTAAGAAGGGAGCCCTGAGAGGCAGCGTGGGGCAGAGCTTGTCCCTCTAACAGCGTTGGTGACCTAATCCCCTGCACAGACTGACATCCCTGATCCTTCCTCTCCGGGACACTCAGCTAATTCCGCAGGATGCGTGGGCACCCGCGCTTGTGGGGCAGTTTCTCCTTGGGACATGACATTTTCCCTAGAGGCAGAGGGCTAATCCCACCACTCCCTTCAAGGCTTGATTGTCATGTTTTATTTTAAAGGATTTGGTGGCTGTCTGCTGCCGTGGAGCAGCAATTTTCTGTAACAGCTCCAAACTGTCAGTACAGAATTTCAGCCAGGCAGGCGACGAAGACGAGGACTGGTAAAATTGCTCTGTGGTTTTTCCCTGTTTTCAGCTGCCCATTTCCAGGGGCTGGTGATCCACCAGCAAGGTGCTGCTGCCTGTGACCCCTCAGGTGAGGCAGCCCAGCCTCAGCTCTTCACACCTCTCCCAGCTCGTGGCAGGAGCCCTCACATTCCTTGCTCCACGACATTCTGCCTTTCCCAGTGTTCCCAACGCCGATGTCCTTCCAGGATGGGGCAAGAACCAACTGCTCTGCAGCTCTGGGTGCCTTGGCCAGCTCTGCTGGGCATCTCCAGCCTGCCCATTCTCACATCCCAGTTGGATATATTCCATTTCTTTGCTGGTTTCCCTCCCCTCGTGCTGCGTTCGCTGTTGGCAGAGGTTTTTCTCCCCTAAAATCAGCCATCCCTGAGCTCGGGCTCGCTGCAGATGAGTGGTGGCACCTTTGAGATCTTCCCTTCCCCGGAGCTGCTGGAATGTGCTGTTCTGAAGCAGTTGGCAGCCTTTGCTTATATATACATGTGTGTGTATTAAATAGAACAGCTCAGAATATCCGGCAGGCAGAGGTTCATTCAGCACCCAGAGCCTTTCCAGGCCTTTTCCTTTTCCTTCCTTCCTTCCTCAGCTCCCCGGGAACAAGATTTTGTGTCAACAAAGCTGGAAACCGATTTCTAAAAGGCTTCCACTTGCACTGGGATGATGATAATGATGATGATAATGATGATGATGATGGTGGTGTTGCTCTCCAGGCACCAGATACAGGGAAAGCAGAAAACAGGAAGCCCAAAACCTTGGAACTTCACGCCAAGCGCAGAGTGCAGCTCTTCAAAGCAGAACTAACGGCAGGAAACCACGGATATCCCCCGGGATCAGGCATTCCATGCCGTGGTGTGGAAGGGATGAGGCTGCTTTCAGCTGCAGGCCCCCAAATTTACCTCCCAGTTGCAGGCTGAGACGCTCCATCTGTGCAGGCGTTGGGGAACAGCAGCAGCAGCAGCCAAGGGCTGGGATATTCCAGATGTTGGGCTGCAGAGCCCGCTGCAGGAAGTGGGAAGGTGTGGCATCTCCAGGGCTGCATCCCAAGCCCATCGGAAGGGAAGTGGTTGTGGGTAGAGGATCTCCCACTCGCAGAGACCAGACCACAAAAGAGGATGGTGAGGGGGAAGGATAAAAAAAAAAAAAAGCAGCATTTGTTAGGATGTAACTTCTTTGGCTCTCCGTGAGGCCTGGGACTGGAGTGGGGAGAGGGGGGTGGCTTTGCCGAGAGGCTCAGCGAGCCAGAGAGGCTTTTTTGTTGTCTCGATGCTGGGGCTGGTGTCAGATCTAGGCCAGGAGTAAGTCCTGAAAAGCAATTTGCCTGGGCTGCCGAGGAATTAGTCATGACTCCCCGTGCCCACTCGCTTGTGATCCTTTGGAGAAGGGCACGGTGTCAGCCACAGTTGAGCTCTTGAGGGAGAAGGAAACCCCGGCAGAAAATATCAGCTGGTGAACTGAGGTGATCTCCCCCTCCCCAGACATGGCTGTGCTTTGTTTCCACCTTAACCTGGGCAAATCCAATTCCAGACAGCATAATCTCTCCCCTCCTCTTCCCTGAAAAGAGCAGCTGTCACCGGGCTCTGGGAGCCGGGTGGGAGGATCTAATGCTCAGAGAGGCCCTGCTGTCAGCAGGGCCACGGGCCCACAGCCCAATTAAACTAATGCCCAGTGATAGGAGTTAAACCTGTTAGAATTATATCTCTCCATGTTTATTGCTCAGGCACGAAGCCTCTTATGGCAGAGATGTTCTTCCCTCCCTCGGGACAGCTCCGCTCCCAGCGGAGGCTGCGCTGCCATCGGAGCTGTCTCGTCTCCCCAGCTCTGCTGCAGCTCCAGCTGAAGTTCACCTGCGTCCCCCCGAGGTTGTTCCCTGCCCTTCACCGGGGCTGGGATGATCCAAGCAGGCAGGGAGCTGGGGAACAGAGCTGGCCCTGAATCCCCACGGGGTGCTGGGGATGGGGCCGGTTTTATCCCGGTTTTATCCCAGTTTTATCCCGGCTCCCTCCCTGCTTCCCGCAGCCCCGCTCTGGCCTGGGCTGACTCAGACCACTCGCCCTCCTCCTCCTCCTCGCTGGCCTGAGTCAGCTTGGCAGGGAGTGGAGACCTGAGCTGCCAAACCTCCCTTCCTTGACTCATCCCAGCAGCTCTGCCTTCCCCAGGGATGTCGGACGGAGGATCCATGAGCAGCAGGATTCCACTGCAGCTGTGGCCGTCAGCACCTTCCCGCTGGGCTCCACCAGCCAGCTGGAAATCCCAAAACAATGGAGTAAATGTCATGGGAATGGGGTGAATTCAAGTGGTGCCAGTTAAATCATTTTGCTCGTTTTCACTCCCTTCCTTCAATCTTTTCTGGCCAAACTGGTCTCTGCAGTTGGGAGGTGCCTCCTTTTTCCCTTTGCCACTTTGCTGGGAAGTTTTCTTGCAGGATGGGGATGTGGAGATCTTGCCGGGCGGAGCCCGTGACATCCCAGATCCACCTGCACTCTGCAGCTCTGGCTCAGAATGTTCAGCCACGGGGGACTTCCCTTGAAATTCTTGATGGGATGGCAAAAGCTCAGCAGAAATTCCATCTTAAAACAGAACTCATGGCCTAATTCTATGGGTTTCTTTTTTTTTTTTCCTGGAGAAGAGGGAGAAGGAAACACTTCCCTTTTTTTCCCAAGATCCGCAAAGAGGCTGAGACCACTGGAAGATGCAGAAATCAGCTCATCTTCCTCCTGCAGGAGAAAACATGAACCCCAGGGGGATAGGAAGGTTCCTGACAGCCCCTTATTTCCATCTCTTTGTAGTGTTGGCTTCGGTCTTGCTCCTTTGCCTCATAACCACGGTGGTGATGATGATCCTGCCCTGCAAGCAGGAGGGGTCTGATGGCAGGTGGGAGGCCCAGTGTTTGCAAACAAACAAAAAAAAAGAACTGGGCGAAGGAGAGCACGTTGTTTTATTTCAAAGCTTTCGAGAGCTCGTCGCTGGTGATGTAGATTTAAATAAAAACCTCGAGACGAGCGATTTTTGCATTACCCAGCCCCTGTGCCTGGAAGAAGAAAAAAAAAAGGTTCGATACAGAAAGCGCAGTTTGATTTGGGGTTTTCAGAAAGGCTGCGGAGCAGTGGGATTATTTTAATAATACGGAAACTTCCCTTCAGGATATTGTAATTTTCTTGCCTGTACTTCTTGTTCTCGTTACTCTTAACGTGATAATCCTCTCCGCAGCCTCTGTCGGCTGCATGTGACTGTGGATAGCTACTGGGAGTGGGAATTACTGTGTGCTCTGCAAAATGTTCCCAGCTTGTCCTCCTTGCAGGGCTCTGCCTGTGACTCTGCTGGGTGGGAGCACGTGAGAGCAGCTTTTCCCTCTCCAGAGCTCCTGGGAGCTGTTTTTGTGGGATATCCGGGCTCCAGCCGTGGCTGGGAGGCTCCGTGAGCTCGCAGACTGTGGGGACTGGGAGCCAGTTGCTGCCCGTGGGCGTGAAAAATAAGAGCAATCCTTGGGCAGCTGTCTCAGAGATGGGGCTGGGGATGTGAGTCAGGCTGGGCAGCTGAAGTGTCTGTGTGTGGAGTCACCTCCATCCCGTGTGGATCCTGCTCCGGCACTGGGATGGGGGTTTTGGGGGAGCTCGGGAGGTTTGGGGGGTTCACAGCACCCAGAGGGTCTCAGCGTGGGGAGGGTTTGGCTTTATGGAGTGAATCCTAAAATCCCAGAATGGTTTGGATGGGAAGGGAGCTTTAAATTCATCTTGCTCCAGCTCCTGCCATGTGCAGGGAAACCTTTCACTATCCCAGGTTGCTCCAGCCTGGCAATGGCCACTTCCAGGGATCCAGGGGCAGCCACAGCTCCTCTGGGAATTCCATCCCAGCCCCTCCCCACCCTCACAGCAAGGAATTCCTTCCCCAAATCCCCTCCCACCCTGTCCTCTGGCCGTGCGCAGCCATTCTTTGTGTCCTGTCCCTCCCTCCTGTGTCCACATCCCTCTCCAGCTCTCCTGGAGCCCCTTCAGGCCCTGGAAGCTGCTCCATATCCGTTAAGCAACGATGCCTTTCACTTTATTGCGCAGAAACGGGCGAACCTGACAGCAAAAAAGGGACAGAAACCCTGAATATTTGCAGGTATTCCACAGCCAAACCCTCCAGCTTTTGGAGGAATTGGTTGCTGAGCAGATCCTCGTGAACACGGAGAGGGAACAACAAGGAGAACGACACCCCCAGTCTTTCAAAGGAGGGGCATATTTTTCGAGTCGAGCCCGACCCTGTGCGGTTTGCAACCAAAACAATTCACACCTAAGGCCTATAAATAGAGTGCAATGCCCCCTGGGTGTTTGAGCAGCCGGAACAGGCACGGGGCTGGAGGGTGAGTTTTACTATGTGCCGGTTACCTGACCTGCAGGGCGCCAGCTGCCGCGGATTTCTGCGGCTCCCCGAACGCCAGGCACAAGTCGTGTGAGCTGCCCCCACACTGCTCCGTGTCTGTTCTCTCCAGCGCCCAATTTTAGCAGCACGAAAAGGGAGCTGGAGCTCCGGGGAGGGTTTTTTTGGGAGCAGAGGGATGGAGGTGGTGGCGGGGGGAGAGAGCCCAGCTCGCATCCCCCGGATGGTGGGAGCGGATGGTGCGGACAGCTGGGCGCTGGGATGGGGCTGGAATGTGGCTGGTCACTGCCTGCGCTGGGATCAGGCTGATGGAGTTCAAGTGCAGCCCAAAAAGATGTTTAAAAGAGGAGATTTTAAGAAAACCGAGCTCCATCTTTAACCCCCAAGCTTTGAACAGCAATTCTGCGTGAAAAGCCAACATCCCCGTTAAACGTTGCGGTGCCGCATCGAGGATGGGATTGAAATCCTGGGGCCAGCAGGGAGAATTGGAACAAACCTTTGGATCCTTCTAGTCCTGGCTGCTCCCAGCACTCTGCATTTCCTTAATAGCACAGGAGCTTGACAACACAACTGAACCCAGCGCTGATCCCATGACAACAAACGCGCACGGATTTACTCTTGGCTGGTCAATTGAAATCCATTTGCTTCTCTGGTTGACGAGGTGTGGAATGAATGTTTTAAGTGTGTTAAAACAGTCAGCATGGAAAGAAAGTTCCTTAAAATATCTCCTATCACTGGAGGGTTGCTGCCAGCTAGCAAGTAGGAGGGAGCAGGCACTGAGGTAGCATCAGGAGAAGGCTGGGCTGGAGCTCGGAGCTCGGAGCACAGGGTTCCCCTCCCTTCTGGAGGTGTCACAGTCCACTGGGGTTGTGCTCCAGCCCAAGAATTTCATGGGAGGGAGCTGTTGTAGGGGTAAGGAATGTATGGAGGGGGTGAATAATGTGGAGATGGGAGGGCTCACTGGTGACTGGGGGGGAATTTCACCACGCTGTTGAGGATGAGGAAGGAGGAAACAGCCAGACCCACCTCAGGGTCCTTAACGGGGCTGGAGGAGAAGCAGCTCCCCTCGGTTTTTGGGAGAGAACACAAGCTCGTCCCCCAGCACTGAGCCATGCTGGGTTGTGACCTCCCTGCTTTTACAGCATTCCCTTTGATCCCATCAGCTCCCAATCCATGTGCTGGAGCACATCCTTGGCTCCAGCTGAACGTTTGGTGCTGGCTCCTAGAGAGTTTGGGGCTCAAAAACCCCAAGACTTCCTTCACTTTTGAGGCGTAACTCCCGTTAAAGCTGCAGCTCGTGCTGGGCTCAGCGTGGCATTTCCCAGGGACAGCTTTCCCTGCACACTCCAGGCTGCCCTGCAGTCCCCTGGAGCTGATTTCCATCCCTTCTTTCCACAGGTGGAGAGAGACTTTGAAAGGGAATATGGGAAGCTGCAGCAGTGAGTATCAACCACACTGGTCAGACAGGACCGGCCGCGTGCTTCCCTCCTCTCGTTGCATCTTCCCAGGGAATTTTAGCCAGGGATGCTCTTCCCAGTGAGCAAATCCCTCGCTGCCCTGTAATTTCCAATTCTTCAGGGTTTCCCTGAGTGTTCAAAGGTGTCCTCAGAAGTATTTGCAGTGGGGTTGCAGATTCTGGCAGCTTTAAAAAAAGAAAAAAAAGTGTAAAATTGCCAGAAAGCTGCAGGGTCCCTGAAGAGCCCAGCACCTCAGAGGACCAGGAGTGGCTTTGCCATCCTGCCTGTGTCACAGGAGCTCACAGGGATCATCTGGAACCATTTGGCTTTACCATTTGTGCGAAGTGTGAGAACTTTCAGGAAATATGTGAACTATGAATAAGAGATCACCAACTTGAAAAGGTTAAAAACCATCTGAAAACAACCCGAAAGGGTTGAGCTGCACTGAACTTCTTCGAGCCTTGCCTGGATATTTTTAACTCCCACCAGAAGCCAGCATATTCAGCCCGTAAATGATTTGTTGCACGTATGATACACTTGGGTTTCTTTCTTTCCAAGATTCCGACTTTGCCTTCTTTTCTCCCATCTTTCAGATTGGAAGATCAGACCAAAAAACTTCAGAAGGATATGAAGAAAAGCACAGATGCAGATTTGGGTAAGTGACTGGAGGATACATAGACTGTGAACTTGGCCACAGAGAGATGAAGTGACTTTTCTCGAGATCACATGAGTAATGTGTGACAAGTCTGGAAAACAAATCCAGAGCTGAGTCCCACTCAGTTTGCTTAGTTACAAGGCCATCTGCGAGAGGGCTGCGAGCAGCAGCTCAGCCCAGGGAACACAGAGAGTGCTGCAGGCTCAGTCCCTGTCTCCTCAGCCCTGTGGCCTTGGACAAGTCCCTTTCTTTTCTTTGCCTCAATTTCTGCCGCTGAAAAAACCCAGGAGTCGTTACTCCAGGTCTCAGATTATCCAGCAGGAGCAGCTCCAGCTGAGCCTATTGTGCCAGCAGTGCTTTTTCACCTCCTTCAGTCCTGCTTTCACCTCCTTCACCTGGCTCTCTGGAGCCCCAGGAAGATGGGATGTGTCTGGGGGGGTCTGCAGGGCACGGCTGGACACGGCTGGCCGTGTTTCCCGTGGGAAATGCCGACCTGGCAGCTCTCCTTTGGGAATAACCCAGCTCATTCCCTCGGTGCCTGCTTGTTTGGGCTTCCCCTCGTGGCAGTGGGCGATGGAGGAAGCAATAAACAGCTCTGCCTGCACGTTTGGGGTGACATCTGCCCTCGCAGGTGTCCTGTCCCATGTCCCAGCTCCCTTCACATCCCTCTGGGCGGAATTTGCTGTGCCCAGAGAGAGATCCAGTGCAGGGGGGCTGGGAGCTGGGTTTGTGTGATCCTGGTTGCTGAGCTGAGCAGGGCAGGAACGTGCAGCAAAGAGCTGTTCCAAACCCAGATGGTTTTTCCCAGCGTGTGGTTTGGAGCAGTCCCCGCTTGGCCCCCACAGCTCCGCAGCCAAGGCAGAGGCACCAGCACAAACAGGTGTGGGCTGCACTGGGCCAGCACTCATCCCCTGGGAGCGGGGTCACAGCAGGGCAGGCCAGTGGGAAGGAGGCAAATTTGGGGCTTTCCATCATCCAGCCTCTCACCTGTGTGTGTGTGTGTGGATATTGCCTGACACAAACACAGATCTGGGCTCTTCCCGTGCTCTCCCACCCTTCCCAGCTTAGGGAGAGGGGTGGGAAAAGCACCAGACACCCAGGACTCTTTTCCAGGGTGAAAACTGCCCTTTCCAAGCACTCTGGTCATTGTCAGGGATCCTTGGTAAGTTTTTCCTTGTTAAGGATTCCCCTCCCCTCCCTTGCAGTGGGCGTTGTTTATATGGAGCATTTCAAGTCCCAGAGGAGCTGTGGGAGGACTTTCTTTTTCCGTTCTGTTACATGGCAGAGTCACAAATGAGCCTTGGCCAGAGCCAGGAAGATCTGATTTCTCATTTAAAGGCTTGAAATGATGAGTGGAGGGAGAGGTACTGCACACAGCCTGCTGAGGGAGGGCTGAAGGAAAAGGAGGTGGATCAGATCAATCCCTGAGGATGCCTCTCCTCACCTGGCAGCGCCCATTCCCAACATCCAGCCCCCAAATCTGGTGAGGTGGCAGCGTTTTGTCCTCCTCTCTCATTCCTCCAGGCTCAGGGGGTTGGTTCTTCACTGCCTGCAAACACTCCCTGGCAAAGTGGCACTGGTGGCTCGAGTCTCCACCTTCTTCCCAAAAAGCTGAGCTCACAACAAGAGCGATTCCTGTGCGTGGAAATCTCCCAGCGAGGCTCTTCCTCTGCCCTGCCAGCAGACAGGGAATGGGGTGTCAGCAGCACTCCCTGTGCCGTGGCTGGAGATCACTCACCCCCCTTCCCCACCCTCTTTCCAAACAAAATAGGATCTTAAGGAGCAGAGGAAGGATCTTTAAGTGGAGGTAAAAGCTTTCCTTTGGAATGAGGTGCAGGTAACCCACGGCATTCCCACAGCTCAGGTTTGCTTCTCTGGCTGTTCTGGATTCTAAAATCTGAAATTCCTTTAATTGGAGCTATGTCTCACATGTTTAATGAGCAAAAGAGCAGTGCAGCCCCTCCTGAAGGCCACCCTGAGGGACAGGTGATCCTTTCTCCTCCTTCTCCTTTTCCTTCTCCTCCTCCTTCCCCTTCTCTCTCCTCTCCTCCCTGCCCTGGGACTCTCAGACCCCACTTTTTCAGCTCTCTACAGGTGACGTGAGTGATGCAGAGGAAACTCCTGACCCAAATTCCCCCTGGCCATGCCCAAACCCCCCCCAATTCCCAACCTCCCTGCCACTCCCTCCCTCCAGCTCCCTTCCAATCCTTTCCTGTGAAGGAAGCCTTCCCTTTCCTTCCAGCCGAAGGAGTTCTGCCGTTCCTAACTCCATCCCGTTCTGGCACAAATCCCTCCTCAGATGTGGTCACACATATGGATTCTATCCCATCTGTTTCAAGGTTTAAATGCCTAAAGCCTTCATGTTTGGATAATAGATGGCTACGGTAGCTTTGTCATTCCGGACTCAGAGGCTCGTTCTGCGTTGAGCTGCCCGGCTCTGCAGCTTCTGAGCTCTCTCCGTTATAATTGTGTGTAACCTTTCAATCAGAATGTTTAACCCCTTGATTTATCATCTTAAGCTCCATTATTCCGATGATTTTCACTTTTAATATCTGAGGGAGTCTTTCCAAAGCTCCTCCGTAGCACGGCTCAAGCATCTGGCTTTGTGATCTCTGACTGGAATAACTTCCAGCACTGAGGAAAAAGAACACTTTTTTTAGTACTTCAGGCTTTTTTTTTTTTTAGTCTGTTTTATCCCTGTTTATATTTATGCTTTCCTTTTTATTAGTCTTCTTTTCCATTCTCTACCTTCCCTAATTTCTTGCTCATTTGTGCAGTGGTTCTGTCATTGAATTTTCCCTTTGCAGACCAAGTGTTTGGATAAGGAGGGATGTGGCTGATGGAAAACAAGTGGAATGCTCAGTCAGAGCATGACCTGGTGCTTCTGGATTTCTTGGTGGCACTCCCAGGGCCTGTAGGGACTTCATATCCCCCCTGCCTCATTCTCCACAGGCACAAAATTTAGACTGATTGAGGGGAAAATGCTTAACTTGTGTCCCTGCTCTTTGTGTTTGGAGAAGGAAGGAGAAACCTCATCTCCCAGCCCTGTCAGTCTGGTCCCTTCCCACTAAATCCACTTCAAATACATGGGGGGTTTTTTTGTAAAGCCATTTGAAAGACTTAATGGACTGTGATTTTTCTCATCGTGGAAGAGCTGTAGTGAGGCTGAGAGTGACACTTAATAGTCTGTCGAGAGAAGATGTATAAAAACCCCATCTCTGTTGTTTTTTTTTTTTAAGAGAACAGTGCTTTTGTTAGCCTGGGATTATTTCTGGCAGCATCACAAGCCTCACATTGGAGTGGTTCAGATTAACTTCCATAAAAACACTTCTCTGGGTGTTTACATGAATGAATTGCTGCCTTTCCCTTGCTTTTCTCTCAGCCACCAGCCAGTATCTCCCTGGAAGGTTGTGCTGAACCCCTCCTGGCTGGCTCAGCTCACTGATTTTTGCCCTGTGGAGATGCCTGGCAGTGGGAAACGTGACCCTCTCTGGTTTCTTTTGTCCATCAGCCATGTCCAAGTCTGCAGTGAAGATCTCCTCGGACCTGCTGTCCAACCCCCTGTGTGAGCAGGAGCCCTCGTTCCTCGAGATGGTCACGGCCTTCGACACGGCCATGAAGAGGATGGACTCCTTCAACCAGGAGAAGGTGGTTTGGCTTTGGCTGGAAAATGGGAGAGCTGGGGGTATTGTGGAATCCTGGAATGGTGGGGGTGTCGTGGAATCCTGGAATGGTTGGGGTTGGGAGGGGTTTGAACCCATCCCATTGCACCCCTGGCCATGGGCAGGGGCACCTCCCACCATCCCAGAGTGCTCCAACCTGGCCTTGGACATTTCCAGGCATGGGGCATTCTCTGGGAATTCCATCCCAGCCCCTCCCCACCCTCCCAGCCAGGAATTCCTTCCCAAATTCCCATCCATCCCTGCCCTCTGGCAGTGGGAAGCCATTCCCTGTGTCGTGTCCTTCCCTACCTTGTCCAGAATCCTTGTGTCTCACCTCTTTCCCTTTTTATCATCATCCCCAAGAATTTCCCACGTGAGTTTCTCAAATCTCAGCCTTCTGGCTGGGATTTCAGCTCCCATGGGAGAAATTCCCTCTCTTTTGGATAAAGGACATCGTGGTTGTGCTCAGAACCCCTCCCCATCCCGTGGTGGGCTCCCTACAAACCCCTCCTTGTGCAAATGGGATTTTCCAACAATCCTGACGTGCCATCCTCCTTTTTTTGCTTCCCACAGGTGAATCAGATCCAAAAGACAGTCATAGAGCCTTTGAAAAAGTGAGTACCAACCATCAAACCGTGGGGTTTGTCCTCATCCTCAGCTTTAGGGATGTGGGTCCTGGAGAGAGGCTGGAAATCAGCTTTTCCACAGAGGGACGATCCTGCCCTGGTCCTGCTGGCCACACCACTAAAGCACCTTAATTAATAATCATTTAAACCTTTTTGGCCACTTGGATCCACTGCTGCCTTCACCTGTAGCATAAAGAACTCCTGAGATATAAAATCATGGGGCATCCTGGGCTGGAAAGGGCCCCCAAAAGATGAATAATTCAACTTTCTCTCTGTTTATGTGTTGGTTTTTACTGACTCTTCGCTCCAGCAAGGGAACAAAACCACCTGGAGATCATCCAGGGGGGTCAGAAATTGGCTGGTTGAGCAAAAGTTTCTGGATTTGGAAATTTTCCTAAATGAAAAAGGAGAGAGTGAAAGTCTCTGCATGTTTATAAATAATATTTCCATGCAAAGAAGGAGGAGAGGCTGCAGAGCCTTCGTAGACAGAGGGGTTGGAAATGAGGGGGAAACACCCAAATCCCACAGTTTTGTCACGTCTGGCCTGCAAAATTTCCACCTTTTCCAGGGTCACAGGCTGTACCCCCAAACCTTTCAGGATAACTTCAATTCTCTCTCAAATATCCCCTGAAATCCCGAGATTTGTTTTGTTACGGGAACAGAGCCAGCGAGCAAAAAGAAAAATGAAATTACTTTAATATGACAGTAAGTGTTGCAAATTGCTGAATAACAATCTCAGTTTAGGTTTGACACACAGAGGGGTTGTCGTGGTTTCGTTTTTTAGGGTTTTTTTTTTCCCCTGAATTGTTGTTTCTGCCCAAATCTGAAAGTAAAATCTCACAGATCGCTTAAAACCTGAGGTTACAGCATGTTCCTGTCAGGGGGATGTTTGGTGACTCAAGTTTTACCTTGGTCCTCTATCCATGACCAGAAATTCCTGCTTATTTAAGGGGAAAAAAATAAGAAGAAGGAAAGAAAAAGGAGGAAAAAAAATCCCAGCTTTTTGCTGTGGAATTGTGTTGCTTATTATCTAGATTGTCCTCATGAAAGATACATTAACTTTTTCTTCCAGCATTCTGTTAAAATTGGAAGAACTTGTGTTTCTGAGATATTCTGGGTTTTTTGGGTTTTTTTTTCCCCTCAGCTTGTGTTAGTTGGTGAAATGCAAGACAATCCTTGTCCCTGCAAACCTGCCTTGGGTTTGGAATCCTGGGCTGGTGAATTCAGGACAACAAAACCATTTCCAGGTGCCCATGGGAGATGCTCCGAGGGCTGGAGCCACGGCCAAAACCTCTTTGGGAACAGGAACCAGCTCCAGGTCACAGGGATGGGACCAGGCCAGGGTGACCAGGACATCCCCATGGCCAAAACCTCTTTGGGAACAGGAACCTGCTCCAGGTCACAGGGATGGGACCAGGCCAGGGTGACCAGGACATCCCCATGGCCAAAACCTCTTTGGGAACAGGAACCTGCTCCAGGTCACAGGGATGGGACCAGGCCAGGGTGACCAGGACATCCCCATGGCCAAAACCTCTTTGGGAACAGGAACCTGCTCCAGGTCACAGGGATGGGACCAGGCCAGGGTGACCAGGACATCCCCATGGCCAAAACCTCTTTGGGAACAGGAACCTGCTCCAGGTCACAGGGATGGGACCAGGCCAGGGTGACCAGGACATCCCCATGGCCAAAACCTCTCCAGTTTTGGGAACAGGAACCTGCTCCATGTCACAGGGATGGGACCAGGCCACTGTGACCAGGACATCCCCATGGCCAAAACCTCNGTGCTGGGGAAGCTTCATCCCCTCTCTGAGAACAAAAATTCTCCTTCCCTTCCCTCCTCCTTCCCTTTGTAGGTGCATCCCTGGCCAGGAACATTTCTGAGGAGCCCAAGGGTCCATTTTGAGGCTAATGAGATGCAGGAGAGAAATGCAGAGCTTGCACCTCCCTCCCCTTGTCCTGCTGGCAGATAAACCCCAGCGCTGGTTCTGGCAGAAAAGTTCCAGATTAATGAAAGCTGCCTTGAGGAGCCCTTCTTATTTCCAGTTAGGTTTTCCTTCCCCTCACCGAGGCAGCTCTCCCCAGCCTCTCCCAACTTTGCTCTGACCTAGAAAAAAAAGAGGCTTTTTAATTTTTTTTTTTACTCCAACAGCTGCACTGTATTACATCTTCACTGGTGGTCTTTCATAGTTTATTAGCCAAAGAAACAGATAAGTATAATCCAGACAATTATCATTAGTGGTAATATATTGTAATCAGAGGCACATGGGCAGTAAAATCTCCATTCAGTTGTCCAGGGATTGGAGTTTCCAGGCAAATCTTGGGGAATTTGTTAAACCATGTTGAAAAAAAGCAGTAGTAGATTAAGTGAGGGGGGTGTGGAGGCTTGTATTGTTTCAATCCTTCTGCTTCTGGGCTCGTAGGGTTATTCACAATTTGGCTTTTTGAGCCCCAAGAACCCTTTGGCTGGGAATGACTCATTTATTTTCAGGGAAAGAGCAAAGCTCCAGTGAGAATATTGCATTTTTCAGGGGATGGGTTGGGCGAGGAGCTGGGCAGGAGGGATGGGCTCCTCTTTGGGAGCTGCCTGTGGAATCTCACACCAGAGCAGCAGATTCGGGGCAAAAGGGGACAAAACCTGGTCTGGACTTGGCTCTCCCAGTTCTTCCCAGTCAAGGCAGGGTCAGGGATTGGGGATGGAGTCTTAAAGTTCCATATTGTGTGTCTGTATTTAAGGAAGGAAGCAGCTTAAGCGAGCCAGGTGGTTTGGAAATCCACGGGATTTAGGGCCTTTCACGCCGGGAGCCGATTTCCAGGGCCACAGGTCCCAGTTTAACTGACACTGTCTGACCCTCTGGGAGCAAGGGGTGGCCTGGGCACCTTGGCTTGGTGCCATTCCCTTGGAGCATTGTCCTGCTCACAAATCCAGAGAGGTTTTGGCCATGGGGAGGTCGTAGTCACCTTGAATTGGTGTCACCCCCTTGGAGCGTGTTCCTGTTCCCAAAATTGGAGAGGTTTTGGCCATGGGAATGTCATGGTCACCTTGAATTGGTGTTATCCCCTTGGAACGTGTTCCTGTTCCCAAAATTGGAGAGGTTTTGGCCGTGGGGATGTCATGGTCATCTTGAATTGGTGTCATTCCCTTGGAGCATTGTCCTGCTCACGAATCCAGAGAGGTTTTAGCCATGGGAATGTCATGATCATCTTGAATTGGTGTCATGCCCTTGGAGCATTGTCCTGCTCACAAATCCAGAGAGGTTTTGGCCATGGGGATGTCGTGGTCACCTTGAATTGGTGTCATCCCCTTGGAGCATTGTCCTTGTCCCAGAGTTGGAAGTTTTGGCCATGGGAATGTCATGATCATCTTGAATTGGTGTCGTCCCCTTGGAGCATTGTCCTTGTCCCAGAGTTGGAAGTTTTGGCCATGGGAATGTCCTGGTCACCCTGGCACAGGATCACCCCACTGGAACATTGTCCTTGTCCCAGAATTGGAGAGGTTTTGGCACTGGGGATGTCCTGGTCACCCAGGCATGGTACAATCCCTTTGATTTGGGGCATTGTCCTGCTCCTAAAATTGGAAAATCAGCCACGGGGATGTCCTGGTCACCCTGGCTTTGGCAGGGGTGGCACAGAGGGTGCTGCCACCCAGGTGGCACCACGCAGGGGTGGGTGTCAGACCTGTGGGACATCCCAGAGGTGCAGTCCAGGAGCCTCTCAGAGCAGAGAGGGATAAATTCCCTCAGAGTGAGTAAATTCCAGCAGAGCTGCGTGTCACCAACATCTGCCAACGACACAACCAGGAGGGGGATCCCTCACTCCACCTCCCTCCCACCACCCCACCATTCCCAGGGTCCCTCGAGCTGCCAGGAAAAGGCAGCCAAAGCTGGCCAGGAGCAGCTCCAGGGGTGCTGGACCGGAAGCAGGAAAAGCAGCTTTCATGTCCTTAACGAGCCCCTAATGAGGATTTGGAGCAGCCACATGGCTGCCTAATCCTCCACGCCACTTCCTCGTCCTGGCCTCTCCATTCCTGCGCCTTTTCCATCCAGGAGGAAGGGCTGGGTTTCATTTCCCCCTTCCTGGTGGGTGGATGGGCCCCCACGGATGTGTGGGCACGAGCTGAGGAATGGCAGGAATGCCCCTCCCTGCTCCAGCCTCTCCTGAGCCATCCTGGTGCCTCTCCAAACTTCCCCTCACCTCATCCTCCGTCGCTTTCTTTGGCTGCTGATCCTTCCCAGCTCTGTCGTTCCCTTTTCTTTACCTGTCCATCATCAGCTGTAGAGATCTTGTCCGCTTCCTTTTGGTTTCTTACCCAAGATCTCATCCCAAAAATAATGCCCTAGGGAAGAGCCACAGGTCCAGCTCGCAGGCTGCCAATGAGGGTCTTTGAGGTGCTTGAAAACAAGGAGAATTAAAGGGTTTAGCTTTATTTTTCCCCGTGCCAAAGCTCCAGCACCCCTTTCCCACTAAAAACAGGGGCTGCAGGAAGCAGTGGGATGAGGATTTGGGATGGAGAGGATGAGAAGACAGAGAGGTGACAGAACCTTCCCACTCCTCGAGCATCCCTGCCATCCCCAGGGCTTCCCAGCAGAGAGATGGGAAGGAATTTCCAATTTCCAAGCCCCGGATTTGTCAGCTGGGCTGAGGAACAGACAGATCCCAGCAGCACTGGGAATCCTGGGGCACTTTTGTCTCCCGTGGCAGCGTCTCTGCAACCCCATCCTTTAATTACGGGGAGCTGAAGGGAGGCTGGCGTGGAGACGAGGCAGGAGCACGATTTGGAATGCAGGGAACGAGGTGATTTAGATGTTTTCCCAAGGATAACCTGTCATATAAAAGTTATCCTTCTCCAAGGATAACCTGTCATCCTGTGAGGAGTTCACCACCAGGTTCCCCCTCTCCCCCCCAGAGCCCTGGGCAGAGTCATTTGTATTTTCTTTTCGTTATCCCTGCGTATCTCCCCTCACCTGCTCCTCTTAAGCCACCTGCGCTGTAATCCCCTCTCAGCAGCCTTCCCTAAAAAGTGACAGGGAACAACAGCAGCTTATTCCTCAAGCTGCTTTCATGGCAGGGGCTCTAATACCCCGTGTGCTGTTTTACCTTCACTTTGCCACCACGCCCACCAAATTTCCTTTCGAGCCGCCTTTGATTTTCTTGGGTTTGTGTTAAAAAAAAGGAAGTGTTGGGTTACAGAGGGTGGGGGGGGATTTGGGAGTGGTTTTGGCTGTCAGACCCCCTCATTCCCTATGGAGGAGCCTAGGGAGGAGGATGGTGTTGGGATTATTGATAATACTGGATATCAGGAATATCTTTTTCGTGGTAAGAGTTGTCAAACCCTGGCACAGTCGGCCCAGGAGTTGCCATCCCTGGAAGTGCTCAAGAAACGTTTGGATGTGGCACTTTGTGGCTTGGTTGGTGGTTGGACTCGCTTTTAAGGCTCTTTTCCAACCTTGATGCCATGATTTGTTATAAACACCCCCATCTGCTCCAGGGTTTTCCTCTGTGCCTCTCACAGGGACAGGAATTGTTCCCGTGCTCCAAGGGAAGGGAACGGATGAGTGAAACATCCCGGATTTGTTTGTGAGGCTTCCCTGCTCTTTCCCCATGTCCCTGCTTCGCTGAAATTCTGTGTGGAGTTGTTCAGACTGCCTTTCCAAAGGGCTCTTTGGCTGCTGCTCCCCTCCCAGTTGATCCCAGTCCCTTTGCTGCCGGGAGGGGTTGGTGGTGCTTTGCCAAAGGCTTTGGAAAACTTCTGCTCCCTGCAGGGGTGTTCTGGGAGGGCATGGCTGTGTCTGTGCGTGGCAGAGGCTCTGCAGAGCCTTTGTGCCAGGCTCTGCACCAGCAGCATTTGTCAATAACGTGCACGAGATGGTTGTGGAGACACTGGGGCCACGTGTGGAGTCAGGAATTCCTCGGAATAACTTGGCCCTGGTGGGAGCCCGGCTCTCCCTCTCCCCCTGCACGGGCGTTTGGCAGCCCTGGCACTCGCCTCGGGATCGTGTTTCTGTGCACACAGGGAGAAAAACCTGGGCAGGACCTGAAACCCCTTCTCCATGAGTGCCAGGGGAATTCAGGATTCCTGGATTCCTTCAGGAGCCAGAGGCAGCTTTGCCTCAATCCAGGGCAGTCCAAGGAAGGTCCTGCCCTGCTTGAGCTGAGCTGATCCTGCGTGGAAATTAAACCAGGGAGAGGGTGGCTGCTGTGGGAAGAGCTCAGTGGGCACAGGGAGAGCTCAATGGGCACAGGGAGAGCTCAGTGGGCACAGGGAGAGCTCAGTGGGCACAGGGAGAGCTCGGTGGGCACAGGGAGAGCTCGGTGGGCACAGCGAGAGCTCAGTGGGCACAGGGAGAGCTCGGTGGGCACAGGGAGAGCTCAGTGGGCGCAAGGAGAGCTCAGTGGGCACAGGGAGAGCTCAATGGGCACAGGGAGAGCTCGGTGGGCACAAGGAGAGCTCGGTGGGCACAGGGAGAGCTCAGTGGGCACAGGGAGAGCTCAGTGGGGCATTCGTGGTGTCCAGAGAAGCCACAAGTGACCCAGCCCTTCACTGGTGAAGGACAACCCCACTGAGGGAACCTCCAATAGTGATAGGGTTGGTTTTGAACTGAAAAATAGGAGATTTAAACACGATATTGGGAAGGAATATCCTGTCAGGATAGCGGTGGCACAGATTGCCCAGAGAAGCTGGAAAACACTTCCTCATCCCTGGAAGTGCCCAAGGCCAGTTCAGATGGAGCTTGGAGCACCCTGGGCCAGTGGAAGGTGTCCCTGCCCATGGCAGGGGGCAGAACAGGGTGATTGAAGGTCCCTTCCCACCCAAGCCAGTGTGGGATTCCGTGATTTGGGACACTCCGAGCCGGGCACGGGGAGCTGGGCCCCCCCTGCTCTGGGAAATGCAGCGTATAATCTATGCATTAAAAGCCCTGTGCCTACACAGCTCCAGCCTCTTCAGATCCAGCCCCGTAGATATTTTTTCAAGCTCTGCCAGAGCACAGTGTCCTTCCATTACTCCGCGAAATTGCGCCGAGTCGATACGGGAATAAAAAAGGGGGGGGGAATCAAAATCGAGCCTTTTTTTTTCTTTTTTTTTCTTCTCCTCCCTTTTTAAAACCCAGATTTAACTTCAAAGTCGATGGAAACGGCGTCACTGATGGTCTTGTGCGTCCTGGCTCGCTGCTTTCTCCGAGGGAAAGGGTTGGCTCTTCCCTGCGGAGTGGGATCGGGGCTGGAAGTGGCTGCCCCAGTGTGACTTTGCTGGAGTCTCGTGGCTCTGTCCGGGCAGGAGCACTGGGAAGTGCCAGGGAAAGGCCAGGAAAACACCACTAACAGCTGGGTTTGGGTGCCAGCACGAGGCTCAGTGGTTTGGGGACGTCTCAGGAAGGGTTTTCCAAGATTTGCTGGATGTGGCGGGCGTGCTCAGGGCTTGGTGCACAGCAGGGAAGGGAGGATTTCCCTGACTCCAGCCTGGAATCTCCTCTGACATTCTCATGCCTGGGTTCCCACCGTGGAGGAGCAGCTCAGCTCATCCCCATGGTCTTTGTTCCCATGCCTGAATTCCCACTGTGGAGGAGCAGCTCAGTTCATCCCATCCCCATGGTCTTTATTCCCTGCTTTAGGTGCGAGGTTCTGTGTCCTTCCCAAAGCTCCCTCATCAGGGACAGAACATCAAATAATCCAGGAAAGCCTCTGGATTGATGGGATCCTCCTTCCCATCGTTAATAATTGGGAGAAATCCCTGCAGGAGCTGTGACCTTGAGCTGCTGGCATTTTTTGTGTGCCACGTTGGGAGAGGGCATCCCATAGTGAGGAGACCTGGCATAAAAACATCCCTGGAAGTGCTCCAGGCCAGGCTGGAGTGAGCTTGGAGCCTCCTGGACCAGTGGAAGATGTCCCTGCCCCAGCTGGAGAGTCCTGAAGGTCTTTTCCATCCCAAACCATTCCCTGATTCCGTGAACCCAAACCATTACCCCATGAGACCCAGCCTCCCCTTCCCACCCCTGCCCTCCATCCCTATTTCCCTGACCCCTCTCCCAGCAGATTTTTGGACTTTACAAAGGGGTAGGAGAGATTTTAGCAGCCCAGGAGCTGGTGAGGCCGTGCCTGGAGCCCGCTGCACCCAGGACAGGGCTCCCATTTAAATAGAATGGGATCGTGTGGGACGGTGCCCATAAAAAGCAATGTCAGGGCAGAGCATCTGATCCTCTCCGGGCAGCTGGAGCAGCTCCCTGATGACTTTTCCAGGTCGTTCCTCATCCCCAATCTGTTGCAACAGAGGGAAAATATCATGGGATATATATTTATATTTCTATTGATACGGATTTGTTGTGTGCCAGCCTCGGGGGATGTGCAGGACCGGGCAGGATTGGAGGATCACATCCCCGGCTCAGCCTCTCTCCCCAGGATGCTCCAACACTTGGATACAAATATTCCCACTTCTCCCTGGCTCCTGCCCTTTGCCCTTTGCCAAACTGAGGCTCAGGGATGGAAGTTTTCCCTCAGCACCCTCCAGAGCGAGCAGCAAATGGGATTTTAATAGGGCTGGAGTGGCTGGGAACACCCGTGGTTCCGCTTGAACCGTGGATTTAGGTCACATCCCGAGCAAATGACACTCGTCAAGTGACATTTGTGTCTTTTCTTTTTGCTAATGGCCAGTTTGATTTAGATTTCTTTTTTTTTTTTCCATTTTAAGAGGTGGGAAAGCTGTTTGTTCCCTCGTGGAAGTAAAATCCATCGCCAGGCTGCTCAGACGAATTTTTCACCACCAATCATTGGTTTCACCCCCCACCAAAATCACCTTTTGATTTGATGAATATGAATTATTAAATTATTTATGAATATTAAATTATTCTCTCCAGAGGGAGCACCTCTGATTCCAACCCACAGCCCTGGTATCCCCTGGGAAAATTTGATTTCCTGGAATTAAGAGACAGGAGCAACGTTCCAATTCCTGCTTTTCCCTTTTCTGTCACATTCAAAAATACTCTCCATCAGATGTTCATGTTTCCTCAATTTGTAACACATTTTAATAATAGGAATCTTTCCCATCGCCTGGATAAATTGTTGGATGCTGTGAATCCTTCTGGGGAGGGCTCAGGGCTTCTCTTCAGCTGGGTTTGCCACCCAAAAAAAGACAAAAAATTAATCAGAAAAGGCAAAAAATTAACCAAGAAAAGCTCAAAAAAATGCCCCCCAAAAAATGCAAAAAATTAACCAAAATAGAGTAAAAATTAACCAAAAAAAAAGCAAAAGACTACTGAAAATCAGCAAAAAAAATATCCAAAAAAGGAAAAAAAAATGCAAAATAATAATGCTGCAGCTAATATTTATTTTGCACTCATTATTTCTTTTTCCTGGACTTTTATTCCAACTCCTCCACCTCTTCTTTCCCTTTCCAACCAAGAACTGGGGAAACACCACACTCATGAAGAATATTCCGAACTCTGGGACGGTTTGGCTTGGAAAAATCTCACCCAGTGTCACAGCAGGGCAACTTCTGCTGGACCAGGGTGCTCCACAATTGCCTTGGATGCTTCATCCACCCAAAATATCCCATCCCAAGCCTTTCCCATCCTTTTTTTCCCAGGTTCAGCAGCGTTTTCCCGAGCCTGAACATGGCCGTGAAGCGCCGGGAGCAGACGCTCCAGGACTACAAACGCCTGCAATCCAAGGTGGAAAAATACGAGGAAAAAGAGAGAACTGGCCCCGTCCTGGCCAAGCTGCACCAGGTATTGAGGTGTCCCCAGAGCCACAATCCCAGCAGCATTCCTGGGAAAAGTCGGGAAAAGCTTTTCCCTCCTGGCTGGCGTCCGTGCCGTGAGCAGAACATTTTTGGAGGGTGCCTTTTATCCCTGTAAAAATCACATTTTTGACAGAGCAGCGCTGGTTTCGAGAGCTCAGTGAAGGGAAGGAGCCGCTTTTCCAAGAGAAAATGGAATGTTTTCCAGGAGAAAATGGAATGTTTTCCAAGAGAGAATGGAATCAGAGCCCCGGGAGCTCTGGGGGAGCTCGGAGCCAGCGCTGAGGTCGAGGCACAGGGGGGTTCCCCCCGGCCTCGGCGTCTGAGCGAGCAGCTGGATGGGGAAGGGAAGACATCAGAGCATTTCCCAGCTTTATGTTTGCCACCTGTTCCCCAAAAATTCGTCTTGGAAAATTGCAGTAATTGGTTAACAGCAAGTTTTGCCAGATCCTTTTTGCTCTCTCCCGAATTTTAGCGAAATCGTGATGGGTTTGTTGGTTTGGGGTTTTTTTTTTTAATAATCAAATCTTCCCCAACGTTTTTCCCCAAAATCTGTTGCTCCGGCAGCACGTGGCTTGATCCTCTCAGGAACAATTGATTCTCAGAGTCAAAGAGAATGTGTTTTTCTGATGAATTCCCCCCAAAAAATGAAGTTTTATGTTAAAGAACAGCCTGAACAAAAGACACCTCTGGTTTAACAGTAAGCAGCTTATTTTGCTCAGCCTCAGCGACTAAAGCTGGGGCTGGAAAAATGGGAATTCTTTTGTCCTGGTGATTAAGCAGGGTTTATTTAGTTCATTTATTTTTTCCCCTTAATGAACTTTTGATCTGATTCCCCCCCCCTCAAAAAAAAAACCTTAATCAATCTGAATTTAAACATCTGTGGGAGGGAGCCTTGAGAAATCCTGGACCTGGGGTATCCAGAGGGTCTGAATTTGATGGGAAAGGGCCTCATCTCATCCAGATATTTTTAGTTATTGAGCTGCAAATTGACATCGTTGTTTGCTCCAGGTTTTCTGCTCTTCTGCCCCCTGAAGTCCATCCTGGGAGTTTTCCCTGTGAGTTCCATACCAGGAGTTTCTCTCCATGAACTCCATCCTGAGAGTTCCTCCCCATGAACTCCATCCTGGGAGTTTCTCGATGAACTCCATCCCAGGATTTTCCCCCATAAGCTCCATCCCAGGATTTTCCCCCATGAACTCCATCCTGGGAGTTTCCCCCATAAGCTTCATCCCAGGATTTTCCCCCCATGAACTCCATCCCAAGATTTTCCCCCATAAACTCCATCCTGGGAGTTTCTCGATGAACTCCATCCCGGGAGTTTCTCCATGAACTCCTTCCCCGCATTTTCACCCCTGAACTCCGTCCTGGGAGTTTCCCCCGTAAGCTCCTTCCCAGGATTTTCCCCCATGAACTCCGTCCTGGGAGTTTCCCCCATAAGATCCTTCCCAGGATTTTCCCCCATAAGCTCCATCCCAGGATTTTCTCCCATGAACTCCATCCTGGGAGTTTCTCCATGAACTCCATCCCAAGATTCTCCCCCGTAAGCTCCTTCCCAGGATTTTCTCCCATGAACTCCATCCTGGGAGTTTCTCCATGAACTCCATACCAGGATTTTCTCCCATGAACTCCATCCTGGGAGTTTCTCCATGAACTCCATACCAGGATTTTCTCCCATGAACTCCATCCTGGGAGTTTCCCCCATAAGCTCCTTCCCCGGATTTTCCCCCATGAGCTCCATCCCAGGATTTCCCCCCTGAGCTCCATCCTGGGAGTTTCAACGCTCCCGATTTCGTGGCAAATGACGAATTTGCTCCTTTGCTGGGATGGTTCCAGCCTTTTCCAGCCTGGAGCCCAGTCCATGCCATGGCCCTGGCACGCTGTCCCTGTCCCCGGGGCCAGCGCCGCGGCCAGGCTGTCCCACACCCCCCTCCCGTCGGAATGGCACCGGGATTAAGTGGCAGACTTGAACCGGTCTAATGTTTCACAGCCCACCCCCTCCTGCCCTTTTCCACACCATCCCGGAGACATTTCCCGTTCTCCCCACGCTCTGTTGAAAGGAGCCAGTTGGATGCACTGAGCTGAAGGTCACGGTGACGGTGGGGGCAGGATCCTGGAGCCACGCTCCTGGGAATGGCAGAGTGAGGGGACACGGATGTGGCCAGGGACGTTCTCCAGCCTGGCTGAGCTCTGGGGCTGGGTTTTGTCCGTGTTTTTCTGAAGGAGAGAAGACACAACCTCTCTGGGTGTCCTGTGGCTTTCCAGGGTCGGGACATGGGTCCTACCAGGGTCCATTGGATGGGGCCATCAGGATCCATTAACTGGGCACTTGGGCCCCACCAGGATCAATTAACTGGTCACTTGGATCCCATCAGGTCCCGTTGGGTGGTCACTTGGGTTCCACCAGGTTCCACTGGATGATCCCTTGGATCCCACCAGGTCCCATTGGATGATCCCTTGGATCCCACCAGGTCCCGTTGGATGATCCCTTGGATCCCACCAGGTCCCATTGGATGATCCCGTGGGCCCCACCAGGTTTCACTGGATGATCCCTTGGATCCCACCAGGTTCCATTGGATGATCCCTTGGATCCCACCAGGTTCCATTGGATGATCCCTTGGATCACACCAGGGTCCGTTGGATGATCCCATTGGTCCCACTAGGTTTCACTGGATGATCCCTTGGATCCCACCAGGTTCCATTGGATGATCCCTTGGATCCCGCCAGGTTCCATTGGATGATCCCATGGGCCCCACCAGGTTCCATTGGATGATCCCATTGGTCCCACCAGGTTTCACTGGATGATCCCTTGGATCCCACCAGGTTCCATTGGATGATCCCTTGGATCCCACCAGGTTCCATTGGATGATCCCTTGGATCACACCAGGGTCCGTTGGATGATCCCATTGGTCCCACTAGGTTTCACTGGATGATCCCTTGGATCCCACCAGGTTCCATTGGATGATCCCTTGGATCCCGCCAGGTTCCATTGGATGATCCCATGGGCCCCACCAGGTTCCGTTGGATGATCCCATTGGTCCCACTAGGTTTCACTGGATGATCCCTTGGATCCCACCAGGTTCCATTGGATGATCCCTTGGATCCCGCCAGGTTCCATTGGATGATCCCATGGGCCCCACCAGGTTCCGTTGGATGATCCCATTGGTCCCACTAGGTTTCACTGGATGATCCCTTGGATCCCACCAGGTTCCATTGGATGATCCCTTGGATCCCGCCAGGTTCCATTGGATGATCCCATGGGCCCCACCAGGTTCCATTGGATGATCCCATTGGTCCCACTAGGTTTCACTGGATGATCCCTTGGATCCCACCAGGTTCCACTGGATGATCCCATGGATCCCGCCAGGCTGGTCACTGCTTGTCCCCACAACCAAGCAGAGCACCCCATTGTCCTGGGATGGCCTCCACGGCAGGAGGATCCTTGTCCCAGGGTGTGACCCCACCCCGTGTCCCTCTGCAGGCCCGGGAGGAGCTGCGCCCGGTGAAGGAGGACTTTGAAGCCAAGAACAAGCAGCTCCTGGAGGAGATGCCCAAATTCTACAGCAGCCGCATCGATTACTTCAAACCCAGCTTCGAGTCGCTGGTCCGGGCACAGGTGAGACGTTGTCCCCTCCTGGTACCTGTGTCGTGTCCTGTCCCACAGTTCCAGCCCTGCCTGTACTTTATCCCCTGGAATTCCATGGCTTTATCCGCCTGGGAATGCAATCTCCTTGAGTTTGGAGTCCTGAGCTCAGGGCTTGGTTAGGTGTGAGGTGTTCGGGCTCATCTGAAGGGTCACTTCTGGCTCCTGGTGAGTGGAGAAGAAGCTCCTGGGACATCTCCACACCAAAGATTTGCAGGAGGAGATGCCTTGAACAACCAACAGCTTTCATTTCCATCCTCCAGCTTCCTTCGGGAACGTGCTGCCGCTCCTCCTCTTCCTCCTCCTCCCTTTGCCCTTTCCCTTAGGCTGCAGAGGGGCAGGGTTGGGATCTCCCCAAGCTTTGAGAACCTCTGGCACCCCATGCTGTGGCTCCCAGGGGCAGGAGGAGGGCAGAACCGGGTCCTGCCCGCGCCGTGGGCGTTTCCCCGCGGCGTTTTGGGGCCGGGAGGCGGCGCGGGGACCCAGGTGCGCCGCGGGGGGGCTGCGGGAAGGTGCCGGGAGCACGTGTTCCATCTCACCTCCGACTTGGGGGGGCCTCTGTGCGGAGCTGCCAGCGAGTTGTCTGCAGGCTGATTCACCTAGCAGATGGTGCCGATGCTCCCTGCGCCGCAGGGTGGGTGCTGGGGATGCTGTTCCTGCTGTTCCCTCAGCAATCGGGCGCGGGGCTCCCTGTTCCAGCCCGGAATAACCAGAATTCCCGGAGCTCTTTCCCCCTGCGGACCTTCTCTGTGGGTGAGACCTTGAAACCTGAGTGTTCTCTGCCCTCTCTGGAGGTCTGTGATCCGTGGATTTCCTCAGAGAGCAGCTTTTCCCCTCTGGCTTCTCCTCGCTCCGTTTGTGTCCCGATTCCCAAGGAGTTTTGGGGCGAGGAGGACGTTGGGATAGGTGTGCTCAGAGATGCAAGCGGGGAGCAGCAGGGTGTCACTGCTGGGGCTGTCTGTGACACTCTCCATCCATATCCCTCTTCTTCCTTGGAATCCTCTGCTTTCTTTCCCGTCTATCTGCCCTGCCTCTCTTCAGGTGAGGAATTTGTTGGGAAAAGCGAGCGAAATCCCGTTTTTAACACCCAAAAAAGGCAGCGTCACAACAAAGCTGATGCATCTCCCGTAGGCTGGACTAAAGCTGGTCCCAGATGGATGCAGCGCCTCACATCCCTCCCTCCCTGCCAGCCTCCATGGGAGCCGCATCCCTCTTCTTTCCCGGCGCTGGCTGCATCCTTCCCCCCCTCGGGGAGGGATGCTGGGAGGAGAGCTTGGAATGTTTGTGCCAAGGCTTGGGCTTGGGCTGCGTGTGCCCCCCTGGCTCTGGAGCTCTGCGGAGCGTTTTCCCACCGAAGTGGCTGAAATCAAATGGAAAAGGGATGTGATTTGCCCGAGGTAATGAGTCAGTGGTGAGCCAGGAATAGCAGCCCGAGCCCTGAGTCAGCTCAGCAGCTGCTCACCTGCAGGCACCTGGCTGGGGAGGGCAGCTGGGAGCATCCCCATGGCAGGTGAGAGCTGGGAATACTGCCCAGCTTTCCCTCCCTCTGTGCCTCCCTGAGCTGATGGAGCAGCTGGCGGGGGTCGTGTTCCTCGATGGAATTTCTGTTTTCAGCCTTTTTTGCTGGTACCTCTTCAGGAGTGGGATGAGGCTGGTGGTGCATCCCACAAGGAAAGGACTGGATGGGGTGGGACTGGGATCAGCTGGCTCCATGCAGGGTGCTGTGACTTCGGGGTTGATTCTCCCTGGGTCAAACCCAACATCCAAAGGCAAAACCATGTAATTTTCCTTTTTTTTTTGGCCCTGGAGGAAGCCGGGAGTTAAAGCGACACAAACTGTGTGACAGTGACAGTGTCCAGTGCTGGGAAGGGAGCAGCTGCCTCTCGGGGAAGGGGAAGGACCCTGCTCCCATCCACCTCCATGGCTTTGACCCAAGGAGACCCTCCCAAGCCTCCTCCCCGGGCGGGCGAGTTCCCATGGCACAGCCTGGCTGCGATCCCAGGGCCGGGTGTCTCCTGATGCCGGGACATGTCCTGAGCTCGCAGGGCTGTAACATTCAACACCAAATTCTTCTCTCCACCCACGGGCCAGGGCCAAGCCAAGGGAGGCAAATATTTCCCTGGCTGGGGGCTTTGAAGTGGCCACATGGAGATGAAAGGGGGAGATTTTGGAGCTGTCGCTGGTGTGAGGCGTGAACAGCACTTCCTTCCCGCTTTGTGCTGTGTTTTCCAGCTAGAAAACATGAGATTCCTTTGGATTTTAATGGAATGGGGGGGAAAGATGGGGGCTGGCAGGCAGGGGTGGTGCTGGGGGCTGGGAGAGCCCAGCCCTGGGTTTGTTTTGGGTAGGGCTGCCCCAAACAAGGGGCTGCTGCCCGGCTGGGCCATTGTGGCCGGGATCTATAGAAAATCCACGGAACACGGCGTCCCCAAACAGAATTAGTTCAAGACAGGTGGACTCGGGGCCGTTGGCTCAGGCTCAAAGGCGAGTTGGAGCTGGGATTTGATGGGATGGGGACAGAGCATATGGTGTCCATAGCTGGAAAAGTACTGGGCTGGCGGGAGCAGGTAGGGCAGGGCGAGCTGGCTGCGGAGCGAGGGGTCCCCCGCTGTCACTGTCACCAGTTTGGGGTGCATCCCGCCCCTGGGAGGGTTTTCACTCCTGTTTCAACAGGAGAAATCATGGGGGGATCCCTGCCAGTGGGATTTTTTTTGATGAAGCTCGAGAGACTCGGCTGGTGAGGCACAGCAGCGCCCGGATGGTGCCAACTGGTTCTGCACTGGGGCCTGCTGGGGGAGAGGAGCATCCCCAGGGACACCCTCCAGGCCCTGGGGACACCCCGTGTCCCCAAGGACACCCACCAGGCCCTGGGGACACAGGAAGGGATTGGTGGCTGCAGGATGTGGGCGGAGGGGGAGCAGCACCAAGGAGTTTGCTCTGTTCTGCCCATTAGATCCCATGTGGATGCTGGGGGACAATCCTGGGGACAATCCTGGGGACAATCCTGGGGCACAACCCTGGTCATGGAGGAATCCTCAGGGATTTCTAGATCCCGGTGAGGGGGCAATTCCAGAGCCAGTCCTGGATGGCAATTGTCCCCAAATCCTGAGGAACAATCCTGAGAGCAATGCTGAAGGGCCAATCCTGGGGCCAATCCTGAAGGACGAATGTCCCCAAATCTTGGGGGACAACCTTGGGGACAATCCTGGGGGCAGCATCTGCCTCCAGCCCTGCCACTCTGACAAGATTCAAGGCACGAGTGCTTTTTCCATGCTGGAACTGGCAGTGCCACTTGGCCACATGTGACTGAACTGACTCCAGGCTGGGGACAAGGGACGTGGGGGGCTGCTCCAGGGCTCTGGCACCCCCTTGGCATCCCTGCCCCCCGCATCCCTGCTCACCTGTGGCACTGTCGAGGGATTTCGGGTGTTTTTGGCATCTCTTGCTTGCAGGAGGGTTCAGAGGATGTTCGGGGTGACACAGCTGTGGGGTTGTGCTTTGGGGGGCGTGCAGGGATTTTGGGGGGCCCTGCCAGCTCAGCCCTGTGTGGGGTTCGTTAGTCACAGTGTAAATGAGCATTGCTGTGACTCAGCCGGCACCGCTGCGTGGGGAGCCCCGGCCACGGAGCAGCCCCCAGCCCCCCGAGATGGCCAGGCCTGGGAAGGGGGGTTCAGGCAGCTGGCACTGCAGTGTGGAGCCCCACGATGCCCCCTCGGGCCTGCCCAAAATCGGCATCGTTCTGAGCAGGATTAGGGGAGCTGGTCTCCATGGAGACCGTGTGTGTCTCAGCACCGGTGCTGCTGGAGCCCCTCTGGGAAATGGGGACAACGCTGGCATTGCCCACCCCGGGGGGGCAGCGCTCCCCAATCCCTCCCTGAGGGACGTGGGGGGATGTCCAGGACAGGATCCCACACCTGGCACAGCACCAGGGGGTCCTGCAGTGCCAGGGGTCCCACAGGCAGGTCTG
Organism: Nicator chloris; assembly: GCA_013400495.1. Classification (NCBI taxonomy): domain Eukaryota; kingdom Metazoa; phylum Chordata; class Aves; order Passeriformes; family Pycnonotidae; genus Nicator; species Nicator chloris. The sequence goes on along the minus strand of WAAE01005778.1, from coordinate 115,043 downwards.
GGGGTCCTGTGGCACCCGGGCGTCCTACAGTGCAAGGGGGTCTGAGGTACCCAGAGGTTCTGCAGTTCCAGGGGGTCTCACAGGCAGCACCGGGGGTCCCGCAGCACTTGGGGTGCCCCAGGCAGGGCTGGGGGTCCCACAGAGCCAGGGGTCCCACAGGCAGCACCGGGGTTTGGCAGGCAGAGCTCAAAGTCCCGCAGTACCCGGGGGTCCCACGGCACCAGGGATCCCCCAGGCAGCACCGGGGGTCCCGCAGTACCCGGGGGTCCCACGGCACCAGGGATCCCCCAGGCAGCACCGGGGGTCCCGCAGTACCCGGGGGTCCCACGGCACCAGGGATCCCCGCGGCAGCACCGGGGGTCCCGCAGTGCCGGGGGTCCCGCGGCACCGGGAGGGTCCCACAGCCCCGAGGGTCTCCCAGGCAGGGCTGGGAGCCCCCCTGTCCCCGCTGGAGCCCGCGCCCGAGCAGCCACCCCGCTGCCATCTGCGTGCGCTGACCCACGGGCTCCCGCGCCGGCAAGCGCTGCTCGCTGCCGGAGATAATTGGCGGTGCTAATTAGCACGTTATTAACACACCCCCCTCCCCTCCTCCTCCTCGCCGTGCTTCGCACGGGGCACGGCGCTGCCGGGCGTGCCCCCTCGCCGAGCCCACCGAGCCCCTCGCCCTGCCCGCCGTGCCCACCGAGCCGTGGGCGGCGCGGGGCAGGGGCGGCTCGTGCCGGTGGCACCGGTGACAAACGAGGGGACGAGGCGGCTGCGGGAGGGTGGCGGGTGCCGGTGGCAGCCCCGCACGCGCGGCTCCCAGATGGGAAGCGAGCGGAGAAGGGCAGCGTGTTATTAAAATGTGTTGAGTTGTAATAATCCGAGGGGGTGGGAGGGATCTATTTTAGACACCAACGCTGCGGCGAGGGGCTGCCGAGGGCACCGGCGGCGTGGGGGGAGGCTGGGCTGGAGAGGAGACCCCCCCTGCATTCCCCTCCCTCTCCAATCCCCCTTTATCCAACAGGTTGTCTACTACACGGAGATGCACAAGATTTTTGGGGACCTGACGGCGCAGATCGACCGGCCCGGGCTGAGCGATGAGCAGCGGGAGCGGGAGAACGACGCCAAGCTCAGCGAGCTCCGGGCGCTCTCCATCGTGGCCGATGACTGAGGCCAGGCTGGGGATGGGGAGAGGATGGGGATCCCCCCCTTCACCCCAGCTCCCGTCCCAGGGATGGATTGGTGGGGTTGGAGCTGTTCCCATCAGCCCAGGGCCCTGCGCTCTCTCCGGGGTCTGGATCGGCTTTGGCACTCCACGAATGAGTTTTGCCTTAAATTTTGGGGTGTGGAAGGGCAGGAAAGGGAGCGGCCTCACTCGGATGAAGATGGGGAGTGGGATGTGGGGTGCTGGATTTTCTCAGGTTCCAGCCTCCCTTGGCACCCCCAGAGGGTGAGACCCCCACTCCTCCTTCTCATTTGGTGCCTTAGGAGCCCAGTGGCCCCCTCAGGGGAGGGTAAAATCACTCCAATCCCATTTTTTTAAGGCACAGGGAGAAGGGTGATGCTCCCCGTGGCGAGCATCCATCCCTCTCTTCCCAGGAATGGTACAACGAGCCTGTGCCCCAGAGCTGGGGGGTGCCCAGGGTGGGGACAGGAGACCCCAGAGCAGGGACAGGTGGGGACATCCCGAGGGGACACAACGCAGCCAGGAGCAAACCTATGGAAAACCGGGGGGCTGCAGCCCCTCCTCGGTGTGCGGGGAAGCGCACAGGGACTCGGTCGCTTGTCCCCAATAAAGTTTTTGGCAGCGCAGCGCGGCCGGGGCCGTGTCGGTGCCACCGCCGGGGCCGTGTCGCCGTCGCTGTCACCGCCGGGCCGCTGCCGCCCTCTGCCGCCGCCCGGCCGCCACTGCAGGGGGGACACGGGGGGCTCGGGGTGTCACCTGGAAGGGAAAAGCTGGGATTGAACGTCCCCCCGTGGAGGAAACGGCGTCAAAGCACGAGGAATAGACTTCTCCAGTAAAATATCGGGAATTTAGGCCTGAGCTGGCACTTGGAGGATAAGGAGAGGCTGCCTGCTGTGTCCTGGGATGGGCGGATGCTGGGTGGGATAAGGGGTTGGAAGCCCACCCTGGTGGGGTTCTGGTGGAGCTGATGAAGGTCCCTGCTCTGCCCTGAGGTGACACGAGGCTCCTGCTGCTCCAGGTGAGGGCACACGGCTCCAGACATCAGGGAAACCATCACCACCCCTTCCCGCCAGGACCTGGGTTTGGCAAAGCTGCCCGAGACAGGGAACAGCCGTCAGGGGTGTCCTGGGAAGCCCAGCAGAAAATGGGGATGGAACCCCTAAAACCAAACCTTCCCTTCCCAGCTGGAGCAAAGGGGATGGAACAGAGCCGTGGGAATGCTGGTGGCTGTCCCCAGTGCAGGGACACAGCGAGGTCCCAAGAGCATCCCGTGCCAAGGCTCCTCCCCAGCTCCCAGCACGGAGAACTTCATCCCTCCCTCTCCCTTGGCTGTTCCTTCCCAACCACATCACATGCCAGGCCAGGTTGAAGCAAAATAAACCCAGTTGCCACGGTTACCCAGAGCAGGGATGCTAAATATACAGAATATAGATATTTATATATATTTTGAAGTGCCACGCACGGAGCCCGTGAGCCCAAGCAAGGGAGATGCTCCCCCACGGGATCTGAGCCCTGCAGACCTCAGGGTGGCTCCCAAATGGGCAAGGATCCATGCCAGCCCCTCCATGGCCTGGAGGTGTTGATTCCTCCCCGGATTCAACCCCACCTGGGCTCACCTGAACCTGCCTGGTGGCTTTGTTTGCATCACTGTCACCCAGTGTGGCACAGCCAGACCTCCCCTGCCACCTCAGCCCCGGCATCCCACCTCTCCTGCACTCAGAGTATCCACAAATCCCAGCTCCTGGTCCGTGCCATCAGCTCCTCCTGCCCTCCCAGCACTCGGGAGAGGGATTTCACCCATGGAAACTTAACCCAGGCGTTCCCAGGGATTCACCCTGTGTACTTTCTGCAGTGGTTGGGAGGAGAATTCCATCTTTTATAGTAAAAAGTGGATAATTACCGGGTTTTTGCACCACCCACAAGATCCCAGCGTTAATAGGGAGAGCTGGCAGGAAGGGAAAATTTAACTCTACGATGTGGAACGTGCTCAGCCTGGGTGTCTGAGGCACCCCTGGGTGAGGCTCATCAGCACTCAGACCTCCAGGAGCAGAGGGAAGGGAAGCACCGCTCCAAGAGGATCCACTGAGTGGCAGTGGGGCCATCTGATGGGGAACATTCCCTGCTAATGAGCGAATCTTCCTCCTTTTTCATCCCCGTCAGGAATTCCGGGTTAGGCCAGTGGCATTGCAGCAATCCCGACTGTCCCCCTTCCTCCCCAAAGCCCCCGAGCCCCTCGGGACAGGTTTAGCAGATGCCGGCCCACCACCAATCCCAAGGATTTTCCTCACAAATTGGATGAGTTAACCCTGTCCAGGCCTGTCAACACCAGCACACATCTGGATCCACACCTTGAATCTCCTTGTCGGATGCTGGGGAGCTTCCCCTTGCTCCAGGTGATCCAGGGGTGCTGGGGTGGGAAAGAGAGGCTCAGACCTCCCTCCTCCTCCTCCTCACCTGGGTCCTGAAAGGAGAGTCAGCATCCCCTGGACCAGCCTCAGCATCTTCCTTGGGATCAGCCACTGGGGTTCAGCCGGGCTCCCCCCAGGTGAGGGGCAGCAGGGGAGGGGGGGCCCAGACTCCCACCCCGCACTGGGAACACCCGTCCGTGTCCTTTCCCCACCTCCCCGAGCCCCTCCCCGTTGTTCCTCACCCCGGGGGGCTCAGGAGAGAAGAGGGGGGGCATGGGAAAGGGTTTGATGCTGAAAAGGGGGGGGGGACAAGGAAAAGACACCCACCCACCGCCCCAAGGGGTGCTCCAAAAACCCTTCAGCACGCCCTGATCAGGCTGTGACCCAGCCGGGGGACACTGCCAGGGACCCCTGCCCCCGATCCAGCCCCTGCCGTGAGGATGGACACGGCGGGGACGAGCACTCACGTTTCCCGGGAAGGAGCGCTGGGATGCAGGACGCCGCAGCTCCGAGGGTGCCCCCGGGGCGTCCGGGTGCGAGCGGTGCCGGGAGGGCTCGGGAGGCGCTGCAGGATTCACCGCTGGGAAGGAAAACACCCCAAGTGACGGTAGGAAATCACAGGAAAGGGAGGGATAACGGGATACCTGATGGGAGAGCGTCCGGCCGGGGCTCGGGGCAGGATCCTCCTCACCTGCGGCACCGGCACCGGCCCGTCCCGCGCAGAGCTGGCGACACCACGAGGGGCTCCAGCAGCGCCAAAACAGCGTCGACCCCTCCTCACCCTCCTGTACCCCCCAAACGGCGGAGCCCCCCTCGAGAAAGCCGCGATGCTCCCGGGAGCATCATCCCCGCCCCGGCGGGGACCTCGCGGCGCCCCCTCCCCATCCACCCCCCCGCGGAGCAGCTCGAGGGGCCCGGGGGGCTCCGGGGGGAGGTTTCGGGAGAAGGACAAGCTTCACCCCCACCCCGAGGCAGCGGGACCCCTCCGGAGCCTGCCCGGGGCGGGGGCTCGGGGGACACCCAGGGGAAGGGGCTCAGGAGCGGCGGCAGCCGCTTGAACCGTCCGTGGGACCGGGCCCGGTGGGACAAAGGGGGCGGAAAAGCCTTCGGAAGTGATGCGGCAATGACGTGCCCTCGCGTGACGTCACGCCGGGATTAGGAGTGTGACGTCACGGCGCGACAGCAAGCACCTCGCTAAGAGCCGCCTCTTTATCGGTGAAAAGACTTTATTGGGGAAAAGAAAAAAAAGTGAAGGGGTGCGCCGGGCCGGGGACCGGCCCCGGGCGGGCGTGACGTCATAGGGTGCGGTGTGACGCAGTTCCTCCATCCAGGTGTGGTGGTGGGAGCGGGAACCCCCCGTCCTACCTGCACCGGCCACCCCGCAGGGACCGGCGGGTCAGGCGGGTGAGCAGCACCTTCATCCGGCCCCAGTGCGAGCGCCCGTCCTGCCGGGAGAGCTGGGGTCAGTGGGGGGACCCGCAGGACCCCCCCCGCCACACCCCGCCATCCCCCGGCCGTACCTTGTCCGGTGCCGGGACACCCACCCCGCCCTCGGAGGGGTCCAGCAGGCTGGGGGAGCTGACCGAGTGTCCCCACATCCTCCGGCACGGCCCGGGGTCAGCTGCGGCGTGGGGGAACAAAGCTGGTCAAGCTTGGGGGCCTGGGGGACATCGTCCTGCCATGCCACGTGCTGCCCCCCTCACCTGGAGCCGGGTCCCGCCATCCACCGTGTTCACCTGGCAGCGGTCCTGCCATCCCCGAATCCCGCCCCGCTCACCTGGCCCCAGGTGCCACCATCCCGAATCCCGCCCCGCTCCCCTGGCCCCAGGTGCCACCATCCCGAATCCCGCCCCGCTCCCCTGGCCCCAGGTGCCACCATCCCGAATCCCGCCCCGCTCCCCTGGCCCCCGGTGCCACCATCCCCGAATCCCACCCCGCTTNCACCTGGCCCCAGGTGCCACCATCCCCGAATCCCACCCCGCTTACCTGGCCCCAGGTGCCACCATCCCGAATCCCGCCCCGCTCACCTGGCCCCAGGTGCCACCATCTCGAATCCCACCCCGCTCACCTGGCCCCAGGTGCCACCATCCCGAATCCCGCCCCGCTCACCTGGTGCCTGGCTGTCCGAGCAGGAGCGCGGCCGGAACCCCTCGCCCCTCCACGCGCCCAAATCCCTCCTCGGAGGCTGCCGGGTGGGCTGCGGGCGAGCAGAGCACAGGCCGGGTGTGAGCTGCGACCCCCACACCCCCTCCCCATGCATCCCCCTCCTCCCGGCCCTCACCAGGGTGGCCGGGCGGGCGCACCGGGCTCCGGCCGCCTGCTGCCGGAGGGCTCGGTTGTCCTGCTGCAGCCGCGCCAGGCGCTCCAGCATCTGGCACACGTGCTCCAGGTAGCGCAGCCCCTGCCCCGGCATCGCGGCCTCGGGCACAGCCCGGGGGTCCCGAGGGCTGCCGGGCGGCCGAGCCACCCCAGCCGCCGCCGCCGCCCCCTCGGGCTCCTCGGGGTCCCGCGGTGGCTCTGCCAGGTCGGCGGCGCTGGCGCTGCGCCGGCTGAGCTGTCGCGGGCAGCGCTGCCTCCTGCTCCGCTGCGCTGCCTGCAGCAGCCGCCTGCTGGCCGAGCGGCTCCGGGGTGTCCGGGGGGGCTCCTCTCCGGGGGGCTTCTCCGCCAGGAAAGCTTCCAGGGAGAAGCTGCTCTCGGAGCCCAGCGGGGTGGAGGGCGAGTGCTCGTTGCTGGCCATCTCCACGCCGGAGTCCTCCGACTCGGACTTGAGGAACCTCCCGCCGGCCGGGGGGCTGCTGGGGGGCTGCGGTGGCGGCGGGGGCGGTGCGCGGGTGCTCATGGCCCGCGGGGGCTGCCGCGGGCTCTCCTGCAGCCGGCGGTAGACGCTGGCGGAGGTGCGCACGATGCAGCTCTCGGCCGACTCCCAGGGACCATCTACGGGGGGACGGGAGGATGGGTGAGCTCAGCTGGGGGGGTCCCTGGGCAGAAAACTGGGTGCCCACCACCCCTCCAAGACCCCTAGAGCAGCTCCAGCCGTGCCCAAGGCTGCTCTCCCCCCTGCCCAGGGACCCCAATCCAGAGGGTCCCTGCAGCCGGGAATGTGCTCCTACAACCCCCAGAGTGTTGCTGCTCTCCAAAAACACGGCCCTGGCCTCCCCAGTCCTCCTCTTCCTCCCAAGCCGTGCTGCTGGGGGGCACCCACGGCCCCCACCCTGACCTGGGCAGGGCTTTTGAGCCGGGATCTTCCTGTGTCCCACTCCAGCTGGGTGCCGGCAACCCAGGACACAGCACGGCCATGGGATCCCAGACCTGGGATGGCTCCAGGGACCACCAGCTCCTCACACTTGTCCCCATAGGATGGGGGGCATCGCCAGCCAGGATGTGCCCCCCATGACCCCGCAGCTCCAGGTGGGATTGTGACACATCCGTGGGAAGTTCTCGGCATTCCTTGCCCAGCACTCGCTCCCCTCCGAGCCAGGCCGCGGCGAAGGGCTCAGGGAGGCGGGAGCGGAGCTTTGGCACCTCCTGCGGGCTGCCCACCCCCCAAAAGCCCCGCTCGGGGGCTGACCCCCCCCTCAAACGCACTCACAGCAGCTGAACCTCCTCTTCCAGACGGCTCGGGAGCCACCCCACATGGCCGAGAGCCAGAGCCGAGTGCCGGGCGCGCGTCCCGGCGCTCCCTTTTATAGCCACCCCAGCCGGCGACGGGCCCTGTATCCAGAGGCATCTCATTACAGGACCGGTTCCCAACTGGTTCCTCGCAGGATTTGGGATCGGCGATACTGGCTGGGCCAGTGGTTAAGGACTCCCTTCCCACCCCAGCTGGGAAGGCGAGAGGGTTGTTTGGGTGCCGGCAGGCAGGCAGGTGCCGGCTGCATCCCACCGAATTCCAGAAAACTCACTCAGGACTCCAGCGTGGGCTGAATTCACCGGTCAGGGGTCCCAGTGCTCCCAAATTCCTGCCCCTCCTGCAGCCACAGCACTCACCGTGCATCCCTCGGGGGCTGGAGAGGCCGAGGGGAGCCGGGAAGTCGCGGCCGGCCCTGGGACAATCCAGCCGTTCAGTGGGATTGAATCCCAGCCATGCCGGGGAGCAGCCCGTCCGCCCCAGCAGGATTGAATCCCAGGAATTCCGGCGGGCAGCCCCTCCACGGCGGCTCCGCGGCCGCTGTCAGCATCCCAGTTCCCACACGCCGCAATTCCACAGGCTCCAGAACCCCGCGTGCCAAGGGGTGCCCGCTGCTTCCTCGGCCACCACGGGGGTGTCACTGCAGCCCCACCAGCGTGGGGAGCACAGGCAGGGTGAGAAGGGGCGTGGGGGGTCCCCATCAGCTCCTCCTGGGGGTCCCCACTGCGTTGGCAGCTCCAGCTCAGCCCCTGGTACCTCCCAGATGTTGCTCCTGGAGGGGACCCTCTTCAGCAAAAATCGGGGGTTCCGGGGAACCCCCAGGTTCCTTCTCAAGCACAGACAACACAAATTGGGGTTCCAAGGACCCCAGGTTCCCTCTCCAGCACAGACACCTCAAAACAGAGATCCCCGAGGATCCCTTCCAACACGATCCTCGCAGGTCAGAGACCTCGAGGGAACCCCCAATCCAGGCCAGACACGAGGGGTCCCCCGTAGCCCCAGGGGCCACCGACTCACCGAGGTCACCACGGAGCGGCTGCACCGTGAAGGCTCCGCGGCGGCGCAGCATCCTCGGGATGTGCCGGGAGCGAGGGGGTAAAACCGGGAACAGGGGAGCTGGGAACGGGGCAGGGAGCAGCGGGAGCCGGGCAGGGAGCACGGGGGCCGCCCCTCCGCTGCTTTATGGGGCAGGGCTGGGGGGCGGCACAGCCCCGGGGCGGGGCGGGGGTGGGGCGGCAACCCCCTGCCTGGGCAGCCCCTTTGCCCCCAGCCCCAGCTGTGTTATCCCAGGGGAGCTCAAAGCGTCTATGCCTCTGTGGAGAGGGCGGGAGAAGGGCAGGACCATCATCATCCTCCTCCCTCCCTGGATGTCATAGAGNAGCGAGGGGGTAAAACCGGGAACAGGGGAGCTGGGAACGGGGCAGGGAGCAGCGGGAGCCGGGCAGGGAGCACGGGGGCCGCCCCTCCGCTGCTTTATGGGGCAGGGCTGGGGGGCGGCACAGCCCCGGGGCGGGGCGGGGGTGGGGCGGCAACCCCCTGCCTGGGCAGCCCCTTTGCCCCCAGCCCCAGCTGTGTTATCCCAGGGGAGCTCAAAGCGTCTATGCCTCTGTGGAGAGGGCGGGAGAAGGGCAGGACCATCATCATCCTCCTCCCTCCCTGGATGTCATAGAGCCATGGAATGGTTGGGGTGGGAAGGAACCCTAAAGCTCATCCCCTGCCACGGGCAGGGACACCTTTCCCTATCCCAGGTTGCTCCCAGCCCTGTCCAGCCTGGCCTTGGACACTGCCGGGGATCCAGGGGCAGCTCCCGGTGCTCTGGGATGATTCATTGGGAATTCGATGGTGAGAGCTCCATGACCGAGCTCGGGGTGCACGGGAGGCTGTGGGGCACCCCAAACAGACCCCGGTGAGCCCCCAGGCAGGAGGGGAGAGGGGTCCTGGCTGTCCCTGCTGCGGAGGGACAGGGGAAGGGACAGGTCCCTCCCAGGCCGCTGATAACAGCAAAGCCCAGATAACAGCAAAGCCATCTCCGTGCACGCGGGCACGGAGGGCGGCCAGCGGCGATAAGAGCACCTGGAGCGGGACAAAGGCCTCGGCCAACAACCCCCAATAAACGCGGACACCTCCCAGGGGCGCCGGGAGGGGCCATCCAGCCCTGCGGGCAGCCCTGACCTTCCCGGGAGCAGGACAAGGAGCGGCGCCCTGCCAAGCCCTGGACCCCCACCCCGGGTGGGGGCAGGAGGGCTGAGGGGTCTGGGGGGGTCCCTGTCTGCACCCTGGGTTTGGGGTAAAACCCCCCTTCCCCCTGCCCTGGGGTCCTGGCACAGAGCAGACACGGCAGTGGAGCAAATATATATTATATTTATAGAGAATCTGGTTTAATTCCTCGGAGAAGCTCTTTGTGGTCAGTGCACAAGCAGTGCCAGCCCCCTCTCCAGTACCCAAGTGCTCAAGTGACCCCCCCCAATGTCCCCTCAGTGTCCCCCAGGCTGAGAACTCACCCAGCTCATCACACACACTCACCAGGGGGTGAAGATGGGCGGCTGCATCGCATCCCCCCCCACAAATCCCATCCATCCCCAGCCTGGCAGTGCCCCCAGGACCCCCTCCCCAGCCCTACCGCAGTGGGGTGGGACAGCCCGGGGGTCACGGGGGCTGCTGGCCCATGGCACGGTGCTGGTGGCCGGGGCTCAGGAGCGGGGGGACACAGGGCGGGGGACGGGCCCCCCCGGGGGTCCCTGGTAGCGCAGGCGGGCGTGTTTCTCGCAGAACAGCTCGTCCCCCACCCAGAAGTGGCCGCGCATCTTCAGGCTGAGGCCGCAGTCGGCGCAGGTGTAGCAGGACGGGTGCCGGTAGCGGCCGTCCTGGATCCGCACCGCCTGTGTCCTGCGGGTGTGGGGACAGGGGCTCAGCCGAGGACACTCTGCGTGTCCCCAGGGTCCCCTCCCACCCAGGGTCAGCCCCATCGTGGTCCCAGAGCGATGGCAGGGATGGATCCCGCCCCGGGACCACTCTGGCCCCACCCAGACCCCAGGACCACCCCCATTTTCGCCCTTGAGGGAGCAACGGCAAGGATGGATCCTGCCCTGGGACCCCCGGGCCCCCAGCCCCATTCCCGCCCCACAATCAGCCCCGTTTGAACCCCGCCGGGAGAGGCAGCAGGGATCGGTCCTGCCCCGGGACCTGCCCCACCCACAGCCAGGATCAGCCGCATTTGATCCCTGCCGGGAGCAATGTCAGGGACAGATCCCGCCCCGGGACACCCCCAGCGCTGAGAGCAGCCCCTTTTTGCCTCTGCCGGGAGGGACAGCAGGGACAGACCCAGCCTCGGGACCCCCCCAGCCCCACTCACGCGATGCTGCTCCCGCACTTCTCACAGACGTGCAGCTTCTGCACCCCGGCCACGGGCTTGCGGGCACCGGCCGAGAGCCGGCTGGGGAAGGGGGCTGCGGGACCTCCTGTGGGGACACGATGGCCATCAGGCTCCTGCCACCCCCGTGCCGGACCTCCCACCTCCCTCCGCGCCCCCCTCACCTCCTTCCTCATCCTCCAGAGCCTCCTGGAGCAGGCGGAAGGTGCTGGATTGCCGCGGGGCCGCCCGCAGCTCCCGGCGCTCCTGCAGCATCTTGTAGACCTCCGAGTCCTCTTCCAAGCGCCTCATGGCCGGCTCCGAGGCCTGGCTGTGGGGCGCAGCCCGAGGGGAGATTTTGGGGGGGTTCCCAGCACTCGGATTCCAGGATCCACCCGGCTGCACCCCACGGCCCGTCCGCCACCTGCTCCCTCCGCCCTGGGAGCTGCCCCAGCCTGCCCGGCCCTCCCACGGCCCCACCTGCCTACAGGTGAGTTAACCCTTTCCACGGGCTCCCTCAGCACCCACGGGTGACAAACCGGCGTGGGGACATGGGGCTGGGGGCTTCCCTGCTGCGGTGTCCCTCACACTGCCCCCAGCCCGCTCCGTACCTGTGGCAGGTGTTGGGAGAGGGGGAGGAGAGGTGCCTCTCCCTGAGGGTTTCCCAGGGGTTTTGGGGGGCTCCGAGCTCCGGTGAGGGTGGCCAGGGGGGTGGAGGCAGGACGGGACCCTGGGAGCTGTTCTGGCGGCTCAGGCGTCCTCGCTCCTGGCAGGGGGAGAAGTGATGGATGTCCTGGGGTGGGGCGCTGCAGCAGCCCCCCAAAATGGCCTGAGACCCTCCCTCTGGACAAGGACCCTACCCCAAGGACACCCGGACCAGGCCCAGCGGCTTTCCCCAAGCCCAGGTCTCCAGAGGGATGCAAAGATGCTCCACAGGGAAGCTGCTTCTCTCTCCCACCCAGGCTGGGGTCAGCGGGACCCCCCAGAGGGGCCAGGGCAGCACCCCCACCCCATAACCCAGCGCCTGTGCCCGTCCCCTCCCCTCCATCTGCTCCTGCTTAGCGGCCCCGGCGAGGCCGGGAAGCGGAACCCTGGATAAGTGGAAGCCGATGTTCCCGGGAGCAGCTGCCACGCAGATGGGAATGGATCCCAGCGGGACCCCGGGACGGGCACAGGGACCCCCTGCCTGGACCCATGGAGAGGGAGAGGGGCAGCGCTGAGGCTCTGCGGGGTCACGGGGATGAGCTAAAATTAGGCACGGGAGGAGCCGGGCCTTGGCCTCATCCCGGCCGGCGTCCAGCGCCAGCCCGCCCTGGGATGCGAGGAAGAGTGGGATGGATCCAAGGGCAGCCACCCCCTCACCACCCCCTGGAGCACAGGGGCTTGGGTGGGGGGCTTCGGGCACGGCATCCTCATGTCCCCAACCCTGTGGCGGGGGTGTCCGAGCTGGGAGGGACCCTCCGGGACAGGGATGGACCCTCCGGGGGCAGGGAGCGACCCTGCGGAGCCGGCACCAGAGCAAACAAGGAGCTGCGGAGGAAGGAGGGAGCGGGCGGCCGGAGGAGCCAAGGGGCGGCCGGGGCTGCGGCCAAAGGCAGCTGGGAAGGGCCGCGCTCGGGGCCGCGGCGCTTCCCAATTTGGGCTTGAAAAACAAGAAAAAGAGAAAGCAGGGAGGGAGGGAAGGAGGGAGACGCCAAGCCCGGAGCCAGCGGCTGCCCGCAGGAAGGGAAGGGGCGGCCGCGGGCATCCTGGGACTGAGCTCGGGGGTGGAGGAGGCATCCAGCCCCCAGGCATCTCGATCCCACTCCCGGCGCATGCCGATCCCGCTCCCGGGGTATCCCGCCGCGGCGGGGGCCGGCGGCAGTGCCGGGCCGTGGGTCCCTGCCCGGCCAACACCCCGGTGCCCCGGGCTGGCGGCAGCGGGGCTGGGCCTTCCCAAACTGGTTTGGCCTCCCCAGGCTGGCGCCGCTGCCAAGAGGAGCAAAACATCCCTGGGCAGGTGCGGCGGTGCCCGCCGGGCCGGGGGCGCTGCCAGCGCGGCGGGGAGGGGACACCCGCGGCACCCACCGCAGGCGGGGACCCTGAGGGACAGCAGGGCTGGGCAGTGACGTGGCCGTGGGGGTGCAGAGGGAGTGGTTTGGGGGCTCAAAGTGGGGTCCTTTGGGGGCTCAAAGGAGGGTGGTTTGGGCATTTGAAATGAGGTGGTTTGGGGGCTCAAGGGGGGAAGGTTTAGCAGTACAAAAGGGGGTAGTTTGGTGGTTCAGTGCGGGGTGGTTTGGGGCTTAAAATGGGGATGATTTGGGGTTTTAGAGGAGGATGGTTTGTGGGTTCAAAAGGTTTTGGAGCACAGATTCCCCCCCCAGCGTCTCTGCCTGCCCCCCTGCAGCCCCCCAGCTCCCTGCTCACCTGGCAGAGGCCGGGACAGGTGAACTCCTGCTCCAAGTGTTGTGAGCTGGGGCAGAGAACGGAGACATCAGGGGGGTCCCTGGCCCTCCCCAGACCCCTCCCCACCCCCCAGCCCCACGCACAGCCCGGTGCAGCCTCACCTGGCACTGCCAAGTGGGTGGGCCAGGGATGCCAGGCTGGGGTCGAGGGTTCTCAGGGCACCTTGGCTCTCACTCTGCATCCGCAGCGTGTCCTGGGGAGGGGAGGGTGACACCAGCAGCTGCCACCAGCCCTGGGTGGGGACCAGGCTGTGCTGGGGCTGCCCAGGGCTCACCTGGAAATGCATGGCCAACCTCTCCAGCGAGGTGTCCCCATTGGTGTGGCTGGGAGATGGCACCGGGCACCTGGGGGCCAAGGGGGGGCAGCGGGATTTGGGATCTGCCCCAGGAGCACAAAACCCCTGTGCAGGGCACGGTGTGAGCCTTCCCCTGCAGCCCCCGGGAGCTGCAGAGAGGCAGCAGCCGCGTCCCCAACTGGGACCAGTTGGCCAGGTAACGGCTGCCAGCGCTGCCTGGCCTCGTTAGCACCCGACTCCTTAATTAGAGAGCCGGGACTGGCTCCCGCGGGGGTGGCACCGCCCCAAGAGTCACCGGAAGGGTGAAACAAGTGACACACACGTGGCTGGGGACCCCAGCCCGCATGCAGACAGCGCTGGCAGCCAGGGCCAGGTGTCCGGGCTGTCCCCCAGCACTCACCTCTCCACCTCCAGCCGGAGCTGCCCGGGGCTCTGCTTGATCTTGTTCTGCGCCTCCACGTTGAGCATCTCGGCCGTGCTCTCGCCATTGATGGTGACAATGACATCCCCCGGCCGCAGGTCACCCGTGGCTGCCTTCCCGTGCTCCGTCACCTCCATGGAGAAGGGGCCTTGGGACGGTCCCGGTGACCCCCCCGTGCAGTGCAGCCTCCCCCATGCAGCCCCTGAGCCCCACCCTGCTGGGATGCTCCCACCCACTGGAATCTCCAGGGCCCTGACACAACAGTACCAGACCCTCTGCCAGGAGGGCACCACGGCCTTGGAAACAACACCCGGAAATTTGGCCCGGCCCAGCCCAGCCCGGGGGCCACGGGAGCCCCCCCTGCCGCCGTCGCCCGCCGTGGGCCGTTCCCATGGAGCAGGATCCCTCCAGGACAGCAAACAGGATCCTCTCCCCGGAGCAGCCCGGCCTGCCCGGCGCCCCGGCGGCCTTCCCCGGGCCGGGGGATGCGTGGAGGGCTCCTACCTTGGAGACGGTGATGGGTTTCCCGAAATCTCTTCCCCCGGAGATGCGGAAGCCCCACGGGGCCGGGCCAGGCAGTGTCACTGTCACCGGCATGGCAGCGGCGGCTCTGGGCGGGCAGGAGCGAGGTGTCAGCGATCCCGGGCACCGAGGGGGCGAGGCAGAGGGGACCCCCCTCCTCCTACCCACAGACCACCCAACGAGGGCCTCCCTGTCGCTGCTGCACCCCGAGGGTCCCCAGCGCCGGCAGCGCTTTCCTTCCGGGGAGGGGACCCAGGTCCTCACAGGGTGTCAGCAGCCACTGCCACTTCCTCTTGTCCCCCAAGGCTGGCAGCTTCCTCCCCCGGGGCCAGGGGGTCCCAGGCACCCGGCGGTGCAGCTGAGACAGCCAAGGTCGTTCCCAGGAGCTGGAGCAAGGCAGGAAATCGGTGACGCCTTGGCAGCAAGGCCAGCGCTGTGGCCTGGCACAGCTGAGCCAGCGGGGTTTGGAGGGGAGGATGTGGCAGCGAGGGACGGGTCCTGCTGCTCACCACAGCAGGGTCCGACACCCAGCACGGACCAGCAGCCCCAGTCCTTCATCCCACAGCAAATCCAGACTGGTAAAGGATGCTGAGGATCCCCCGGGGGTGGCACAGGGTTCCCATGGCACCCCGGTGAGCGACACAGCCTTTGGCTCCGATGGGATGGGTGGGAATGGGCAGCCCCTAAATTCACACCAGATCCCATCCCGGCACAGCCTGGGAGAGCTGGGCAGCCCATCTGGAATCGGGCACCCCGTCCTTCACCAGGCACCCCATCCGCAGCCATCGGGAATGTTAAAAATCCCAAGAGCACAAAGAGGGGCTTGAGAGGCTGCCCGGAAGAATTTCCTGGGCTGGGCTTCCAGTGCCGGGAGGAAACCCCAAACCCCCTCCCCATGCCCAGCCCTGCTCAGCATCCCTGGGCAGCGACGGCTGCCAGCCCGGGGACCCCCACACCCGGCTGGGCACCGACTCCAGACCCCCCAACAGCCCTGCACCTCTTCTCCAGACCCTGCACCCCTTCTCTAGACACTGCACCCCAGGTCTCTCTTATGCTCCCCTCCTCCATCCCTGCCCTCCTTCTCCAGTCCCTGCGCCTCCCCTTCGTGTCCTGCACCCCTTCTCCATCCCCGTCCCCAGCTCTATCCGTGCTCCCCTTCTCCATCCCCTGCACCCCACCTGTGTCCCCGCTGCCTCCCGGCTCTGTCCCCGCCGCACAGCGATGTCTTTGTGCCCGCGGCGACTGGCGGTGCCGCCTGGCACCCGCGGGGCGAGCGGCGGGGACGGGCGATGCCAGGAGGCGCGGGGAGGTGGGGACACAGGGACTTGGCACTCGCGGGGACCTGGGGACTTGGGGCGGGACCTGCCCGCACATCCCTCTCCACCCCGGGGACCCCCGACGGACGGGCACCCCCCCCCCCAGCCTCAGCCGGCGCCCCCCA
>WAAE01005778.1:48838-98625 GCA_013400495.1 Nicator chloris | reverse complement strand
GCGGGCACGGCCCGCCCCGACGGGGCGCACGGCGGCGGCTGGGCCCGCCCCGGCACCGCCGGGACCGCCCGTGGGCGTGCGGGGATCCCCGCGGCCCCACGCAGCGTCCTCCCCCCTGCTCCCCGCCCCACGGCTCCCGGCGGGACGTGTCCCGGGACCGGCTCCTCCCCAATCACGGCACTCTCAGAGTCGGGCTGGGCTGAGCTGAGCTTTAATGACGGAAAAGAAGCGAAGGCGACTCCCGGACACGGACCCACATCCCGGGTCACGGCCGTCATGGTCAGGCCCAGCACCGGCCAGACCCCCGGGGCGACCCCCGGGGCGGTGGCACCGGGCAGCGGTGAGGAGGGGGCGGGTTAAGGCACTGGGATGGGGGAGACACCCCGCGCTGGGGGGATTTGTCCCTGTTAGAGGCAGCCCCATAGGGGCAGGAGGGAGCTGGAGGCACTTCATCCCCGTGGGGGGACACGGCGGCGACACCGGGTGGCCAAGGCGGGACAGGGGGCAGCCCCCAGCCCCACTCCTCCCTCCGGGGTCCCCATCGCCGCGGGTCACACCGGCGCCACGTAATTCCCGGGGAAAGTGCCGAATTTCTGCGTCCTCCTGGACACTCCTGCGGGGATAAAGACGCGGAGAGGTGGCGAGGGTGAGGGTGGCACCTTGTCCTCATCCCTGTCCCCAAGCCGGTGGCCACGCACCCACGAACCAGCCGTCGTCGCACTGCTGCATGACATCCACCCGGTCCCCTTCCAGCAGCTCCAGCTCGTCGGCGTTTTGGGGCCGGTACTGGTAGAGCGCCCGGTACCTGCGAGACAAAGCGTGGGCAGAGCCCACCCCCCCACGCGTCCCTCGTGGGGACACCGCGCCCTGGGGACACTCCCGGCCCTGCTTACGGAGTCCACCGGATTTCGGAGCCGTTGTAGGACGGGGCGGGCTCGGGGCGGGCACTGGTTTGTGCCCCCGGGGTCGCGCGCTGTGGGGGGGGCATGGTGGGTTCAGGGCAGCACCCACAGCCCCAGCGGTGCCAGGGCACGATGGCAGGGCGGGGGGCACTCACCTGCTCGGGGGTCCAGGCGGGACGCCGGGGCTCCTGGGGGTGGGCGGCCGCAGGGTGTGGGGGGCTGGCAGAGGCCACCAAGGGGCTGGGGGTGCCAGCGTGGGGCAGCTTTGGGGAGGGGGGGCAGGTGGCGCCGAGGTGGCGCGGAGAGGACGGACGCCCGCCCGTCACCCCGGGACCCCGCGTCGCCTCCCGGGGGGAGCCGGTGGGAGCCTGGGGGATCCGGGGACCGGGCGAGCGCTGCAGGGACGGGGATCCGGCCGCGGGCCGGGGGCTGGCGGGGCCGGGAGAGGAGGGGATGTCCTCGGCGGTGGCTTTGACCCGCGGCTCCTTCAGCACCTGGACGTAGGTGGCGGGGAAGATGCCCTGGCGGCTGGTGCCCGAGATCCGCCCCTCGTACCAGTTCTCGTTCACCCGCCGCACCAGGCAGATCCGCTCGCCCTGCCGCGGGAGCAGAGGGCAGGTCAGCACGGAACGGCCCGGAACGGCCCGGAATGGCAGAGCACGGAGCGGCGGTACCTTGCGAAAGGAGAGCTCCACGTGCAGATCCCCTCGGAAGTTGTAGAGCGCCAGCGCCTCGCCGTATTCCAGCACCTGGAGCGTGGGAGCCTTGATGGGCTTGGGCACCTCCGTGGGGGGCAGGATCTGGGTGGGACACGCGGGTGAGGGGCAGCGCCAGGACCCCCCGGCCCCACTGTCCCCTCATGCCCCGGGCTCACCTCCACGTAGTTGGAGGGGAAGATGCCCACGCGGCCGTGGTGCTCCCCCTCCAGCCAGTTCCTGTCCACCTCCTTATGGATGTAGACGATGTCCCCCTTCTGCAGCGTCAGCTCCCTGCAAGGGACACTGTCACACCTGTCCCCAGCCCGGCTGGCAGGGCCACCCCATGTGCGGGGCTCCCCCAGTCCCCATCCATCACCCGAGGGGCACGGCGGGACCCCAGGAGTGACCCCGGTGCTCACTTGGGAGACTCAGCTTGGAAGTTGAACTTGAGGCGAGCAGCTTTCATCTGGGGAGGGAGAGGAGAGGTGACAGGGAGACACCTCCAATCCCCAATCCCAGCCATCCCAAATCCCGTATGGGATAGGACCGTCCCAGCCTCACCTTCTTCTCCTCCCTCTTGACGGCCTCCACGGGGTCCCCGAGGTCTGACAAGCTGGGGAGGGTCCCTGGCCTGAGGGTGTCTGTAGAGAGCAGGGTGTCACCAGCCAGGGTGCTTGGGGTGCCTCATGGCAGGGCCTGGGGGGCTCAGGGGGCCAAAGTGGGGCTCACCTCTGCCGAGGGCTGCATGGCTCCGGTCACTGGCCAGCCCCAGCCCACCCCGCTCCATGCTGGGGGTGCCAGGTGAGCAATGGGTGGCAGGGGGGCTCCACAGCCGGTGGGGTGACAGGGGGCTCCTGTGGGGTGGCAGTGGCTCAGGGCAGGGCAGAGCCTCTTGTCCAGCCCTGCTGCCATGAACCCTCCCTGCGCTGACCCTGCTGCCCTGGGGGCGGGCAAGACCCCTGCATCCCACAGAACAGCACATCGGGGTCTTGTGAATTGCACGGACCAGGACCCCTGGGTCTCATGGACCAGGACATCAGGGACCCTCAGGACCCCTGTACCCCATGGACCAAGACCCCTGGGTTCCACAGGTCCTCCAGGATCAGAATCCCTGAATTCCATGGACCAGGATATGGGGGTCCCCCAGAACCAGGACCCCCGGGGCTGCTCTCTTCACCCCTCCAGGGTCTCATCCCAGAGGCAGCCAAGCGGGGCAGGGCCAAAGTTTTCCGGCAGCGCCGGCAGCACGGCCCCGCTGCCGCCGAGCAGGAAGCACGGAGCAGGCAAGCTCCGGGGAGGGCGGCCTGGCTAATGAATAACCCCGCTCCGGGGGGCACTTAAAGAGCCCGAATGCGCCCCCCAAGCCGAAGGAGGGGTTGGGGAGGGGAGGGAGCCACTCCCTCTGTGCGCCCCTGGGGGTTACGGTAGGTCCTACAAGAGGAGGCGTTTGTTTGTTTGTTTGTTTGTTTGTTTGTTTGTTTGTTTGTTTGTTTGTTTGTTTTCCTCCCGCTGCCGGGGCACAGAGGGGTCTGTGGGCACACCCCGGGGTGCCCACCCCATCTCGGGGTGCCCATCCCATCCCGGGGTGCTCCGCCACCCGCTGGCACAGCTGTTTTGTTCCTGTGCCCGTGGGGACGTGGGGACACAGCGGTGGGAATCCAAGCGCCGTCACCTCCCCTGGGACGGAGCCAAACCCCGGGACGCGGTGTCCCTGCTCCAGGGACGGGGGAAAGGGTCAGCCCCGCTCCGGCCCCGTCCCACCCACCGGGCAGCCGGCCCGGCGCCGGCTCCCACCCGTGCCGGGGTGTGGGGGGGACGAGGGGGACAGCGCTGCCACCGGGGGGGTCCGTCAGGATCCCGTGGGGGATGCCTGGGGACTCCCACCCCGCGGGACGCTGCGGGGACAACCCGCCCGCCACCCCCAGAGCGGGGTCCTGTCCCTCGCCTCGAGGGGGGTCTGGGCAGGGGGATTTGGGGGTGCGGGGGGTGGGAGCGGCCGCTGAACTCACCGAGCAGCCGGGGAGGCCGGAGCAGGGGAGCGAGCGGTGGGAGCAGCCGCCGGGCTCTGCCGGGAGGAGCGGGAGGGGGTGGGAGAGAAAAATTAATCATCCAGGAGGCCGAGTCTCGGCGGGAAGCGAAGGAGTCCAGCTCGGCTGCGCCAATAAACCGCCGGACGGACGGACGGACGGACGGGCTGGGTCCTAGAGCCCCACAGCCACGGCTCCAGGCTGCTGAGCAGCCGTGCGTGGGTCCAGATGTGCGTGGACCCAGACAGGCATGCACCGAGCTGTGCAGGCATCCAGATGTGCACGCAGCTAGCTGTGCATTCACCCAGCCGTGCAGGCATCCAGATGTGCACGGATCCAGCCACGCACACATCCAGCCGTGCACACATCCAGTTGTTCACACATCCAGCTGTGCAGGCATCCAGTTGTGCAGGCATCCAGCCATGCGTGCACCCAGATGTGCCTGCACCCCCCCAGCATTAATCCAGATGTGCACGCATCCGGCCACGCATGCATCCAGCTGTGCATCCCACCATATGCATGTCCACGCCTTGCACAAAGGCTGAGCCCACAGCTGGATGTGCCCACAGCTGGATGTGCCCACAGCTGGATGTGCCCACAGCTGGATGCCCTGCAGGGACCACGGGGCAACAGGAGGGGCCCCGGGGTACCTGGCGGGGGGTCCGGCGTGTCTCCATGTCCCTCATGTCCTTGTCCAGCTCCTCGCTGAGCTGCTCCAGCTCCTGCTCCAGCAGCACCTGCACGGGCAGGACGGGGCTGTGGCGGGCCAGGCTGGCACTGCCCGTGGGCACCGGGACCCCGCTGCCACCGCCTGCCCCCCCACGGGCCACCACCGCCTCACCTCGATGGACTGAGCCCGCTTCGGCCGTGCTGCTGCCGGGCTCTGGAAAGGGCAAGGGGCCGGTCAGGTGTGTGCCCATGAGGTGCCCACCGCCCTCCCCGTGTGCCAGGACCTGCCTACCTGCTCCCTCTGCGGAGAGCACTTCCCTGGTTCATAGTCAAAAATGCTGCCAGGCTCGGCGGTGGCACCGGTGGCACCCCAGCGGGTCCTGTGGAGGGCGGGAGGGGTTCAGCCCGCGCAGCCCCCACCCCGCGGGCATCCAGGTCCCTGTGCCACGCTCACCAGTCCATCCCGTTGGGCATTCCGGGGGGCTCGGCTGGGGCCGACCCCCTTCTCCGCGGTTTGGGGGGCGATGGAGGCGCCGTGGCGGGGCAGGAATGGGTGTCATGGGTGTCCCAGTCGGGCTCTGAGGATGGAGGAGGTGAGCGGGTGCCGAGCTGTGCCCGCCCTGTGCCACACCCGCACACCCGGGCTCACCTGGCAGCTTGCGGTGGATCTGCCGGAACATGCTGCGGTACCAGTCCCGGGGGCTGTCGACGCTCTGGGGGGACACGTTGGGGTGGTGAGGGGGTGACAGCGAGGTGACACCCCCGCCCTGCGCCGCCACTCACCGAGCGTGAGGCAAGGGGCATCCCCGTCTCGTCCACGGGCCCGATGCCGTCGTACTTCACCCAGCGCCTCTCCCGCCGCTTGCTGTCCTTGGTCCAGGTCGCCGACCAGCCTGGTGGCCGTGGGCAGGTGGGGGCAGCCCTGGGGCTGGGTGTGGGGTGGGCGGGCATGGGGGTGCTGGGGGCTTTCACCTCCTTGGCCGGCCAGGTCTGGTACCACTCATTCACTGGAGACAAGGTGAGCGTCGCTCAGGTGAGCATCGCTCGCGGGAGCCCCCAGGGGTGTCCCCAGGATGCTCAGGGCTGTACCTGAGCTCTTGGGAGCTCCTTGGCTGTTCCCGGCGGTGCCGCGGCTCTCCGGGTCGTGGAAGTGGAAGTTGAGGGTGTTGGAGCCGCGGTGGCGGATGACGGGCACCTGTGGCACAGGGAGGGGCTGGCACGGGGGCAGCGCAAGTGGGGGGCCAAAGGATTGGAGAGGTGCAGCCCCCCCGAATGCCTCAGCATGTGACAGCCCCCAGCCCCACTCACCCGTGTCCCCGTGTGCTCCGGGGACACCTGCAGAGGTGGGTGGAGGCGGGGAACGCCCTCCACACCCGGAGCCGGGCTGGTGTCAGGGGGCAGGAGCCGGCCCGCCATGGCCGGGGGGCGGCTGGATGGTGCCCCGGGGCTGCCCGTGCCCTGTGGGAAAAGCAGCCGTGCTCACGGGGCGTCCCGTGTCCCTGTTTTCTGGGCATTCCCGGGTTTGCCAGAGAGATGGGGGCTCGCTCCCACCGCTGGGAGCATCCCCTGTTATTCAGAGGCGCAGGGGACACCATGCGTGGAGTGACAACAATCACGGTGGGGTGGCAACCACGGTGGCAGCGTCCCCAGCTCAGGGAGCCTCGCGGTGCCAGGGGAAGCGGCTGTTCCTGTTCAGAACCAGCCCTGGCACGGGTCCCCACCGCCTCCTCCATGCGGATCCAGACCACCCGCCCCTCGCCCTGCCTTGGCTCTGCACGGATGGATCCAGCCCGCCGGGCTCCTCGGGAAGAACACGCCCGGAGCGGGTCGGGGCGATGGCTGTGCCGCCTTCCCATCGGGCCGGCATCCCGGCGCGGTGCCCTCCCGCCCGGGCACGTGGCGGCAGCAGCGTCGCCCGCCCGGGAGCGCTGCCAGTGCCGGGAACACGACAGGGCAGAAATATTTCCCCGCCCTGCAGCGCAAACAGGGAGGGAGAGGGGACGGAGGGACGAGGAGCCGGGAACGCGCGGCCGAGCCCGGCGCCGCCCGCCGGGAGGGCGATGCTGTGACTCACCGCGGACCGGCTGGGGGGCGGCTGGGGGGCACGGGACCCCCGGAGCCCTTCCCGACACCGGGATGGCTCCGGAGGCGAGCGCAGCACCGGGGCCTTTGGGGGACACCTGTGCCCTGGCTCGTCCCTCACGTTTCCGTCCCCACCGCGGCACCGGCGCTCGCAGGTGCCCACCACGGCCAGACCCTGCCTCCAACGGGGCATCCTGGGGGGCCGCCGGGGGGTGCCAGCCCGGCACGGTGCCCTCTGTGTGTGTGGGACCCCCAAATCGGGCTGGCGACCCCTCAGCTCCCTGTTCCCCACACCGCTGGAGGCTCTGCAGCCCCAAGGCTGTAATTAATGTTAATCACCCCCGTGGGGAAACTGAGGACCAGGGAAGGATGTGCCCCGGGGCACAGAAAGTGGGGTGCAGGCTCTTACCCCCCAGGGCACCCCAAAAACCTCCCCGCCACTGCCAGCTCAGTGCCCACACAGGGCTCGGCCCCATCCTTCTCCTCCTTTGGAGTGTCCCCCAAAACCTGTCCCCGGGGGTCCCCTCCGGACACCCCCTCCTCGCCGGTCCCCCCAGCCAGCTCTTACCTCCTGGGCGATGCCAACGGGGACCCCCGGGAAGCACCGGGGTTCTGGGGAGCCCCGGGGCGAGCGGGACGGAGCTGCGAGCGGCAGGGAAGAAAAATCCACGGCACGAACTTTGCCGGCAGAAGGAGCGGGGGGGCCTCAGCGCATCGTGGGGGGCTGGCGGCGAGAGCCCCCCGAGAGCATCCCCCGGGAGGGTCGGGAGCCGCCGTTCTCCCCGGCGTTGGGTCCCCGTGTGCCCCGGCCCCCCCCGGGGTGAGCTGCCCCCCCAGCGCTCCCCGCTCTGGAGCGGGGCCGGCCCATTCAGAGTTTCCAGTGACATTTCCAGGGATGGGATCCAGGGAATGGAGCCAAGAGGCTGAACTCATCCCACGCCCCGCGCACGCGTTCCCGCGCACCCGGCCCCCGCTTACGAAACGGGGCGAGCCCGGCGTCGCCGGCCCCCTGGCGCGATGGAGACGGGGACTCGGGGGGGTGATTTTCGGGAAAGGATGGGGAGGGAAATGCTGGGTGGAAGTCGGGACTGAGGCGGGGAGTGGGGTCTGCGCTCCTGTGGACCTCTGAGCGCCGGGATGGGGGCACGGAGGGCTCGGAGCCCCCATCCCCACTGCCTCCCACCTTCCCACGGGTGACCCTCCATCCCCTCCATCCCTCCATCCCTTCAATCTCGCCATCCCCCAGAGATGTGGGCACTTGGGACCCCCATGTAAGACCCCCGTGCCCTGCCTGTACCCCACGTCACCCCCTCCAGCGTCACCGCTTCCCATCCGATGGAGAAAGGGATTGGGGGGATGGGGGGGTTACAAGAGGATGAGGAGGGAAATGCCCAGAGGTGAGGACCGAATTGGGGAGTGGGGTCTGTGCTCCTGTGCCCCGCCAAGCCGTGGTGTGAGGGCACAGTCAGAGCAGAGCCCCCATCCCCACTGCACCCCTCCATCCCCTCCATCCGCCCATCCCTAAGGATTGCGGGCATGGGTCCCCCATGGAACACCCCCGTGCCCTGCTCTGGGGGTGCCCCGTGTGCCCCCTCTCCCCCTCGGGCAGCGCCCGCACCCACCACTCACCCGCCGGCCACTTCCTGCTCCCCTAAACTGCTGACACCCCCAAAACGGGGCTGCCCCAGCCCTTCCTCATCCCGTGAGCTCCCACGTGAGCTCCCGGGGGGATGGTGGCTTCGCTGCCACCCCTTGGTCCCCACAAAGCCACCGCCCCCTGCTGCAGGGGATGATGGCAGGAGGGCAGTCTGGCTGCGATGCTGCGCCCGGGTGACAGCGGGGACACAGGGGACAGGCTCGGGTGTCCTCCCCCCTGCCACGGCCCTGGGGGACGCAGCTCCCACCCCAGTGCCGTGGGAATGAGGCAGCTCCTTGGTGCCAGCTGGGGACACCGTGGCAAGGACAGGCTGGGGACAGGGGCTGATCCTGCTGGAAAATCCCGGGGTGACAAGGGCAGGGATGGCAGCAGGGCCGGGGAGGGTTAAACCCAGCGAGGGGACCCCCGACCCATCCCTGCTGCCAAGGGGTGACCATCCCCTCCAGGTCCCCTCCGGGTCCCTTCCAGCCCACCAAGTGACACCTCGCGAGGTCGCAGCACCCGCTGGCGATGCAAGGAGCAGCCCCCTTCATCACAGCCCCCCTCGGGGTGCCAGCACCCCCTGCCCAAGCCCCCACTCACCTCCTGGTCCCCACGCACCGTCCCCGTGCCCGGCGAGGAGCCTCCAGCGCCGGCCCTGCCTCGGTCCCTCCCTCCCCGCGGCTCCCAGCACCAGCCTCCGCTCACAGATAAATATTTAACGCGCAGCCCGGGCCGGGATTAACAAAGGGCGAGTGTTTCCTGTTTGCTCAGCGCGGCGATGCCAGCCGGGAATGTGCGGCCGGCCCCAGGGATGCTCCCAGGGATGCTCCCATGGGCAGGGATGTGCCGGGAGCCCCCCCCGGTGCCGAGCGCGGGGTCTGGGAGCGATGCTGGGGGTTGGGGGCTCCCCAGTTTTGGTGGGAACACCCAGGAAAAGGGTGGGAGAGCCGGAGCGTCCTGCCCTGGGCGCGCCCTGGATGCATCCGGCGGCTGGGAGCGGGAATGCCGTCGGGAGGAGCAGGTGGGAAACAAGGAGCACGTGGTGAGCGGAGCTCGAGGTGGGACGCTGAATTCCCAAAGGAAAAGCTGCTGTGGCTGGGATAACGGCCTGGAGTCCTCCAGAGCTCATCCCGAATATTCAGCTGCCAGGTGGGAAGAGGGGATGGATCCCGGGTGTGGAAGGCAGAGGTGGGAGCCACAGCAGCTTCCCGGGAATGGAGGGAGCTGGTGATGAGCAGGGGATCCCAGGGCAGGATCCAGCCTGGCCTTGGAGCCGTGACCATTTGGATCCCTGCGGATGGATCGCGACCCCAGGGCTGCTCCCTGAATTCTCTCTGTGGAGGGAACAACCCCACAAGTGACAAGGAAGGAGCCGGGGTGGAACAAGAGCTGGCACATCCCGTGCTCTCCCTGTTATTTACCCAGGGAAGGACGAGGAGCAGGAGCCGAGAGCTCTCCAAACCCAGCCGGGAGCCGCTGCTCCGCATGTGCCGACGTGCCGGGGGCTGAGACGCCGTCTGGGCGCTGCCCCAGCCCTGGAGAGGCTCTAAAAGCCCCCAAATCCTCCCTTCTGGCAGCACAGGAACCCCCTTCACCCCCTGAAAAAACCCACAGCAGAGCCCAGTGACTGTGTCAATTTTTAACTTTTTTTTCTTTTTTTTTTTCCTCCTTAAAGATGACTCCGATTTACATCGAGACAGTTCTAACAAATTCATTCCTTGTTTCACAAAAAAAAAAAAGAAATTATATTAAATAATTTTTGCCAATAAATAACATTTTCACCATTTTTTTTCTCCTTTCAACAGAACTAAAAAAAAAAAAAAAAAGCAAGAAATAAAAGTAAAAATTAAAAAGGAGGCAGTCTCCAGGCAACGGGCGTATGATCCTTCAGCATCGAGAACCCTAAAATCACCATCACTGCACCCCTGGAGGGCTTCAGGTCCTCCCTGGCTGAGGTTTGGTGGGATCTGCATCCTTGCCAGCTCCCCTGGCCAGGTGGGATCTGTGCCAGAGGCAGCCAGAGGGGTTCTCCCAATCCCAAAAAGAAAATTAAGCTTGAACTCAACCCACCAGCCGCCCCATTGCCGACTCCCCTCCTTGGACATGCACCTTGCTAGAACATGCAAAAAAACCCAGGCTGCGGGGAGGTGGGGGCTTTCCCTGGATTTGGGGGCTCCCTCGGCTCGGGGGGGCTCCCCCGGGGCCCGTGGGCTCCCCACAATCCCGGTTGTCCAAGCTCCAGGTGGCAGCCGGGGAGGGGAAGGGATGGGCGGGAGCTCGGAGATGAGGGGTCAGAGACAAGCCCAGCCCTGAGGCGCTGGATTTGTGGGGGAGAAAGGAGGAAAAAGGGGGAATTTGGGGGCGTTTCTGGATTGTTTTTTGGTTTGCCGTGGTGGGGATCGGGGCAGGGAATTCTGCTCCGAGGTTGTCCCCAAAAGAGGGGAGGGGGGATGTCAGCTCGGGGCTGTGGCAGGGGAAGCCCAGCACGGAGAGGGGGCGTTAATTGAGGGGGTAATTAGCACCCAGAGCCCCAACGCTGCTCCTCACCCCCTCGGGAACTGCTTTAAAGGGAAGAGGGGACTTGGCAGTGTGACATCCAGTGTGCCGGTGCCACAGGGACACGGGGGGCAACTTCCAGCCCTTGGCCACCACCTCTGGGGCTAGGGCAACTAACATCAAGCCCTTGGCCACCACCTCCAGGGCCAGGACAACCAACATCCAGCCCTTCTCAAAGGCTGGGACACTGGGAAGCTGCAGATCCAGCAGCCCCAAGGATTAGGGGGTTGGATCTGAGCCCCCAAACCATGAAGCACAAGGTCCAAAAGGATTTTGGGGAGGAGGAATCGGTGATGCCAGAGCAGGAGGGTGGGGGGACAAACTGCCAGCAAAGCAAACCCCCCCTCTGCGATGGGCCGGGCCCTGCTGACCCCCCCCAAGCTGGGAACAGGGGGTGCCAGGCTCGGGGTCCCGCAATTCCCATCCCAAATATCCCGACTAAAACCTGGCTGCTTGGGTGAGATCCCAGCCTGGGTCAGCACAACACGCCCGAACATGCACGGGCAGCCCCGGGCACGCTCCGTGCGCCCGGGTACCACACACGGGCTCACCGCGCTCACAGGAGGCCCTGAAAGGACAAAGAAATACTCACAGACAAAAGGCAATTTGGCCCCACTCCTCGGACTGGGGGGGAGAGAAGCTCGCTCCAAACATCTCGCACTTTTTCGCAAAGCAGCGGGCGTGTAAAAAAAGGGATCAAAGGGGAAAAAAAAAAACACCACCAAAAAAAAAGAAAAAGAAAAAAAAAAGGGGAAAGGGGAGGCATGTGACTGGAAAGTGTGGAAACCCAGCGGTCTGCTCACAGAATCCTAAAGAGCGCCCTGGGATTAGGTGACGTGTGATCCTAAGACAATCTGAAAGCTTCCTGGGAAGTTGCTGTTTTCCTCTGGCGCTGGAATCGCCGAGGGAAGAGAGCAAGATCCAGGGAAAGCCTCGGCAAAGATCCCCTGGGAGAGGCTCAGCCCTGCCTGCCGAGAGCACGGGGGAAAGGAGGGGAAAAGGGAAAGCTGGAGGGGGAGTGCTCCAGGAGCTGCTGCCTCGGCTCACACGGGAAGTGACCAACGGGAATCTCACCAATCCCCTCCCCAGCACTCCCAGTTCAAGTGAAAGAACACTCAGAGGCACAGAATGCTCAGCTCCCACTCCAAAATCCCTGACAACACCCAGGGGGTGTCCCCTGGGAACCCCCAGGATCCCTGTCCACAACACCCTGCCAGAATTCCCGCCAGATCCACTCGGTTCTGCCTTCCAACCCCTCCCTGCTTCTCCATCCCGGGGGCTGCCCTGTCACCAGCACAGAGCCACATCTCCCAAAACCAGCAGTGCCCCACCCATCCTATCCCAAACTTCTACCAGCAACCCCCTGCTCCAGCTGCCGGGAAAGGCTGAGCTGCCCGTGGCTCCTCTGGAACAGCCAAGGGTGGGGATGCCCAAAGAATCGGGGTGGAAGACCCTTCTGGGGGACAGGGAGGTGACACTGGGGGGGACCACCCTGTCCCCCACACCCCGAAGTGCTCAGGAAAGGCTGATTGCAGAGCCGGGAACAGGGAATGTGCTGCGGGCTGGGCAGCCTGTGGTGCTGGGAGCTGCAGCCTCCAGGGTATAAATCACCCCCTTTTCCTTTAAAATTCAGGCCCTGCAGCTTTCCCAAGGATCATCAGATAGCAGAGATAATTCCTCTGCTCTGAATCAGAGGGATTCCCAAGGGAATTCTGCTGCACAAACTGGCTGCTCCAAGAGGAAGAGCCGCAACAAGGGGCAGCACTTTCTCCACCTTCTCCCTGTTTTCCTTTGGGACTCCCCTGGGATAAAGCTGAATTCCTGAAGGAAAAGGTGCTGTGATTGGTGTTACCAACCCTGGAGTCCTTCGGAGCTACCCCTGGCTGTCACCTTGGAAAAGAGGGATGGACCCCAGCAATCTGCCTTCCAGGGAATTGGTTGCTAAAGCAGCAGCTGCAGGTAGGCAAGAGGTGGGAGAAAACAACAGGAAAAATCTGGGAAGAAAACAGGTGTGAAAAGCAAAACCAACCCAACCGTATCCTGAAGGGAAGGACCTGCTTAGGAAAGCTCAAAATTCCAAATTTTGCCAAAGCCAACGACCCAAGTTGCCTGGTTTGACTGATTTCTGTTTTTTAACCCAACGCCCCCCCGGCAGAGGTTTGGCCTCTCGGGGAGGGCAGCTGGACAGCACAACATTCCCGGGATGCGCTAGCAGTTGGATTGGTTTCTAAATTGAAAAAAAAAAAAAAAAAAAGGACATTTTTTATATATATTGAACATAAATTAAAAAAAAAACCCAAACCCTTACAAAATGGTCGCTCTCTCACACGACGGACGCGGACCGCGTTATTTATGGACGTGCCTCCGGGTGAAGTCGGTTTCTCCCCCTGCCCCCACCCCGCCACCCCTCGATAATAATAATAATAATAATAATAATAATAAATAAATAAAATTCGTGACGTTTGGGATCCTCTGGCCGTTACTGGGGCTTCTTCCCCGTGCCGTTCTTGTCGGCAGAGTTGGAGGTGAGCAGGCTGACGGGGCCGTCCGAGTGCAGCGAATCCTTGCGCGGGGGCATGCGCTCGTTGATGCGGTCCAGCCCCCGCGCCTCCTCGAAGCTGCGGATCTTGTGCTGCGGGGAGAAGCCGCGGATGGCTGCGGAGGGAAGGGAGCACAGGGAGGAGGTGTCAGAGGGAGCCCTGGGGTTTTTCCCCCCCGCCCGGAGGAGCCCTCCAGCACACGCCAGACACCGACGGGGACAAGTGGAGAGGGGATGGAAAGCACCTGTCTGGATTTGGGAATTCTTTTGGGGGGATTTTTGGCTCGAGTGAGGGAGCAGCTGGCAGAGAAGTTTAGGATTTGCTTTGCTCCCTAAGAGGAGGATTAGGAGGGTTGTTTGTTTTTTTTTTAGAGAGGTTTAGGATTTGCTCTGCTCCCTAAGAGGTATTCATGGAACCATGGGATGGTTTGGGTTGGGAGATTAAAATCATCCTGTTCCATGCTGTGCCATGGGCAGGATTCCACTATCCCAGGGTCAACCCCCCAGCCTTGGACATTTCCAGGCCATTTCCATTTCCAGCCACAGCTTTTCTGGGAATTCCATCCCGCCACCTTCACAGGGAAGAAATTCCTCCCAATATCCCAAACCTCCCCCTCTTTTAATAGAATAGGAGGAATTTGATAAACCAGACAAGTGCTTGCTGTCCCCGGAGAGTGAAATCTCAGGAAAATTTCAAAGCTGAAAAACACGACACTAAAAAATAACAATTAGAAAGAAAATAAAAATCTAAAAAACAAAAAAGGCAAAACCCAGAACGACAGAACAAGGACACCACCACAAGGCTCTGAACTCCGACACAAACCACACACTGCAACACCAGGAGAGGGAACAGCTAGTCCTTGGATCACAAAGGCAAAATTCTTGCATGACCAGGAGACACACGGGCAGATTTGGGAGGGATGAATCCCACTGAGGAATTTCATGTCCCTGTTCCATCACCGCGGGGACGAGCACGTCACCCTCGCCCTGATGACACGGACCAAATGTGAAACTCCTTTGTGCTACGGAGAATTTAAGGAAAAGGAGGCTGTGCCAAATCTTTTACAAGGACTTGGCTGGCTTACAAACAACTTCCTTTAGTAAGCAAAGCCTCTGTAGAGCTGCGTGGCCCTGCTCAGTATCGAGGAAAAATCCTCATGGATCTGTCATTCCTACACTCTACAGGCAGAGAATTGCCTCTCCACCTCGGCCTACCTGTGGGGAAGGCAGGGATTACACCAGCACCACAAAATCCTGTTTTCTAAGGGTTTTGATGGTGCTGGCAGATTGCAGCACCTCAACCCCAAGGTCTCGAGCCCCCGGAGCAGGACCCGCTCCGACAACTCCAAATAAAGGTGTTCCACGAAGGAATAAACCGTTCAAGCTGCACCAGCCTGGAACCAAACCCCTGGGTATTTTTTCCCCTTCCCCACTTCTGGTGATGCAAGAGTAAAAAGCTTCCGTTAGGGGCTGGTAAAGCTCTTTAAAATGAGCGCACGCACACACGGAGATGATTTGAGTCTCTCGCCGGGTTCTAGCCATACCTTCCCGTGCCTCTACCGCTTCTACTGTGGCTGCAATACAGAAGAACAGTGGCATGCAAAATGGAAGACAGGGAAAAAAAAAAACCAAAACAAAACAAACAAACAAAAAAAAAAAAACAAAAACAGAGTGACAGTGAGTGATCCGACATCATGGCTGCGACGCAGAGCCCGCGGCCCCCCAGCCCCGGTGGTGCCAAACGAGTGGCGAGAGGGGAGAAAGAGGTGACAGGAGGTGGAGAGGAAGGGGAGAAGGGGACTCCCGAGGGTTTAGGGGGAGCCTCCTTTCCTCTGGATTGATCTGATGGAAGAACAGAGCAGCAGAGAGTGAGAGCTCCCTGCTGTGTGCGCTGGATAGGGACAACCTCGGACTAAGCTGTGGATCTGCTCCCAGCTGGGTGGCTCCAGGCCACCTTCAGATGATCACTTCTGTGGAATTCACCCTCCACCACCACAGCTGAGGTGAGGCAAGGGATCCCAGGGGATGTTTTGGAGAAGTGGGAAAGAAAGGGGCAGTTTGTTTTCCAGGGAAGGACAAGCAGCAGGTACTGGGCTGCTCTGCTCCTGGTGCCTTGAGTTGTAGCAGAAAATCAGGCTCCAAATCCAGTTTGGCTTCAGCTCCACCTCCTGAAAGTGTTACCAAGCAACAAGGCACCACAGAGCTGAGCAATGTCCCCCTTCCTAAATCTGCTGCAGCAATGTCCAAGGTTTGGTAGGCCCTGCCTCAACATCTGGGAGGAGGCCCTTCCCTTGAGCAGATTCCCTGGATTTTAGCCTCAAAACAGCAGCATTTTTGCTTTGGACACAATGCAGAGGCCACGTGGTCCTCGGGAGGCCACGGAGGAAGGATGGAGCTGCACAGTTCTGCCCCAGATTCCGTGACTTTATTCAGTTGATTTTGCCAAGCCCTGCTCTGAAAGGCTGGGGAGAGGCTCAGGAGGGCAGGGCTCCCCCTCACTGCAGCCTTGTTTCCCTTTTTTGGGGTGCACAGGCACCCCAAAAGGGGGGCAGCCCCCTCTCCTCCTCAGCCAGCAGATGGGGCTCCCAGAAATTCACCAGGGGCGTGAAGGGATGTGCGAAACTGGAACGGGTGGGAGGATGGAGAAAAGGGGGAGGGGGAAGGGGTCAGGATAGGGAAAGGAGGGTGAGAGAAGGGGCAAGGACAAGGAAATGGGGGTGAGGAGGGCAGGAGAAGCCGAGGGGAGCGTGGGGAGCCTGCAGGCGGTGGGTGGGGTGGGTAAGGCAGCAGCAAAGGCCCAGCTTGTTTGTTCTGTCCTGGGGAGAGGCTTATTTGAGGGGAGGGGGAATCCTTGGTACCCCTCAGAGAACCCCCTGAGAGGGGAAGGTGCTGGAGAATGTCACAGCATGACCCTGTGCTGTTGGGATACAGGGACAGAGCTGCTGCAACAGCCACCCTCCCACTCAGGCTCTGTTCCCAGAACTGGGGCGATGGGGCTGTGATGGTTTCTATAAAAGAAAAAAAAAGGGGGGAAAAATATAAAAAAAGGGAAATTAAAAAAGGAAAAAAATATCCATCCTCCTCTGTGGGCAGAGAAATCCATGAGCTTGGGAGTGATGCTGCATCCTCCCTGGGAGCAGGCAGAGATATTTCCACGTTTCTGACTTGTGAACTATTTAATCCAGGCAAACCCCAGCCCGGGGAGAGCTGCAGGAAATCCCCAGTGCCCATGGGAAGGGGGAAGCTGGGGAGGTGCCAGGCTTCAAAGGATGGCAGGGAAGGATTAAAACACTGGATTACAGGATTCCCTCTGGGATAGCTCATTCCCTGAGCACCAGCCAACCTCTCCACCCTGCGAGTGGGAAGGATCGGATCCTTCGCTCTGTCAGAGCTGCTGAGCGAGGCAGCAAATTCGGGAAGAAACCTCCACAACCACCTCAAAACCTGAGAGGAGACTTCTCTGAACCATCCAGCCTTGGAGGAACCTCGTTCCTTTGGCTGAACCTTCCTCTTGTTTGGGATTCGTGACTTGACGGGGGCAGATTGGGAGGGGTTTGGTAGAACGAAGAACAAACAAGCAGCTGTGTCACTGTCACATTCACACAGAGGCTGTCACACAGCAGCAGCACAGCGAGGTGAGGCAGAGGGTGTGCACCATGCAGCGTTAGAAGGGAAATAAAGGATCAAAACTCCTTGCAGAAACAAACAATTAAGCACTAAACATGCTTTAGGCAGGGTGCCGTGGGTTTCTTTCCTCGAGGGTACACGGGGACATCTTGGCATCTCTCCACATCCCCACCTACACCTCTGCTTCCTCCTGCTTGGGAATCCTTCCTCCCCACGGGCCTGAACCCTGCCTGGGGTCCCCTGGCACCCTCCAGGCTGCCTGTGGGAGCTGCTCCAGGGGGTTTAGGGCAGGGGCAGTCAGGGGCTCAGGGATACTCACCGGTCTGCAGGGTCTGCCTCCCCCCTGAGAGCACTCCCAGGGGCAGGGTACCTGTGGGGGTCAGGCCTTTGAGGGTCAGCACGCTCTCGCTCTCCTCCCTGCAGGGAACAGCAGCACCAGTTACACACTGAGCAGTGCAGTGCTTGTAGTGCTGGGTGGTGTGGGAGTCATGGACCACGGGAATCATGGAGCCCTGGGATCATTAAGGCTGGAAAAGACTTCTGAGGTCACCAAGTCCAACCATCAACGCAGCACCACCACCCTGTTCACCACCACCCACGTCCCCAAGTGGCACATCCACACATCTGTTAAACTCCTCAGGGATGGGGACTCCACCACAGCCCTGGGCAGTCCATTCCAATACTTGGCAACCCTTTCCACGCAGAAATTTTCCATAATATCCAACGTGAACCTCCCCTGGTGCAGCTTGAGGCCGTTTGTCACGGCCCCATCTGTCACTTGTTACTTGGGAGAAAAGACCAAACCCCTACCTGGCTACAACTTTCTTTCAGGCAAACGTGTCCTGAAAGAGTCAGGAAAAACCACCTGTCTTACAAAGTTTCTCCCTTCTTTTTTTCCTAATGAGTGTTCCCCCATCACCTGGCCCCCAAAATTAAGCCCAGTCCAGAAATAAAGCCCAGTCCTCAAATTAAGCCCAGTCCCCAAACTACACCCAGGCCCCAAACCACACCCAGGCCCCAAACTAAACCCAGTCCCCAAATTAAGCCCAGTTCCCGAATTAAACCCAGTCCCCAAATTAAGTTCAGTCCCCAAATTAAGCCCAGTCACTGAATTAAGCCCAGTCCCCGAATCAAGCCCAGTCCCCGAATTAAGCCCAGTCTCCAAATTAAACCCAGTCCCCGAATTAAGCCCAGTCCCTGAATTAAGCCCAGTCCCTGAATCAAGCCCAGTCCCCCGGCCATGCTCACCGAAGAACTGAGAAGACCCGTGCCATTTTCCCAATGGCTCTGATCTTATTCCTGATGATCTCCTTACGCACCGTTGTCCCACCTTAGGGAGAGAAAAGAGCAAACAGCAGCACGTTGGAGGTTTCCTGCTCTCCAGGGAACGTCAGGATGAAGCACCTGCCTGACTCCAGGAAAAGAAATCATGTTTTTTTTTTTTTACAGATTCACAGCTACACCGGAGAGAGAACGGTGCTGGAAGGATGGCATCAGGATGGCATCAGGATGGCATCAGGATGGCACCAGGATGGCGGTGAGGAGGGCAACACCAACGAGATGGCACACGGAACTGGAGAGGGCTAAAGAGAGTAGAACCACCACAGGACACGGACTGGGGGAGGTCTGGCTGGCAGCTCGCCAGGTGGGCTCACACTGCACGAGGATGTGACACAAATGACTCAGCCATGAGGACACGGTTTGCAAGGCAGAGCACGGCGGGGGCTGACGGCCGATGGGCACCGCCGCGCTCGCCCGCCGTGGCACGCAAGCATCAGCTTTGGCATCCAAGGAGCACAGGGAAGGGCTGGCCCGAGCCTGGCAGCTCTGCTCTGACCCCACACGGACACAACGGGACGAGGGGGGAGCTCCCCTTCCGCTCTGCGGACCCGACGGGAGAGAGAAACAAAACAAAGCACGGAGGGAGCTGAAACCAAAGGGAAAATTCAGGTCAAAAGAGGGAACAAATCCATCTCCTCTCAGCTGAGATTCCTCACATGGCCCAGTTACACATCAGGACAGGGAAGCCAAACCCAGGGCTAACATGCACCATGGCTCAGCCATGCACTACGTGGCTGCATTCAGAATCAGGTAGAAACGTGACCCCCGTTTCTCAGAGTTCCTGGAGGAACGCAGAAGGGTTAAAAAACACATGGAGCTTATGTTAAAACTGAAAGGGGATGAAGAGACTGCCCCACTAGTCAGCTCTGGAAATCCACTTCAAGGATCTGGTGGCACAGGCAGTGATAATTAAGCTCGTAGCAAATTCTAGCTGGGTACCTTTCGGATAGCTTGAAATGTAGTGATCTTCAGGGAGAGGAGACACCAAGAAACAAGTAGATGAAGACAGAGATAGAAGAAACAAATTTAATTTTCATGGGAGGGAGGAAAGAAAAAAAAAACCAAAAAAAACCCAAAAAACAAAACGGAAATGCAATGGGAGAAGCGGGTTAGAGTCTCCACCTGGGGCCGAAGCAGCTCAGGCCCCACTTCTCACTGCCCCCCTCAGCTTCCTCAGGTCACCACCTCACTCCTGAGTCCCCCCAAAATCCAAACTGCTCATCAGCTCAGCCACTGATTTGTCCCCTTCATGCACTGCTTAAAACCAGGGCCAAACCCAGTGTTTTTGGGAGGGGGTTGACATGAGAAACCACTTTACAAAGGAGTTCACTGCAACAGATGAGAGGATTGGGTGGATATTTTGGTGCAGAAAATTTTGAATTGAGGGAAAAAATAACCAGCAGCCTGTGTAAGGAGCACGAAACCATTCCCAGAGTAGCTGGCAAGAAGTGTCTGTCGCAGTGAATGTCATTTGATTTCTCTGTGACTGAACAGCAAAGGAGGAAAAAAAAAAAACGTTCCCTACCCAAAACTGCAAAGGTTGAGCAAAAAGGAACTGGAGACCCTGGCTGGGCATCCAGCTATAAATCAAGTGCTGCTCAGGCACCAAAGACCTTCCCCAGCCTTTCCCCCCGCTGCTCTCAGGTGCCTGCAGGGATATTTTACCTTCCAACGTCTCGTCGCCATCCGAAATCAGCTCGTCGTCGGAGCAGATGTTGAGGATGTTCACGAGCATCTCGGTGACTGCAAGAGGCACAGACAGCGAGGTCAGAGAGGCCTGGGGCATGCAGAGGGATTTGGAGGACGAGGGAAGGATTTCAAGGTCGTCTGTCCCCTGCAAGTGGGAGCCTCAAGACACTTTTAGGCACAGCCTGCTGGTACCCGCAGCGGCGCCGGAGCAGACGACACACGGTTGCATCTTCTGCCAAGGAGGTGGATGCAGGCCAAGCACATCACAGAGGAACCAGACGTGGGGAAGGAGGTGCCAACATTCCTGCAGAACAGCCTGAGCTCCCTCAAGGTCCCCCCTCCCCATCCCCAACCCACGCCACAGCCACCTGGCTCTGAGAAGGGCCAAATTTGGGGAGGGGGAGGATTCGACCTGTGGTGCCTCAAAGTCAAAAAAACCCCTTTGGAAGTCGTGAGGGTGAAGCTGCACTCTGAACATGGGTGGAATTTAGGCTCATCAAGAGAGGTAAAAATCCTCCTGGTGAAAAGCTGAGGCACTGTCTTGGTCATATTTTAAGCTGCCTCGCCTTCTTCAGAACGAAATAAGCCTTGGATTGAAGTGAATGCTTCCTTTTTGGTGGGCCAGGAGCCAAGAGGAATTTAAAATCCCTCTGTTGCAAACTGAGAGAAACGTCTCCAAATTCTGAGGTGGGGCTACAGCACCCAAGATCTTGCAGAAAGAGCAAGAAAGGAGAGTTTTGTTGGTAAAAGCTTTTTCAAGCAGGTATCAACAGCTGTTTGTGCAAGAATTTAACCCGGTAATGCAGACCTTGAGCCTGAACTGCTCTCCTGTGCGACCTGGAGCTGCAACACTCTCCCAGCACTGTGGGACAGGTTTGTGACACTCAGGAGATGAGGAGCAGGCACTGGTAATTTGGAACAGAACCCCAAATCTCTCTTACCCTTTTCCCCTACGAAAGGCAAAGACCATGTGAAGACATCCATGAAGTTTGGAAGCCAGTAGGGGTGAGGGGAACAGTTGAACTGCCTGATGTTCATGACGTTGTTTTCATATTTCAGTACAGCAGCTGGGGGAGAAAAGGGAAAGAGAATAAATGTCCATGGGCACCTTCCACTTACAGTGCCACCCCTGGATTCTGTGGACACTTTCCACTGTCCCAGGTGGCTCCAGCCTGGCCTTGGACACTTCTAGGGATCCAGGGCAGCCACAGCTCCTCTGGGAATTCTATCCCAGCCTCTCCCCACCCTCCCAGCCAGGAATTCCTTCCCAATATCCCATCCATCCCTGCCCTCTGGCAGTGGGAAACCATTCCCTGTGTCCTATCCCTCCATCCCTTGTCCCCAGTCCCTCTCCAGCTCTCCTGGAGCCCCTCTAGGGGCTCTTAAAGTCTCCCTGGAGTCCTTTCCTCCTTCACCCCCAGCTCTCTCAGCCTGGATCCCTCAGGAAGTTTTACCAGCATTAAAAAACCTTCATTATCAACGCCTGGTTACACTCGTGTAGAATCAAGCTACCAACTCTCCAAAACAAGAAGGTTTAAACCATCACTTTTTTTGTTTTACTCAGGTTGGTTCTCAGCTTAGAACAGTGAAGCTCAAACAGAGCCAAGATCCAAAGTGAGGGGGTGAAAAACCCCACAGCTGGAGGAAATTCCACCATGATCCCCATGGTTTAGGGGGCAGAGGGAAGTGGAAAGCTTTCCTACACTATCAGCTTCTGTGGGATGGCAGCATCCATCAAAAGGGCTCCCTTGTCCCGTGGCTGGGAATGAAAGCTTTATTCCAGCCCTTAGGACTCCACAGTTAATTGCCACAGTAACACATTAAGTCAACCACTTCAGCTCAGCACACAAAGCTCTCTTTCATTCCAGGCACAAGAATGTGACTGGAGGAGAGGGTTTTGTATCAAAAACAGTGTATTTTTTGTATCAAAACCAGTGTGGTGGCAGCTGGAGCAGGGTTGGGATTGTCCCTCTGTGCTGGGCACTGGGGAGGTCCCCTGAGGGCTGTGTCCAGTTCTGGTCCCCTCACTGAGACATGGAGGGGCTGGAGGGAATCCAGGGAAGGGAACAGAGCTGGGGAAGGGGCTGGAGCACCAGGAGAGGCTGAGGGAGCTGGGAAAGGGGCTCAGCCTGGAGAAAAGGAGGCTCAGGGGGGACCTTGTGGCTCTGCACAACTCCCTGTCAGGAGGGGACAGCCAGGATTTGGGATCTTATCCCAGGGAACAGGGGCAGGAGGAGAGGGAACGGCCTCAGGCTGGCCTCAGGTTGGACAGCAGCAGGAATTTCCCCATGGAAAGGGTGCTCAGGCCTTGGGACTGCCCAGGGAGGTTTGGAGTGCCCATCCTGGAGGTGTCCAAGGAACACCTGGATGTGACACTCAGTGACAAGGTGGGGACTGGGCACAGGTTGGACTCAATGGCCTTGGAGCTCTTTTCCAACTTAAATTATCCTGTGATTTAGGAGTGGGAGAGGGATTTCCTGACCCTCCCACCAAGAGCAGCAGAGCCCTAGCCTTACCCTTGTTGTTATAGACATCTAAGTAATTTGGTGCAGAGAAGATTGTGATTAACGAGGGAAAGCCCGTGGTCTGGCTCTTCCTGTACATTCGGTACCTGCAAAACAGGGCAGGAGTTAAACCTGGCCTAGCCCAGCCCAAACCCTGCCCAGCCCAGCCCAAACCCTGCCCAGCCCCTGGGCTGCAGCACTTACCCAGCATCCTGGGCCTCGTGAGCTCGGATTACGGATAACAAACTATTGTTCTGCAAAAATTCACACACTGCAGGATAACTGGAAAAGAAAAAGGGAGGAGAGCTCAGCAGGGAGCAAAGGAGAGCACAGAGCTCAGGTGGTCTTGGTTTCAGGGAGCAGCCACTTGCAGGAAACATCCAGTTTCTGTCCAGCACCCTGTAATATGTTTTATCATTCAAAAATTAATTGCAAAGGGTTCTGTTAAACCCTCCCTATAAGTGAACTGTCAGCACAAATCCTTCTTTTTTAGCAAGGAAAGATGATTTCCTAGAGATCCAGGTGCTGAAAACCACTCACAGGGCCAGTCCAAAGGAGCATCTCTGCTGTTTGAGATCCTGATCCTGCAGAGTAACTTATCCAAAGACAGCTCAGTATTACAGGAGAAGAAAAAACAACAAACAAGAATTTGTGCATTAGAGCCGAGTGAGGAGAATTTCACGTACACTGCAAAGCCCCACAGAGTGGCCTGAAGAGTGATTTTAGTGTGAGGGGAGAGAAATGCCCCCTAAAACCCCCCTCACCTGTAGAAATAGGAGCAGCCTCGGACAGTGTTGTGGGCAAAATGCTCCAGGGTTTTCTCGTTGCCGTAATCCTCCGAGGGATCCGACCACAGCAGGTCACACATGGGACCAAAGGCTGGGGGCTCCTTAAACCTGTCTAACTGGAGAGGGGACACAACATCAGCAGGAGCTGTGGCAGGACTCCCACCCTCAAACCCACACAGGAGTGAACCCCAGAGGGAATTGGGAGTGAAAGGAAAAGTTCCTGGAGCTGTGGCAGGACTCCCACCCTCAAACCCACACAGGAGGGAACCCCCCAGGTAATTGGGAGTGAACGGAAAAGTGCCTGGAGCTGTGGCAGGACTCCCACCCTCAAACCCACACAGGAGGGAACCCCCCAGGTAATTGGGAGTGAACGGAAAAGTGCCTGGAGCTGTGGCAGGACTCCCACCCTCAAACCCACACAGGAGGGAACCCCCCAGGTAATTGGGAGTGAACGGAAAAGTGCCTGGAGCTGTGGCAGGACTCCCACCCTCAAACCCACACAGGAGGGAACCCCCCAGGTAATTGGGAGTGAACGGAAAAGTGCCTGGAGCTGTGGCAGGACTCCCACCCTCAAACCCACACAGGAGGGAACCCCCCAGGTAATTGGGAGTGAACGGAAAAGTGCCTGGAGCTGTGGCAGGACTCCCACCCTCAAACCCACACAGGAGGGAACCCCCCAGGTAATTGGGAGTGAACGGAAAAGTGCCTGGAGCTGTGGCAGGACTCCCACCCTCAAACCCACACAGGAGGGAACCCCCCAGGTAATTGGGAGTGAACGGAAAAGTGCCTGGAGCTGTGGCAGGACTCCCACCCTCAAACCCACACAGGAGGGAACCCCCCAGGTAATTGGGAGTGAACGGAAAAGTGCCTGGAGCTGTGGCAGGACTCCCACCCTCAAACCCACACAGGAGGGAACCCCCCAGGTAATTGGGAGTGAACGGAAAAGTGCCTGGAGCTGTGGCAGGACTCCCACCCTCAAACCCACACAGGAGGGAACCCCCCAGGTAATTGGGAGTGAACGGAAAAGTGCCTGGAGCTGTGGCAGGACTCCCACCCTCAAACCCACACAGGAGGGAACCCCCCAGGTAATTGGGAGTGAACGGAAAAGTGCCTGGAGCTGTGGCAGGACTCCCACCCTCAAACCCACACAGGAGGGAACCCCCCAGGTAATTGGGAGTGAACGGAAAAGTGCCTGGAGCTGTGGCAGGACTCCCACCCTCAAACCCACACAGGAGGGAACCCCCCAGGTAATTGGGAGTGAACGGAAAAGTGCCTGGAGCTGTGGCAGGACTCCCACCCTCAAACCCACACAGGAGGGAACCCCCCAGGTAATTGGGAGTGAACGGAAAAGTGCCTGGAGCTGTGGCAGGACTCCCACCCTCAAACCCACACAGGAGGGAACCCCCCAGGTAATTGGGAGTGAACGGAAAAGTGCCTGGAGCTGTGGCAGGACTCCCACCCTCAAACCCACACAGGAGGGAACCCCCCAGGTAATTGGGAGTGAACGGAAAAGTGCCTGGAGCTGTGGCAGGACTCCCACCCTCAAACCCACACAGGAGGGAACCCCCCAGGTAATTGGGAGTGAACGGAAAAGTGCCTGGAGCTGTGGCAGGACTCCCACCCTCAAACCCACACAGGAGGGAACCCCCCAGGTAATTGGGAGTGAACGGAAAAGTGCCTGGAGCTGTGGCAGGACTCCCACCCTCACACCCACACAGGAGTGCACCCCAGAGGGAACTGGGAGTGAAGGGAAAAGCTCCTGGAGCTGACTTACTTTCCTAATGTCATCTAGACACGTGATTTCTGGCGACAGGCCCCCGTGGACACACAGGAATTGCTGGTTGAGGAGGGCAGCAAGAGGAAGACAGTCGAAGGTGTCCATGCACGCGTCGTACACTCGCTCCGAGTACTTGATTCGACCTGGGAAGGAGGAATTCAATCAAGCTCTGATCGGCTCAAGTGCTGATCAATAAATTCAAGGAACCCAGTTCCTAAAGGAGATATGGAGGCTCAAAATCACAATGGCCTGCAAATCAAACCTTGCACTTGTGTGTTAGTGAAAATACTGACTTGGAATCAAATCTTACACGTGTATTTGTGAAAATACTGATCTAGAATCAACTCTGCACCTGTGTGTTAGTGAAAATACTGACTTGGAATCAAACTCTGCACCTGTGTGGTTGTGAAAATACTGACTTGGAATCAAATCTTACATGTGTATTTGTGAAAATACTGATCTAGAATCAACTCTGCACCTGTGTGTTAGTGAAAATACTGATTTACAATCAAACTTTGCACCTGTCTATTTGTGAAAATACTGATTCAGAATCAAACCTTACACCCGTGTATTTCTGAAAATACTGACTTGGAACCAAATCTTACACATGTATTTGTGAAAATACTGATTTAGAATCAACCCTGCACTTGTCTATTTGTGAAAATACTGATTTACAATGAAACTTTGCACCTGTCTATTTGTGATAATACTGATTCAGAATCAAACCTTACACCCGTGTATTTCTGAAAATACTGACTTGGAATCAAATCTTACACCCGTGTATTTGTGAAAATACTGACTTGGAATCAAATCTTACACGTGTATTTGTGAAAATACTGATCTAGAATCAACTCTGCACCTGTGTATTTGTGAAAATACTGACTTGGAATCACACTGCACCTATCTATTAGTGAAAATACTGATCTAGAATCAAACTCTGCACCTATGCATTTGTGAAAATACTGATTTAGAATCAACTCTGCACCTGTGTANTTGTGAAAATACTGACTTGGAATCAAATCTTACACGTGTATTTGTGAAAATACTGATCTAGAATCAACTCTGCACCTGTGTATTTGTGAAAATACTGACTTGGAATCACACTGCACCTATCTATTAGTGAAAATACTGATCTAGAATCAAACTCTGCACCTATGCATTTGTGAAAATACTGATTTAGAATCAACTCTGCACCTGTGTATTTGTGAAAATACTGACTTGGAAAATAGTTGTTGGATGTGTAAAACAAAAGGTTTTTTAAATCTGGAATTGGACAATATTCATCTCCCTTCAAGTTGTTTTTTAGAACATCTTTTTAAAGAGATGAGGTGTTTCCACATAATGAAACTTGGGATGATGGAATAAATTTGGGATGCTGATGAAGCCACCCCATCACTTCCCCACAGCCCTGCTGCACCTCCAGACTCCTCTTGACTGTTGAATTTGGCACAGCAGCATCACACAGTCATGGAGGGCAGGAATTGATTTCCAGCTGGACACAGGTCCTGGGAGGCAGGATTTGATCACAGAAATGGATCTTCCCACTGGATCTTTCAGGGATGACAATCCCAGTGATGGAAGAGGATGTTCCCAGACATTAATCACGGCCTTTCAAAGCAGTTTGGCTCTTACAACAGGTCTCAAATATGCTCAGAAATATCCTTTTTTTCAGAGACACTAAGAGGGGTTCTCAGGGAAGGGGAAAAGCAGCACCTCCTGTTTTCCAAAGGGAAAACCCAACCCCATCACCTGGTTCAGGCTGGGCTCAGCTCACCAGGAGCTCACCTGTGTCCAGGTGATGGACACAGCACCCAGCACAGAGCTGGGAGGTGTTTTCCAGCTCATTCTTGAGCAAACAGAACAGGGACTCACCCCCTCTGTGCCTTCCCCCATCCAACACCACCCAGAGCTGATGGGATAAAGACTGGATTTGTGCCTTGCCCAGAATTATCTCTTGAGGTCGGGTCCTTGAGCAAGAATTCCCTGAAGGAGCTTTGCACTGAGTTGTCTACCTCTTTTATTGCTTGGAATGACAGTCACCCATCATCCCCCGGCCTTTCCTCATCACTGCTTTAAAAATATTCAAATGCTGTGCACAAACCCATCTTTTAACTGAGAAAAAACGACCTGAGAGGTAACTGATCCTCCCCAGTGCAAACTGGGAGGAGCAAATCCTTCCCCCATTCCCAACTGCAATCACTGATCCCAGCTGCACAATCTGGAGCTGGAAGTCTTTTGGCACTGACTGCATCTTGCTGGGCCTGGAAGTCAGGGAGGGGAGGATGTGTGTGCCTGGCTCATCAGGGGAGAAGTGTTCCCATTTCTTCCATCCACACTGTGTCTTTGAAACCAAAAGGCCACATTTGGTGCTTAGCAGAATGTAAAGATTTGGGGTTTGGGGGTATTTTTTATAGCAGGGGTTGAAGCAGAAGAGCAGGAAAACAAGACAACAGGTTTTTACAGCTCTGATGCCACTCAGAAGCACAAAAATTGAAGCCCACGCCTTCCCACAACACCTTTTTTTAAAAAAAAAGTGTTTTAAAATGTATTATTTAAATGGATTCCAATCCTTCTCCCACTGCTGATACTTACACTCCTGCTTGAAGGTGAAGTACTCTGTGAGGTGCCTGCACTCGTGGTTCCCTCGGAGGAGGAACAACGTTTTGGGATGATTTATCTTTAAACTCCATAAATACAGCACGCACTGCAAGAGAGGCAAGCAGGGGATGTCAGAAAATCCTTTCCCAGGGCACTCATCAGCCTGAGACTGCACTGAGAGGTTCTGGGAAGACACCCAAAGTGGAACCCAGCTCCATAATGGGCAGTGGATCTTCCCCTGGCCAAGTGGGGAAAAGCCACGGGGATTTCTCTATATTAGGGCTGACTTGGAGAAGTGACAAA
The DNA here is from genome assembly GCA_013400495.1 of Nicator chloris. NCBI lineage: Eukaryota > Metazoa > Chordata > Aves > Passeriformes > Pycnonotidae > Nicator > Nicator chloris. The sequence goes on along the minus strand of WAAE01005778.1, from coordinate 70,886 downwards.
TGAGCTCGCAGCCAACAGAAAGCAGCTCAAGGCTGGGTGGGGGCAGCTTTGCTTCCAGCACAAACCAAAGGAATAAAAAAAACAAACCCTTTTGCAGAGCAGCAAAGCAGAACCAGCTGTTTGCTCCAGATGTTCCACTGGGATGGAGACCAGCGAGAGGAGCAGGCAGACATTTGTCCACGAAACACCCGGAAAATTCAACTTCACCTTCCCCACTGATGTCCCCCCTCCCTGGTTTTTCTGCTTACGTTACAGTCACGTGAAGTTCAAGCTCAAAACAGGAAAAGCTGAGCCCAAAAAAACGAGCTTAGCTTAGCAAAGCTCTCTGGCTTTGAAAAGGGCTTTCCACATCCCCTCTGCAAGCAGCAACACCTGCAAAGCCGGCGCCTTTGATGAGGCACAGACCAAAGTCAGGCTGAAACGGGGCTTTGGAGCAGAAATATTTCATGCTGGCTTCCCAAAAAAAGCCTGAGGGAAGGGCTGGGGGGCAGGGAGGGCTCACTCACCCTGGTGTGCCCGGCTGACAGTGACATTATCTCACACGGGGAAATGTTATCACATTTCCCTCATTGCTGTGGAGTGCTGGGAGGACAATCCATAACGACAGCAAGCTCCAGGATCTGGATTAAAGTCTCTAATAGGAGTTACCCTGGAGGCTGCAGGCTGCAGGACACACCTGGGCAACAGGAAGCACCACCAAGTCTGTTTTACACCCTCCAATGTTCCCCATCTGGGGCACAGATCCCCGAGAACCAGCTGGAAACCTCCAGAAGCCAAATGAACCAGTTCCCAGTTGGTTCCCAGCACAGCCAGCTTAGATCTGGTGCTGTTTAAGCACTGAACCTGCAAGGTAAGCTCTGCATGAATCATCCCAGCTGATCCCAAAAACCCCGAGGAGCTGTAAAGCACTGCCTGTGTCTCACTTGGAATTCAACCCCAATTTAACAATTTGATTAATTGGGAATTCCAAAAGAGAACGGGGCCAAGGCCAGTAGCAGAATCATGTTTTATTGCATCTGTTACCAGGAGGAATGCTCCCAACAAAACCATTTATAATTATTTGGGGATTTAAAGCTTTAACCTCCCTGTGTTTGCAAGCGAAATGTCACTTTTCTGGGCTGGCAGGAGAACTTGGAAGTCGCTATAAACGAACCAAATGGCTTGGAGGAAGAACCAAGCCCTGGCATCAAAGCAAGACAGAGATACAGCATCAATAGGGGAGGGTTTGGGATGTATGGAAGGTTGGCAGCTTGCAGAAGAGAGATTTTAAAACACATTTGAAGGGGTTTAAGGTGAAATGGGGTTGAATTTGGCACCGCAATTCTTCCTGGACGTGCCAGGGACGTGGAGAGCGACCATTCCCTGTGGCTGGAGGCACTTCCCAAGGATGTGGGGACTGCCAGGTACCAGGAGGACACGGAGTAAGGGACACTGAAGAGCCCTTGAGGGCTCCAGAGGGGCTGGAATGAGGAATGAGGGAGCTTCTACACTCGCATGCCTCGGATGCTTCCTGGTGTTTTGCACGGATCCCCTTCCCAGCCTTTCCCTGTGCCGTGCCCAGGAATTGATTACTGCCTGTTTGCAACAGCCAAGGAGCAAATCCAGGCACTCACAGCTTTTTGGGTTTAAATAATCTTAAATAACCTCCTTCTCTCCTTATTCTGCCTCTCGGTGTGAAGCCCGAAGCCGAGGGTTTGATCCACTTGGAAAAGGAAAGTTCAGCAGGACACAGGGATAGAATTCCAAGAGGAATTGGGACTTGCAAGCCCCAAAATGCAAGAGGGGCTGGTGCCAAACCTGCCCCCACCATGACCTCTCTCACCATTCCCAAACCCTGGCATTTGTAAGGAAGTTTTACACACAGAGCCTGCCAGAGTGGGGACAGAGGCAAAACTCCCAAATCCAGCCCACAAATCCACCTTCACTCCCACTTTGCAGGGCTGACTGGATCTCCTTAATATTACTCTGGATCTCTTTAATATAATTCTGGATAAAAAGTGCACTAAATCAAGATTAACATCTAATTCCATAATTAGACAGCAATCACGTGTCCTGTCATAACTGGATTGGAAGAACTGGCCTGGGAAAGGTGCATGCCATTATCACACCACTCTTCCTGACAAACTTCCTCTTTCCATGGATTCTATTCCCGGTCCTAACAATTGTTTTACTTTCTAATCTGACAAAATCGTTCTATTCATTGTATTCCAGCTTCATGGACTGGGATGATCCTCCCCTACCACGAGCACAGACCTCTTGTGCCATTCTTGAGATTTGGGACTAAAAGCTTAATGAAAGGAGCATTTTTCCTGCTGGGAATCCTTCAGCAGGGCCCTGCCTCATCAGCATCTCCCAATGGAGGAGTTCATCCTGATTTCCATGCTGCCTGTCAGCCCTGCACTCCGGAGCTGGGATGTGTGACCAGCCAGTCTCGCTGTCACAGCGGGTTTGGGACAGCAAACCCTTCCCAGAGTCCCCTTCCAGCAGCATTCCAGCTTTCACACGGTTCTTCCCCTCCCCTCTCCCCTCATCATTCTTTCCTTTAAAAAAAGAACAACCCAAAACCATCAACCAATCCACTCTCCCGTGGCCTCATTACACTGGGAATTCATGTTTTTAAATGAGAATTTCCCTAAGCCAGAGGCCCAGCAAGAATTTGGTGAATGATTTGTTGCCCGTCCAGCTGAGCTGATGAACTGAGAGGCCTCGGGGGGAGGGGGCGTTTTGAAAGCTTTTGTCTGAGCCACAAATTCCTCCTCTGACCTGGACAACCAAACACCTGGAGCCACGGGGAACACCTGGAAGGGATATTTGGCCCTTCCACCTCCTTGGCCCCCACTCTGGCATCATTTCCTGCCCGCCTGCAGCAGGATGCAATTAAACCATCCCCTCCTATTTCACTCCGTTAAAAGGTCACGGTTATGGAATCGTGGAATATCCTGAGCTGGAAGGAATCCACAGGGATTCCAAGGCCTGGCTCTGCTCAGGACACCCCCAGCTGCTCAGGGCAGGCACTGGATACTCCCCCCATGGATGCCAAACTTTGTGTGATGACTCAGGAAGCTGCTGCTGCTGCTCCCCACCTTCCCAGCAGTCACATCACAGGGAAAACCTGGATGTTTTTCCATCTGGGATACTCCAAACCTGCTGCTGTTTTACTACAGAAAGCAGGTTTTGCTCAGCCAGGTGGGAATCTCTTCCAGCACACTGCAGTAGGTGGAAGGCAGAGGCACATGAGAATGAAAACTTCTGGATTCTGCTTTATCCTGATGTTTGGAGCAGTCCCTGCCTGTGCCCAAAGCCCACCCTGAGCTATGGGATCAGAGGGATTCTCCAGGGGAAATCCGTGGCATTCCCACTGCAACACGGGGGGAAAGGGAAGGAGGAGAGGAAAAAACAGCAGGAAATAAAAGATAAAACATCTTTTTTTTTGCCCCACCACCTCAGTTCTCCAAGGCCATACATGTTCTTGGAATTCTTCCATGTTATCACAGGCGGAGAGGACAAGGGGGAACGGATTTGAACTAAAAGGGGATTTAGATGGGATATTGGGAAGAATTTCTTCCCTGTGAGGGTGGGGAGGCCCTGGCACAGGTTGCCCAGAGAAGCTGGGAAAGGCTTCCTCATCCCTGGAAGTGTCCAAGGCCAGGCTGGAAGGGGCTTGGAGCAACCTGGGATAGTGCAAGGTGTCCCTGCCCAGGGCAGGGGTGGAACAGGATGGGATTTAAGGTTCTTTCCAACCCAAACCATTCCATGATCCTGTGCTGATCCCAGCATGGAGAGATCAGGGTGATGATCCCCAGCACTTCTGGAGATCTGAGAGTAAAATCTCCATGTCAAATCAATCCTGGGCTAAGAGCAGAGAGTGGGAGCAGCACTTTTCCACCCTGGATCTACACAATCCATACACAGGGCCCAACACCTCTCATTTGAAGACTCGTGGGTTAACACCAAAAAAAAAAAATCCACCTTTCCCCTCAGAAGGAGCTGCTCTTCTGGAAGATAATCCCTTTTCCAGGCGAACACATTCCCACTGCAAAGCCAGATGAGCAATCCAGAGGAGCAGTGGGATGTGTCCTTCCCCTTCCTCCCTGGGGGGGCTCCTCCTGGAGCACCACCCCAAATCCCACCAGCCCCAGCCCCACCTCTGCCACATCCGTCCCAGCTCCCCCAGAAGCTGCTCCTGGTCACACCTTGGCTCCCTGGCAGGATTCTGGAGAGTGGGGCTGGAAGGGAGCCAGGGGCTGCTGGAGCTCAAGCTGTCAGCCCTGCTCTCCCTCAATCCTCTGCAGAATCCTTCAAAGAACCCCTTTGCACTCAGCCCTGACAGTTCCTCCCCTAAAATTTTCACTGGGGAAGGCTCCTCTGCAGAGCCAGCGGCTCAGCTGTTCCTGCAGCCTCTTTTTTTCCAAGAGAAATCACTGCCTCTGTTATTCCAGCTGATTTCTGCCACATTTCAGGCCCCTGCTCCCCCAAAAGCCTTTCCTTACAACTGGGATAAGCGCTCCACTTCCACTCAGCCCTGCCTCTGTGAATCCAGATGGCTGCAGTCCCCTGGGATTTGTGGCATTTGTCCCTTCCTGTCCCATCCCAGGTCTCCACCGAGCCAGCAGCAGCCACGGGGATCCACTGAATCCTTTGTCCTCCCAATTCCTTGCTCATGGAATCCCAGGGAGCTGCAAAGCCCTGTCACAGCCCAGGTGACTCCTGGCCCTGTTCCAGGGTTTTCAGAGGGAAGCAGTGACTCAGGCACGTGGCCCTTTCTCCTCCTGCTCCATCCTGAATCCTGCAGCTTTTCCAACATTTGCTTCCCACTGCCTGGTGGGGTCCTGTTGCCTGCAAGGCACCATCAAGTGTCCCTCTTCTGTCCCTGAGTGACAGCCCCAAGTGACAGAACCACTGCAGAAGGCAGAGGCTGGGCATTAACCCCATCGCTGCCACTCCACTGTCACTGTGTGAGCATCCAAAGATTGGGACATCATTTTCCTGCCCAAAATCACACTGTGAGTTGTCAGCATTGCCTTCATCCCATGCAGAACTCCACTGGAGAGCGAATCCAGCATGAGTGAGCTGGGTTTGGTGTCTGGACTGATTCTGAGCTGGATTTGAACTGATTCTGAGCTGTATTTCACTGATTTTGAGCTGTATTTAATTGGTTCTGAAATTTATTTTATTGTGCTGCATTTGAACTGATTCTGAGCTGCATTTAATTGATTCTGAGCTATATTTTACTGATTTTTTGAGCTGTATTTTAACTATTCTGAGAGGTATTACACTGATTTGGGGCTGTATTTAACTGATTCTGAGTTGCACTTGATTCTGAGCTGAATTTGAACTGGTTTTAACTGATTCTGAGCTGTATTTTACTAAGCTGCATTTGAACTGATTCTGAGCTGAATTTGAACTGATTTTGAGCTGGTTTCAACTGATTCTGAGCTGTATTTGAACTGATTCTGAGCTACATTTTACTGATTCTGAGCTGAATTTAATTGATTCTGAGCTGAATTTGAACTGATTCTGAGCTGAATTTTAACTGAAGTTCAACACTTTGGGTTCCTTTAGCCCCAGCACCCCCAAGCTCCACATCCTTGCTCACCTCTATACTGAAGTAGCCTCTGTCCACGTAGTCCCCCAGGAAGAGGTAGCGGGTGTTATTGGGTGATCCTCCCACTTCAAACAGCTTCATCAGGTCAAAGAACTGCCCGTGGATGTCACCACACACTGGGGGAGGAAGAACAGCACAAAAGAGGGACAGAATTACCACACTAAGAAAAGCAAGGTCACGACAGCGGCGAGGAGCTGAGCGCGGCAAAATCCTCTCCTTCTGAGAGCTCAGGAGAGTTAAAAAACTTTGTGGGTGGAAGGAACACGGCAAAAAAAAACCCTGCTGGGGTTATCCTGGTTGTTATTCAGGACTGCAGCCCTGAGCTCTGACCTGTGATCGGAGCCTCCACCTCGATCATGGTCTTCTCGTGCCTCAGGATGGCGGCGCCGTCGTTGATGATTTTCAGCGCCGCGTCCTCCTCCAGCCGCCCTTCCTTCACCAAGTGGCTCTTGAGGACATCGAGCCTTGGCTTCCCATCCTCAAACACCTCCTTCAGAGTGAGCCGCTGCGTGGGAGGGAATGGGACAGCTGGAAAGGCAAGGGAAGGGAAGGAGTCAGCAACGCGGCGCGTTGTGGGGAGAGGCAATGACAGCCTTTGCTTCCGAGCCTCGAGCTGACACCCAGACATGGAATTGCCACTGAAAGGATGCTCTCAAATACTGAGAGAAGAGCTGGACTGCCAGAGCTGCTGGATTCAGCCCTCAGCTTGGTTCAAATCCCACTTGGTGTAGCCTAAACGCCACCTGGAGCCGTCCCAGAGCTGCCTCCCAATCCCAAGGGGACGCTCGGCGTTCGAACCTACAACAGATTCCATGGAAATATCAGCAAAGCCAGGAAACCCAGGAACCAGCGAGCCAGGTAGGAGGACCAACATGTCAAATTTCTCCTTATCAGGAAACCACACACCCTCAAATAGAAGAATTTGCTCCTCTTTACCTCAATACCTCAAAAAGCTTCACTCCCAAGAAGCAGAATTTGCCCTTCTCTGCCTCAATGCCTCAAAAAACTTCACCCCAAGCTTAGAAATTGGTAAACTTGATGGAATCCAAATATTTAAGGTAAGTTAAGGCTTCAGCTATTTGCAGCATGTTCCTTAGTTTTTAACTCTGGATAGAAAAATACTCCATCAAAAACTGCTATTATTATTATTATTATTATTATTATCATCATCATCATCATTATTTCATGGTAGGGAATAGGATGGAGTGGGAGAAGGTGACGTCTAGCAGAAATTAAGTAAAAAAAACCAGAACAAAACTCAAGAGTTTTCAGTAAAAATCTGAATTCCTCATCTCCCTTCTCCAAGACCTGGCTAATTTAAAAAAGATGGGAGCACACATGACCCCAATGTAATATTTAAAGGCTGTATTTCTTGAATTAAAATTAATTCCAGGAAGGAGGCCCGGATATTTGGGAAAAACTGGGAATAAAACCCTGTGAACAGCCCCAAATGCATGGCCTGGCTGCCAGCAGTTCCTGCAATCCATGGAGTGCTGGGAATCTTATCCCAGGGATCCTCTCAGATCCTCTGAGTCCATTTCCTCTCCAAATCAGTAAAACCAGGGTTTCCTCACCCTCTGGGCTCAGCCCTTTCAGCATCCCCTGGCCATGGCAGGACCAGAACGATTCCAGCCAAGCGAGGGGATGAGGAGGAGATGCTGGGATGGGGTTTGCTTTGGGATGCTCCACACTGAGCTCCAAGAAAAGCCTCTTATCCCACTGCAGATCCCACAGGGAGCTGGCATCACCCCCCCAGCCTCAGGGATAAGGCACAAACCTCCCCCAAAAAGTGCTGGAAGCTCAGCTGCCCGTGGGGATGCGGGCAGCTGGACACACCATCTCACCTTTACCAGGCATCCCCCAAAATATCCCAAAATCTGGAATGCACCAGGATTGTCACAGGGATTTTAAGGATGGTGGTGCCAGTCTGTGTCTGAGTAAGCAGCTCCAACAGCCTCTGTGAGCAAGGAACCCACCCACTGGATAATGAACCATCTTTCCATCATTCCACTTCTCCTGGGAGCGTGTCGTGGTGGAAGGCAGATTTACACGGAGCTGGAATCCAGCTCAGATGGAAAATACCTGGGATGTAAATCAAATCCCTGTCCTCATCCATCACCCAGCAAAGACCCTGCTCTGCTGAGGCCTCACCTTGAGGGCTGTGTCCGGTTCTGGGAGCCTCATGGAGAGGCTGGAGGGAAGCCAGGGCAGGGAATGGAGCTGGGGAAGGGGCTGGAGCACCAGGAGAGGCTGAGGGAGCTGGGAAAGGGGCTCAGCCTGGAGAAAAGGAGGCTCAGGGGGGACCTTGTGGCTCTGCACATCTCCCTGACAGGAGGGGACAGCCAGGATTTGGGATCTCATCCCAGGGAACAGGGGCAGGAGGAGAGGGAACGGCCTCAGGCTGTGCCAGGGGAAGGTCAGGTTGGACATCAGCAGGAATTTCTTCCTGGAAAGGGCTGTTAAATATAGGAAGGGATTGCCCAGGGAGGTTTGGAGTCCCCACCCCTGGAGGTGTCCAAGGAACACCTGGAGGTGGCACTCAGCGCTCTGGGCTGGTGACAAGGTGGGGACTGGCCACAGCTTGGACTTGGTGATCCTGAAGCTCTCTTCCAACCTGCATGATTCACGCCAAAATATGTTGAATTTTCCAGGACAGAGCTGGCCAAATAACAGTGAGAACAGCGGTGCCACGGCTCCCTTTTAAATGCAAATCCAGCAGCAATTTACCCTGAAAACCCCAAGAGGAAAGGCAGAGAGGTGGCACAAGAGATTCTTTACAGCTGAACATCAATTTTCAAATCACAGCGACTGCAGGAGTGGCTCTAATGAAAGGGGAGCTGGTGCCTGCAACGAGGTGGCCTCACTTTTATCGATCCCTTTGGAAGTTGTGCTCTGGTGTCCCACGTGCCTGGAACGCTCCAGAGCCTTCCCTGCCAAGCTGCCAATTAAAGAGGGTTAAACCAGACCTGCTTAAACCAACACGGGCTGGAGCAGGGCTTTACTGCATCCACAGCTCAGCTCTGCTCCAAAAGGGGAAAAAAAAGACCCCTCTGGAGATGGATAAAAAAGTCATTTTGCAGGATTTTTCCCCTCTGGGTCACTGTAAGGTCGGCTGTGCTGCGGGAGGAAAGGAGGGAAGGTGTGGGGCTGAGAGCAACAGGATCAGCTGGGATGAGGGAGGGCAAAAGGAGGAAAGGAGTNAACCAGACCTGCTTAAACCAACACGGGCTGGAGCAGGGCTTTACTGCATCCACAGCTCAGCTCTGCTCCAAAAGGGGAAAAAAAAGACCCCTCTGGAGATGGATAAAAAAGTCATTTTGCAGGATTTTTCCCCTCTGGGTCACTGTAAGGTCGGCTGTGCTGCGGGAGGAAAGGAGGGAAGGTGTGGGGCTGAGAGCAACAGGATCAGCTGGGAGGAGGGAGGGCAAAAGGAGGAAAGGAGGGAAGGTGTGGGGCTGACACCAACAGGATCAGCTGGGATGAGGGAGGGCAAAAGGAGCTGGGTGGAAATGCTGGTCCAGGACTTGGAACGAGGGATTTTTTGGGACACTGAGAGGCTGGAAAATGATTTGTAAGTACTACAAACCCCGTGGTTGTCCTGGCATCTGCCATCTGACTCCAAAGGGAGCCAGGGAGCACTTGGAGGGCAAATGATTTACAAGGAACAGAGGAATACAAACCATTCATCTCCATATTCCACATCACTCCATGCCCCCAAGCATGGCAGACACCTCTGGAGCCACCCTAAGGAAGTGAAAAGCCCCAGAAGTGGGGTTGGAGAGCTCAGCAAAGATGGGGTGTGACCCCAGGACAGCACTGCCCATCCAGAGATCCACAGAAAGCTCCTGGCTTTGCCTTTTCCTGGTAGCTCCAGGGAGCAAAGTTATGCAAGATCAAATCTGAGGCTTCAGCCAAGAACTTACATAAAAGTTCCCTCCTTGGCTTTGCACAGCTCCACTCCCACAAGGAGCTGGGCACGACCAGGAACTGGCTCCTCCAGGCTCTGCCAGGGCTTCAGTCACCCCACCTGAATGAAAGATCTCCATTTTATCCTTATCCATGCTCCATTCTCTTGGACAGGAGGAAGAGGATGCTCCTGCAGCCAGGCTGGGCTCTCCAAGAGCAGGAACAGCCCTCAGAGCAAACTGACCTGGAATTTTGTTCCTCCAGGGCATGGAGAAGGGTGGAGAGACTCATCCAGTTCCTGCTCCTATCTGAATAATGAGGAGATAAGTCCTTATCTCACACAAAAAACAAATCAGAGTCGTGGATTGGCTTGGGATGGAAGGACCTTCCACCACTCCAGGTTGCTCCAAGCCCTGTCCAGCCTTCCAGGGACACTTCCAGGGATCCAGGGGCAGCCACAGCTTCTCTGGGAATTCGATCCCAGCCCTTCCCCACCCTCACAGGGGAAAATTCCTTCTGTATATCCACCTTAAATTTCCCCTCTTTCAGCTCAAACCCATTGCTCCTGTCACTGCAATTCCATGGTTTGTCCTGGAATGCCCAGGCAGTGCAGATACAGCAGGCTAAGCTCGTCTTCAGAGCCAGCTCCCAAATAATTCATGAAGAAGATGGATAAAACAATCACAACACTCCAAGATTTAAACCCTGTGACCTCTGTGCCACCTTCCCTCAGCACACAAACCCGAGGGTTGCACCCAGTCTTGTTTGAACAGTGAAATCTGAAGGTCTGGGGTTTCTAACTCCACCAAGGGCACCCAAACCCACTCCCAGGAAAAGGCAATTCCTGCTCCACCAACAGACACGTGCTGAGGGCCAATCCACAAACAAAAGGACACAAAAGCAAGCTAAGTTTGAGGTGTGAAATGGATTAAAAGGTCACATGTGCCCAAGGGAAAATGAAAAGGAAATTTAAAGGAAAATCAAAGGGATCTCTTTGCCAGACTCCAGGGCAAGATTCCATTTCCCACCAAATTAACACAGATTCCATTTGCCAGGCCACGAGCAAGGGGGTATTTGCAACACTCTGAGAGGATATGGAGGATGGGAGAATTTGGGAAAAAGCTGCTTTTCCACCACCAGCATCACTCATCCCTCAGTACCAGATGAAAATCCTGCAGGAAGAAACCCCCATTCCTCCCTACCTCTGTCCTTAAAACACATTTAAAACTCAGCTTCATCGGGGCTGCCCCATCCCCACCTCCAGACAGAGCCAGTGCCACGCAAGAGAAAACAAAGTGATCCACAAATGATTGTTTATATATCCCAGAGTCCCTTGGATGGCTGGATGGAGCAGCTGAGGCGGATTCATGACTGAAAAAGGAGCAAGAGCTCCGTGCCTGGAGTGGCAGTGCCGGCCAAACGCTGCTCCCGGGGTCTGCAGGGAAAAGGTGTCCCTTCAATCCTCCCCAAAATAATCCCAAAGGATTCAAAATTCTCAAAAACAAACTCGAGAGAGGTTTCCCTGGAGCTCCTGATGCACATCTGGGAGTGAATCCAAACCAAGCCCCTTCCCTGCTTGCTTCTCATCGTGGGGCAGATGGTGAGAGATGCACTTTGGAGCAAAAAAAAAGCACATTTTGGGGCAAAACCGAGGATTTGGACACTGAGGAAGCTGGATGAGCTGTCAAAGGTAGAAACATTCCCAGGAGAAGTCCACCAGGAGCCATCCAAACCCCGTGTGAAAAGGAGAAGCAGCAGCCTCCAGGGCTGAGCTGGGCACAGCACGAGCAGCAGGGTGGGTTTTGCTTTCCTCTTTCCCAATTTCCAAACAGCCCAACGTTATTTTTATCCGGTACTTTATTCCCATTCACACCTAACCTACATTCATCTATTCAAAGCTGAGCCCAGGGCTCACACAGAGCTGGCTCGGAGGGAATAATGTGGAGAAATCCAGCACAGAAAGGCCAAGGAAATGGCTTTTTTTTTTCTGGGAAAAAGGTGGATTTTCAGCTTTTGAAGCCATTAACGGGGAACAAACCCTTGGAGGCAGGGGATGGATGTCACTCACTCCAGCAGTGCTCCAGCCACCCTGCTTTTCCTGCTGCTCCAGCCCAGATCCAGGCCAAAAGCAAGGACAGGCTGGATCTCAGTAGCTGGGTGATGCTGGAGTCCCAGAATCCCAGAATTACCCAGCTTGGAAAAGCCCCCCAAGGTCATCAGTTCCAATCCCCACCTCGTCCCCACCTCAGAGCACCGAGTGCCACGTCCAGGCATTGCTTGGAAACCTCCAGGGATGGGAATTCCACCACCTCCCAATGCCTGACCACCTTATTTATCAGCAACCACCCTATTTTCCATGGAATAATCTTTCTTCTTCCCAAAATGATTAAACCACGTGAACTTCTGGTCGTTAAACACACAATACCTTTGCTTTAAGAATCCCCACCCTGGTTTCTGGGAGGTTTTTTTTCCTCCCCTGAGGTGCTCTGATGTGAGAACCTGCAAAACCAGGTGTGTGTGTGTTGGTGTGTGCTGGATATCCTGATTTTTCCTTGGATCAAGCCCTGACAAATAATCTGTGTCATTTTCCAGGGCTGGAACGGGCAGCCTGACCCTGCCATGGCACAGAACTGCTCGTTCCAGCTGCAGGAGCTCTGTGGAAAAAGAAAAAAAAACCAAAAAAACAAGTGGAGCTTCATCACCTCCCACCTGAGGAAATAACTAACTTTTCTGCCTTATTAAAATCAACATTAATACCAAAGAAAAATCACCAAATGAATGCCTTCTTGTATAAAAGCAGCAAAAGTCAGGAACTATTATTATTATAGCATCATTATTGCCATTTCCATCTGTTCTCCCCCAAATTTTTGCATGTTCCAATCCTCCTTTTTTGCTCTGGGTAAAGAACCTCCAGATTGCAGAAGCTCCAGAGACTCACAAATAGAGAGGAAATAACAAATTCCAGAGTTCTGCTTCTGAGCCCTGGAAGTGCTGCAGGAAGACCACGAGATTTGGGGTTATCTGAACTCCTCTGGAACAGCAGCTCCTTTGAAGGGATGGAGTTTATAATGTCCCAGTTTTATCCAGAACTCCTCGGAGCTGAATCCGACCTCCCAGGGCGCTTCTGGTTCCGAGAGCTGGCTCTGATCCTCACCTGGAGCCACGGATTCCTTTTTGTAGGACAACCAGAATTATCTCCTCACAATAACCCTAAAAATATCCGCATTGTACGAGCTGAATGAACGATTTCTTCGAAGGGGACAGTCACAGTCAGCCCAAAACAGAGGTGGGATGAACCAACGGAGCCGTTCCCAGCAGCAAATCTGTCCCTGCCTTCCCTCCCAGTCATTCCAGGAGTAACACCCTAAAATCTGAGGCCACGTTGGGAGAAGCTGGCAGGCCCCGGGGCTGAGCAGGAGCCAGGTGCATTTAAGGCTAAAAAAAGCAGGTGACAGCTCTGTGTATGGAAATGCAAACACAAACACAGCACGGCCCCGGCCGCGCTCACGGCTCCCACGGAAACACGGCACGGAGAGCCAAGAGGCTGAAAAACCACACAAACACAAGCCCAGCCATGAGTTTCCAAGGAAATATCACAGAATTCCAGAATGGTTTGGGTGGGGAGGGACCTTCAAGAGCATCTCATTGCACCACACCTTCCACTAGGCCAGGCTGCTCCAACCTGGACGTGGCCACTTCCAGGGATGGGGCAGGCACAGATTTTCTGGGAAAACCATTTCAGTGCCTCAGCATCCTCACAGGGAAGAAACAGACACTGAAACCTTACAGCTCCCTGAACTGTGCTCATGGCTCCCTAAAATTCTGGGACAGCAGGTGATTATCCTGGTTCTGCTGGGAATTTGGCCAGTTAACAGTGAGGCCAGGACAAACCCAGGTGGATTCCCCAGCAGAGCTGAGGGCCAAGGTTTTGCCAGGGCTGCCAATTCCAGAGGCAGCAGTGATGGTCCCACGAGGTGGAGCTGGAACTCTGCTCCCGCTGGAGATGGGCAGGATTAAACCCAGGAGCATTTAATTAGAACAGAGGCGACTTAAGCCACACCAGGCACCAGCTCCCAGGCAGCAGAGCTGCTCCCAAAGCCTTCCTGGCATGGCAGCCAGGGCTCTTCACACCCCAGATCCTGCCCTGACTCCGGGATAAAGCTGAACCCAGACCTGGATCCGTGGTGTTGGTCTTGCTCCTGCTCCTGCCAAAGCTCCCCGTGGATCAGAGACCTCAAAAATATTCTCAGTGGGCACCGAGAGTCCTCAGCCTCCCTGAAGTGATAAAATCCACATTTGCTTGCAAGGTTCATCAAGTTTCCAGCTCAGATTTGGCTCCTAATGAGCGGCACTGATGCGGATTTTCCTGGGATTGTCATTGAGCCAATCAGTCCAGAGCCGAGTCCTCTGCCAAGGATGTGGGCTCTGGACATCACCTAGTGCCAGCTCACCAAGGAGAGCCCAAAAACCTGCAATTCCAGCCTGGAAATCCTCTCTCTTTGAGACCCTTCAGCTCTACCAACTTTCCTGAGGTTAAAAATTAATGTATTCCCAGAAAATCATCCCTCAACAAACCTGGTGTCTCCCTTTCATTGGTGGGATTCCAGGGAGTCGCTGCAAAGTCAGAGGAAAAAAGGAGGAGGAAAAAGGAGGAGGAAAAAGGGAGGAGGAAAAAAGGAAGAGAAAAAAAGGAGGAGGAAAAAAAGGAGGAGGAAAAAAGGAGGAGGAAAAAAAGGAGGAGGAAAAAAAGGAGGAGGAAAAAAAGGAGGAGGAAAAAAAGGAGGAGGAAAAAAAGGAGGAAGTTTAGAGCAAACAGCTGCAGCTACTTCAAAAAAAAGTGAGCTCCCCAAAGGAGCCAGGAGGGGATTCCTAGATGTCAGCAGGCAGGGAAATTCACCACCTGTTTCCCAAGGTTCCAGCACGGCCACTAATAGATCATTAATGGAGGCACAGCAGGGGCTTTGTGGAAAAGGCAAATCCCGGGAATGTGAACCCGACCCTCCCGAGGGGCTCCTGGATCCCATTTCAGACCTGCTCTAAGCAAACATGACTTTGTGTCCTTCCAAGATCTCGCTCCGGGGAACAGGCTGATCCACGTGGGAATCCTGGACAAAACAACCCCCAGAAATATTCCTGCTGGAGCAGCCAAGGTTGGGATGCATCCAGCAAAAGGTGGTCACAGCATGGATAAACGGGGAATGTGAGCACAAAATGATGAATTTTGACACAATCAGGGCCTTGGTTTCTCTTCTCATCTCAGGCCTCAAACCCTCACCCTGAGTGGGATCCTCACTGGTTCCAACTGCTCTGGATAAAACGTTCCTTGGAAGGTGGTGCTTCCCAGGTTTGGGATATCTATATCCACACATCACCTCAGACCACACCGAGGTGCTGATGGTCCAAAGGGAGCTGCAAAGGAATTCAAATCCTCCCAGTGGCCACCCTGGACATCAGCCAGAGCAGTTCTCTTGCAAAGCAAAAAGTAGCCCCCCCACAAAAAAATGGGATAAATCAGTCCCAGCGCTGCTTCCAGGGCAGCTTCCCAGAGCTGCACGTGTCAGGGATGCAGCAGGATGAGAGGAGCCTCCAGCTGCTGCTGAAGCAGCAATTCCAGCCTCTGTGCCCTGGTCACTCTTCCTGCGGGAAGCCCTCGTGGTATTTTTCCAAGACATCACTTTTGGGATAATACTCTGTTTGAGAAGTCATTTTATCTCGTCTTGCTATGCTCAGCAGCTGATAAAAGGGAATGTTTTCTGGAGCAAACTAGGTTGACACCACTTCTTCCTGTTCTCCTGAAATTCACCCTGAACCACTTGGGAAATTCATCCTGGGAAATTCTCTCCAATTCTGGGAATTGGAGCAGGGGAAGTGCTTTAAACTCTTATTTTACAGGCCCACCATGGCAAAAGCAAGCCCCAGGAGGAAGACTGGCAGAGAATTTTGGAGAAACAACCCCCCCTGAGCTCCTCAGGGAGGAGATCCCACTGCTCCACATGCTCACATCCAGCTCTGCTCCTCAGTGGAAACAGGGAGCTCACAGAATCCCAGGATGGTTTGGGGTGGAAAGGACCTCAAGGATCATCTTGTCCCACCCCTGCCCTGATGCTCTCACCAGGCAGCAGTGAGGCTTTGCTCCAGAGGCTGGAAAATCAGGAGAACAGCCTGGACAGCCCCAACATTCCTCCTCCTGCCAGGAAAAGCCTTAAAATCTGCACTGAGATTCTTTTTTCTTCAGAGCACCCATCTGACACAGGAGCATCCACCCTCAATCCTCCACCTTACCTCTGCTCCAAACCCATCACTCCCTCTGCCTCATCCTTGCTGTCCTGAGAGTTTTTCCCAAGATATTTACAGATTCCCCATCCCTGGAAGTCTCCAAAGCCAGGCTGGATGGGGCTTAGAGCAATCTAGGATAGTGCAAGGTGGAAATAAGATGAGCTTTAAGATCCTTTTCCAACCCAAACCATTGCAGGATTCCACACCTGACCCGGCTCTCACCGGAACGTGCCCCTTTGGCACGGCCACCCCGGCCTCCAGGAGCCTCTGGGAGCCAAGCCCTGCATTATGGGATAAGGCAGATGCCTTTATGTGGCCTGTTCTCTCCCTCCTGCTGCTCAGTGATGTCTGAATCCATCAGGATCCCAGCCATCCCCGTCCTGTAAACTCGCCCGCCGTCCCCACGCCGTCCCCGGCGGGATGGGGCAGGGAATACCTGGAAAAGCGGCCAAGCTGGGAAGGATCCCGGACAAATATAGATCTCCAAGGAGTATCTTTAGATTAGCAGGCGGCTCTGCCCCCACCGAGACCCCAGGATTTACCTAAATAGCTCCTTCAGCACAGCCCAGCGCTCGGAGCTATTTTAAGCCAGCACCCTGCCCTACTTCCTAAGGAACAGCCTTCCCTTCTCCTGCCTGTGCAGCCAGAGCAGCCCCAAACCCAGTCCTCTCTCCACTCTGACACCTCTCATTAAATAAAAAATACCCTTTTGGCACGGTATCCAATTAATCCAGGCTCATTTATTGCCACAAGGCCCTTCACGGCCTCCAGCAGGGAAAATGGGATTAACCTTTCCCAGCCTGATGGGCAGAAAAATAACATTGAACAGGAATCCTGAGGAACACGACCTTCCCTCCTGCCCTGCCCACCTCCTGCACCCACCTGAAGCAGCTGCTGTTATTCCAAGAGGGAAGGGATAAATCCCAGCCCAATCCATGTGCCCTGGTGCTTCATCACTGTTCCCCAATGGTGTTTTGTGCCCAAGGCTGGGTTTGGGGTTTGCCACCAGCATTTTCTGTTAATTAGCACATTCATTAGCACGTTTATTAGCCGGCAGAGCATCCCTGTATCCCAGGATCCAGAGATCTGGCAGGTTGAGCACAAAATGAGGCACCTCTGGCTCTGTTTGGGGCATCCCAGGAACACTCTGGAGAGGAACAGCTTGTGTTATCCCAAGATATTTGCCTTTGGATTTGTTTTTGGGATGAAATGCCACAAGATCCAGCAAAATCAGTCCAAGCCTGTCCCAAGCCACAAACCAGCCCCTTTTCCCAGCACATCCCATTTATGGATAGCAAAGCATCTTTCCTGTTTATATATAACAAGAATATCCAAATTACTTGGACAAGTTTGGGTTTTTTTTTCTGGAAACCCCCCCAAAATATCACATTCCCAAGTAATTCCATGGGACCCCACGGGGTTCCTGCTTTAAGGACTGCCTCACCCCACACCTCCTTGAGCTCTGTCCAGCCAAGTTGCTGTATTATGACACAACTTGCTTTTTAGGGATCCCCCTCCACGTCTTGACCCTGGTGGCATTCGCACTTTTCCCTTGGCATCCCAAGGTCCGAGCACACGGACCTTGGCCTTTATTCCATTTTTAGCCATTTTCTGAGCTCCTTTTCCCCCTAGGTCTTCCTCAATTCCCGCAAAACATCAGCACTAAACAAGCCAAACCAACCAGTGCCTTTAAAACCCCACAACCTCCTTTATATTTAAGGCTTTCCTCAAATAAAAAGCCACTTTGACTTTCGGATCGGCGCGTGCTCCGTGACGAAAACTCCCAACACCTCCCAACCTGGAGAAAATCCAACGCTCCAGCTCCGGGAGTTGTAGCTGATATTAAAAACAAGGTGGGAAGAAAGCTGCACATTTTTCATCCCCCAAAAGCATCTTCAGGCAGCGAGATGAACTGGAACAGCCTCTGAACTCTCCGAGGAGGCAGCGATTGATCTGAGGCTGGGGTTGGGCTCCCCAGAGGCTGCGGGAGCCTCACGGAACAAATCCCTTGGGATTGCTCTCCGTGCCTCCAGCAGCTCCAGAGGCACACGGAGGGGAGGGAGAGGCTCCTCGGGTGTGATTCCACCTGGGCTGAGGGAGCAGATTCTGGAGGTGTCACACTGAGGCTACAGGAGCTCCCTGTGTCCCAGTGTTCCCAAAAAACCTTGGCTGGGCGTGGAACAGGTCAGTGACAGCACAGAATCGTGGATTATGGAATGGGCTGGGGGATAAGGGGCCTTGAAATCACCTCATTCCACCCCCTGCCACGGGCAGTGACACTTCCCACTGTCCCAGGTTGCTCCAACCCGGCCTTGGACACTCCAGGGATCCAGGGGCAGCCACAGCTCCTCTGGGAATTCCATCCCAGCCCTTCTCCACCCTCCCAGCCAGGAATTCCTTCCCGATATCCCACCTATCCCTGCTCTCTGGCAGGGGGAATCCATTCTCCCCGTGTCCTGGCACTCCATCCCTTGTCCCAAGCCCCTCTCCCTACTGAAACAAATCCAGGAGGTTCCCACACGAAGTGGACACTGAAATTTCAGGGAGCGTCACATCAGGGGTTTTAAAATTCCCACACACACTTTAAATGTCTTCCATTTGGGAAAAAAAAACAGGTTGGACATGGAGAAAGATGCCTGAAAGTCCCTAAAAAGGACAGCAAAGCACAAATTGGCAAAACCCACCTGTTTCCAGGACACCTCTGGCTACAGCGCCAGCCCCAGCTTTACACCACAATTCCTGGGATTCACCCCTTCTCAGAAAAGCAGGAATTCACCTCAGGAACCACAGCCAGGCACTCCAGAACAGGGTGGGAATTAGGGAATTGTCCAACATCAGCTGCCAAAAACAGGGCACTGGATCCTGGCTGCTCCCGGCTCAGCACCTTCCCAACATTTTGCCCACGATACAGAAAATAATAACACACAGATAGAGAAAAATTCCAGTGGATTATTTGCTCTCATGTCTAAACACCAATATCCCAGGTTTTTAAAGGATTTGTCATGGATGCAACTGGCCACAGTTCCGCTTCCCAGAGGACTTTACACCTTCCAGCAGGAAGAATGGAGCAGGCGCACAAAATTCCACCAAAAAAATAACCACAAAATTCAACCAAAAATGACCAAAAAAGCTCTGCAGGTTTGTTCTAAAGGGGCACAAACACCCTGAGCTCCCGGATCCAGCCACTGCAGCAGCCCAAAGCATCATTCCCACCTGCCTGAATAATGGGAATTTTGTAGGATGCGGATCCATCAGTCAATCCCACAGATCCACCAGGTAATTCAAGCCTAATTTGGGGCTAATGCAGAAAACCAGACTCTCTAATCCCTCAGATTTCCAGCAGAACCTTCCCAAGTGCTCTTTGGAGACCAGAATTTGGACATTAATGGTCTCCGTCACCATCAACCGTCAGTTTCCTGCTAAAACTGGGCTACGAAGGGCAATTCTTGGCCTCAAAATTGGAGATTTTAATAAAAAGGAACTCCTGACAAATCTCAAAATACAAGATTTTAAAGTGATTCCTGACCTACCCCCAAAAGCTGCAATTTTAATAAAATAATTTTCCGGAGCATACCAAAATTGGAGATTCTAAAAAAAGCAATTCATGGCCTAGCTCAAAATTCAAGATTTTAATAAAAATCAATTCTTGACACACCCCAAAATTTCCCATTTTAATAATGAAGCTCCCCCAGTACAAGTTTCAGCACAAAACTGTATTTCCTCTGACTAAACATAATTACAGTTAAGGCCTTCTGCAGGGCCCTGGAGATGTAAATATATAGGTTAAACATAGTTAAAATTCCACATCCTACTTAATTGCAGGCATTTTCCACGGAACAAAATGAGCTTTTCTCTTCAGCTTTTAATTATTAATAACCACGAACGATGTCACCACCCTTAAACAATAACCCCTGCACAAGAAGGAGAGATTTCTCCCCCAAATTTCCACAGGCACTTGAGCGCAGCTGGGGGAGGATGAGAAGCAACCTTTGGGAAGTTCACGTGGATTTTGGGGCGATTTTGGAGCGAGCAGGCCCTGAGCCTCCACCCCACCTGGCCAGGGATTAATGACCGCAATTAGCAGCAGCAGCACGCGGATTTTTGTGGGGCTTGCCAAACCCCTGAGAAGGACCAGCAGGATCCCTGACAGGGATTCCTTGAATCTGGAAGCCCCAGGAACAGGGAGAGAGCCTGGATCCAGCCGACTCAGCTGAATCATAATGGCTGCATTGACATTACCTTTCCCGAACAAGGCCAACCTAAACACGGGCAGCTGCCTGGGATTTAGCAGGAGATTTACGGACAGCACCGGCCGCTCCGGCTGCCCGGAGACCTACAAATCACCACGCCACATGCACGGCCCCGGGAACAGCCCGGATCCCCCCCAAAATCCGTGAGCGTTCCGGGATTATTCCCACAAAAAACAAACCCTCCCACCGTGAGCTTCCCCGAGCCCGAGGGGCCTCCACGCTCCGGCTGCCACCCGGATCCCCTTTCCCTGGGTTTGAGGTTATTAACATCTAACATGTGATCGGCCACATGACAGGCTAAAGGCTAAAAAGGAAAAAAAAAAAAATTATAACAAAAAAGAAAGAAAGAAAAAAAAAATCGCTTGGACACATCCAGAGGGGAAGGGAGAGATGGCAGCGTGGTGGGTACACCTCCATGTCCGTGGATTACAACCATTCCTGGGAAATCGCTGCCGGAATGATGGAAGCCATGGCGGGAGGAGGTTTAATAACGGGGTGATTGTGTAACTTGGAGCCTCCCGGCGAAAGTTGAGGCACCCAGTGGATGTTCCCGGTGCGTGGGGACGAGGATGGCACCGGATCAATTAGGGCAGCGAAATGTGCATCCCCCCCCCAGCCTCCTCCTCCTGCCGATCCAGGAGTTTCTCCGCTAACGTATTTCTCTCCTCATTAACTGCTTCGGTGTCTTCTGCTCTTTCCAAAATAGTACCTACTATAACGGGGCCGCAGAGGGGGCCAGCTGGCACCAGCCGCGGGGCATCCAGACACGGAGCAGGGATTTGGGGAAGGAAAGACACGGGGGGCTGGCGGGATGAGGGCAGGGAGGGCTCTCATCCTCCCTTCCCCCAAATGCTCAGGGGAACCCCAGTTCCACCCAAAGCAGGGGCTCAGCACCCCGATCTGGGGGTGAGGATCTTGGGGGTGTGATGAGGCCCAGGCCAGGATGGGGATTCCCCCCTCTTCTCAGCAGGGATGTCCCCCTGCTGTCACCTCTCCTTGTCACCCCCAGCCAGGCAGCACCGCTGTGCCCACGGCCCCCCATCCCACAGAATGGAGGGAGGGGGCTGCCTCCTCTTGGACCAGGGGGGCTAAAAATGCCCCACCATCACCCCTCAGCGCAGGTGCCCCCCACCAGAGATGCCCCCCAAACCAAAGGGCCCTCGGCTCCTCTGCAGAGGTTTCTGATAGAACAGGGGGTGTCTCCCCAGCCCGACCCCCCCAACTCAGGGCTCTCCCTTAAAGGGGGGTGTCCCCCTGGACCCCCCCCTCGGGCTGCTCCAGGCCTCCCCCTCCCCTCTCTCTTGGGTATGACCCCCCCAAACCACACTCTCCCCTGATTTTCCAGCCTCTCCCCAGCTTGGGGGTGCCCCCCCAATCTCCCCCCACTCAGGGGATGATGCCCCCCAAACCAGAGTCCTCCTTAAAGGGGGGGTCATCCACCAGAACACCCCCTCCTCACTACTCCAGGCATCCCTGCCCCCTCAGCCCCCAGGGCCCTCCTTTAACGGGGGTGCCCCGCCAGAACATCCCCTCCCCCCCAAAAAATCACGCTGCCCTCGCCCTTTCTCGGGTCTCCCCCAACCTGGGGACCCCCCCTCAAACCAGGCTCCCCCTCCAGAGCACGTTCCCCCCACCCAAACCAGGCATCCCCCTCCCTTTCTCCGGGTTTCACCCCAGCCAAGGAGGGGGCTCCCCTAACCTGGGGACCTCCCTCCCCAAACCAGGCATACCCCCATATTTCTCACGAATGTCCCCCTAAACCAGGCTCCCCCTCCTGCCATACCACGCTCCCCCCCACTCTCCTTTCTCCGGGCTCCTCCAACCTGGGGATCCCCCCCTCCCAAATGAGCCCCCCTTTCTTCGGGCTCCCCCAGTTTGGAGACGCCTCCCTTTAACCACGATCCCCCCTCCTTTCTCGGGCCCCCCCCAGCCTGGAATCCCCCCCCCCGTTAAAATCACGCTTCCCCCCCCTCCTCTTCCTCCGGCCTCCCCCCGACCAGGTGCCCCCCCA
>WAAE01005778.1:23584-48656 GCA_013400495.1 Nicator chloris | reverse complement strand
TCCGCCCGCGCCTGCGCCACGCCCGCCCCGCCCCGCCCGCCATCTTGGAGGGGAAGGGGGCGTTGCTAAGCAACGGGGGGGCAACATGGCGGCGGCGCTGAGGGGGGAGCGCGGGAATGGCGCTGGGGGTGCTTGAGGAGCCCTCGGGCACGGCTTCGCTGGTGCGGGAGGAGAGTGGTGGGACCCCACACTGCCTTGGGAGGGACTGTAAGGATCAGCCAGTGCCACCCCTGCCATGGGTAGGGACACCTTCCACTGCCCCATCCTGCTCCATCCTGGCCTTCAGCCCTGCCAGGGATCCAGGGGCAGCCACAGCTCCTCTGGGAATTCCATCAGAGGCCCTCTCCACCCTCCCAGCCAGGAATTCGTTCCCCAAATCCCATCCATCCCTGCCCTCTGGCAGTGGGAAGCCATTCCCTGTGTCCTGTCCCTCCACCCCTTGTCCCCAGTCCTTCTCCAGCTCTCCTGGAGCCCCGTCAGGCCCTGCAAGGCGCTCTGAGCTCTGCCTGGAGCCTTCCCTTCTCCAGGTGAGCATTCCCAGCTCTCCTATCCTGGCTCCATAGCTGATACTCCTTAGACAGAAAATTTCTGAGGGAAAGGAAAAACAATACGATGGTTCTACCACTTGAAGATGAAGTAGTAGAGGTTTAGATGGGATATTGGGAAGAAATTACTCGCTGTGAGGGTGGGGAGGAGCTGAAATGGAATTCCCAGAGAAGCTGTGGCTGCTCCATCCCTGGAAGTGTCCAAGGCCAGCTTGGGATAACCTGGGATGGTGGAAGGTGTCCCTGGCCCTGGCAGGGGGCGGCACTGGATGGGCTTTAACTAACCCAAACCATTCCAGGAATTCCATGACCCCATCCAGCACCGTTTGCTGAGGTAACTCAGGTTTCAGGCGTTCAGCAAATTCAGTAAAACACAAGGATTTTGCAGCAGAAAAGAGCCCACCCAAAGCCCCCCTGGAAGTGCTGATGAGCAGGAGTGAGTCAAATGCTCACTGTGACCTTCCTTGCTTAATAAAACAGTAATTTTTTTTTTTTTTATAAAACACCTCAGAATGTCAAGATTTGGTTTCTTTAACTGCAACAGGGTTTCTAAAAACTGTGTTTGCTGCTCAGAGCTGGCAGATGGGGGGTGGGGGGGGATGGTGTAGGAAAAAGCAAAAAAAAGGGGAAGTGGAAAAGCAAAGTTTGCTTTTTTTTTTTTCCGCCCTGATAGAGGGTAGGAAAACAAGGACACAAACACTGCCAGGAGCCCGGCTCGTGTGAGCCAGAGAGGAATCCAGCATCCCACACCTCCCAGCCAAACCAGGGCTTGGAAATATATTTCAGGTGAATTAAAATAATAATAATAAATATATATATATAAAATGAAGGAAGGGTTTTTGGAGCCGCAAAGGCCGTGCCATGCGGGCAGGCTGGGGGTTG
Organism: Nicator chloris; assembly: GCA_013400495.1. Taxonomy (NCBI): domain Eukaryota; kingdom Metazoa; phylum Chordata; class Aves; order Passeriformes; family Pycnonotidae; genus Nicator; species Nicator chloris. Next base: position 47,229 of record WAAE01005778.1, on the reverse strand, counting down.
TCAGTGCCACCTCCCGTCAGCCGCGCTGCACTGCACAGCCACGGAAATCCAGCTGGAAAACCGGGATTGCATCACCCAGCCCGGCTCCAACCCTTCCCCTCGGAAAAATCCTGAGCCAGCAGCGCTCCCACCCCTCCACCCCCCACCAGCAGGGAGGATTTCACTGCCGCAGCACGCCTGGGAGCCCCCCGTCATTACAGAATATATTTTATTTATGGAATTTTACAAATATCTGTACAATTCACGTGACATTTTAAGTTAACGCTCTTTGTTTCGGCGCGTTCTCTCCTACAACACCTGAGTTATAATTGAAATACTGAGATGGAACTTGAGCTTCCAACCGGATGAGGGGAAGGAGACGCGGATGAAAATCCACAAGGAGCTCGATTTGGGTGGGTTCCCATCCCTTTGCCACTGGCAGGTGCCAGCCTGCCCAGCCGGGAACAGGAGCTCTCCTTGGTGGCAGGGCAGCCTCGTTTCTCACCCCTCACATCCCAAATCTCTGGGCTGTGGATTTCTCAGGAAACAGGGATAAACTCCAAACGAGAAGACGGCGGACTCGTGACTCCCACAGTGAATCCTGCCCTGCTCTCTGCCACTTCCCGGCTCTTGGGGACCTCCCAGGCACAGTCCTGAGGGGACAAACCCCCATATTTCCCCCCCAGGCTTTTCCATTGGGGATGCAGCTCCGGTGCCCTGTGCCCTGCCAGCCACATGGAGTTTTCCGAGTGCTTCCTTGAGAGAGAGGCGAGGGCACCTGTGCCAGTGAAAGGACTCAGATTTTCCACATCGGGTCAGTCAGCCGGGGCTGTGGTTCTCTCAAGCGAGGAAAAAGTGTTTCCAATGCCACTTTCGTCCTGGAATCAGCAGCACAGGGAACGCCCGCGAGGTGCTGAATGATTGTCCAAGCCAGCACAGGCCACACTGCTCTGTCCCAGAGGGAAAAGTCACTTATGGTGACAATCCACAAGAGACAGCACACGGGACAAAGCAGAGCCCGTCTCTCCTTGAGGGAGTCACCCGAGAACCGTGTGGCACCTTCGGGTGAAGGGTGATCCCAAAAAGGCTCTCTGCTCCTCCAGAAGTTGATATTTAGGTTTTGGGGAGCAGGACAAAGCCAAGAGCCGGGGGGTGCTGAGGGGACAAATGCCCAGACTAGAAAAGCCACCGAGAGTGCAGGTGATGATCCATGAGGATCCTGGTGGTGCCAGAGGCCACGGGCTCGGTGACAGCTGTTGGGAGCTTAGGAAGAACATCACCCAGCTGGGAACTACTGGAATTCAGGGAGTACAGCCATCCAGCCAGGGTACAACACTGCCAGGGGTGCCAGGGGCTGAGGTCCCTCTGTCCTGCGATGGGCAGGAGTAATACCTGGCACAGCCTCAGGTTTGCTTTCCTCAGGGAGGGAAGGGAAGGTGTGGGAGCCTCAGCCACCATGGGCCACCACCCTGCCACACCCCACACACCTGCACAGGTGGAGAGTGAAGGAAGACACTTCACAAACACTTCCAGAACACCTGCACCTCTCCTCCATCCCAATGCAGCGCCAAACCACGAGGGATTCCCCTGAGTCCACACGGCCACAAGCTCACACCAGGTACAGGACGAGGGGCCTGGGGGCAAAAGGGGTGCGAGGGAACCTCAAGCAACACGGGTGGGGTGGGCAACCTTATCAATATGATAATAAGTAATTCACCTAGTGAATCTGGGGAACGCCAGCCTGCAGGCAGAGCTGGGAAGTGCCTGGAACACCCTTCTCTGGCTACTCCCTAAGGCTGGGAACATGCAACCTCAAGAGGTTCACAGTCTGAGTTTTGCTTTTAAAAACACCCCCCACCCCACCCTGAACCTCAGCACTGTTTAAAAACCGGTGGCTGTTCCCGGGTGTCACCGTGAGCTTGGACACAGCCTGAGGAAAAATCCCTGGGCTGGAGCCTGCGGCCGGGCAGGGCTCTGCTCTCATCCCCTTCTCACCAGCCCTCATGGAGGAGGAGTTGGGATTTGCCCCCAATTCCAGCAGCACGGACTGAAGGAGGGTCAGGGCATCCTGGCAGGCTTCTCCCTGCAGCCCAAGTGTCACTCCAACCCAGATTGGTGTCCTCTGCTCCGAGCACTGACACCCAAAATGTGCTTTAAAACCCCTGCCCTCTTCACCCTGCTCTTGCCAGGGCAGTGTCTGGGCTGAAAAGAAGCGAAAGCAGTTGGATGATGGTGCCATCGTGAACCTCCTCATCCTTGGAGAGCACAGCTCTGAGGGCTGGCTGGTGGGGAACGCTCTGAGAAGGGTCTGTCCCCATCTGTCCCCATCACACACCCCCAGAGGGGTCAGGACAGCGTCATGTCCCATGGGAACGCTCCGAGCACAACGAGAGGAGCAGCATGGCTGGAGCAGCTCCTGTCTCCCCATTCCATCCTTCCTGGGAGAGGCGAGGAGAGAAGGCATGTGACACTGGAAAAAAGTCAGGTCAGTCCTATGGGAAGGGGAATTCCACTCCCCTCAGCCTTAAACCAGAAAACAATCCATGGAATAGCTTTCAAAGCAATGTCTCTCCTGTAGTGTGACGTCAGTGCCCGCACAGGTACCGTCGTACGTTTGCAGCAGGAAAAGGAAAGAAAAAGAAAAAGAAAAAAAAACCCTTTCTCCCCCCAAAAAAACCCATGGAAAAATTGGATCATGGCTGCAGCTTGGGCTGGTCCTACCCTATCTGGATCTGCCCCGAGTACATGGTGAGCAGCACCATGATGGTGAAGCCCGTGAGCAGCCCCGCGTTCTGGATGGCGAAGGTGATCAGGGTGCTGCCGTTCTGCTCGTCCTCCTGGCTCACCTCGTTCATCTCAGGGAACTGCAGGGGGAAAAATTGGGATGGCAGGGCTCAGTGTCAGCTCCATCCTTCCTCAGCAAACATCCACCACCCTCCCATCCCGGGGATTTCAGCCGGGCAAAGCAAAGCAGAGATATCTGCACGTGCCAAAGGGACAGAGCAAACCCCGCTGTGCCTGCAGGCTGAGGGCAAGCAGAGCTTTTCCTAGGAAAAATTCCCTGGGGCTCAGGATTCTGGGCTGAGGATTTGGGGCTCAGGATTTACCATGTCAGCCAGGGCTATGTACAGGAACATCCCTCCAGCCAGAGCAAAGATCCAGTTGGCAGAGAAGTGGCTGCCGGCCACGATGCCGAAGGCCAGGCCCACGTAGCAGCAGCAGGCAGAGATGAAGTTGAAGAAGAGCGCCTGGCGAATGGTCATGCCAGCATTCAGCAGGATCACAAAGTCCCCTGTGGGAGAGGAAGATGGGAGGATGAGGAGGGAAGGGCTGTCAGCAGCATCGGGACAGCACTGGCTTGAACTCATAGAATCCTGGAATATCTGGAGCTGGAAGGGAGGCACAAGGATGAGAGCCCAAGCCCTGCACTGCACAGGACACCCCAAAAATCACAGCATGTGCCAGCTCAAGTATGGGCTCCCTGTGGCTGCTGGCACTGGGCACTGACCATCACACTGCCCCTAAATTTGGACATTCACATCCAAACCTGCTTCTCCTTCACTGACCATTCCACTATTCCTAAATTCAGACATTTACACCCAAATCTGCCTCTCCTTCACTGACCATTCCACTATTCCTAAATTCAGACATTCACACCCAAACCCGCCTCCCCCCTCCACTGCCCCTAAATTTGGACATTCACACCCAAACTTGCCTCCCACTCACTGACCACAGCACTGTCCCTAAAGCCACACATTCACACCCAAACCTCCCCTCCACTGACCACTCCACTGCCCCTAAATTCCGACATTCCCACCCAGACCCCCCTCCCAAACCAACGAAGCGTTGAGGGTTGGTTTTTTTTTTGTCTTCAGATGCCTCCATCTAAATTTAAATCTCAGACATCATATTACCTCGTTATTTTTAGAGCAGCGATTACTCAGAGCAGTTTACAGCCCTCCCTTTCCCCCCCTCCCTCCTCAGCAGCATCACTGTTTATCCCACCCCAAATTTTCTGCATGGAAAAAGGACGGACTCCAGAGGCAGTCCTGGCGTCCTGGCAGGACCAGGGGCGGATCCAAGGAGTCCCATACCCAGCTCGTGTGGGAACTCCTCGCAGAGGATGGCCACGGAGGTGCTGATCCCTTGGAAGACGGACACGGTGAAGGAGGCGCCGATGGCCAGGCCGTCGATGAAGTTGTGGAGGCCGTCACTGAGGGTGATCATCCAGGCCAGGGTCCCGATGTCCGAGTACCTCACCTCCTTCAGCCAGTAGCACGCGCTCTGGGAGGCCTGCAGGTCCTGCCACAGCACCCCAAAACCCGGGTCAGCACCCAAATGGGGTCACTGATCCTTCCTCCAGACAGGAAAACCGCTCCCCCCATTCTTAAATCCATTAAATCCACACAGCAGAGCTGTTGGTTCCCACCACACACAGAGAATTCGGGCTGCAAGACTGTTTTTAACCAACAGATGGGATTTTGCCCCAATCCCAAGGGATGAGGTGCTCACCTGGACAGAGAGGGAGCCCACCACAGCCTTCTCATCCCCGGAGGGGGGCTTGCACTCCAGGTCGCTGGTGATGTGTGGGATCATGTGGTCCAGGTCCCCGTTCTGCAGCTTCTCTGTGACCCCCTCCTCCCGGTCCTTCCTGGAGGGCAGAGCCTCGGGGCCGTAGTGGCTGTGCCCGTGGTGGTGCTGCAGGATCAGGGGATTCAGGGCTGTCAGTCATGCCAATATTCCTGCTCTTTCCCACCCCACCACCCTGAAATTCCTGCTCATTCCCACCCCACCATCCCAATATTCCTGCTGTTTCCTGCCCCACCACCCTGAAATTCCTGCTCATTCCCACCCCACCATCCCGATATTCCTGCTGTTTCCTGCCCCACCACCCTAAAATTCCTGCTGTTTCCTGCCCCACCACCCCGAAATTCCTGCTCTTTCCCACTGCACCACCCTAAAATTCCTGCTGTTTCCTGCCCCACCACCCCGAAATTCCTGCTTTTTCCCATCCCACCATCCCCTGCTCTGCCTCACCTGGTCCTTCTGCTTCAGGAGCATCTTTAGGATCTTCTCTGTGAAGAAGAAGAGGTAGAAGCCCCCGAACACCACGGCGGATTTGGAAACGTAATAATCTTCCTGAGGGTTGAATCCGAACGCCTGCAGGCAGGAGGGGACACGGGAGAGGATGAGGAGCAGGCCCTGGCAGTGTCCTTCATCTGCCTTTGCCCCTGGGGTGACACTGGAGGGGTGACACAGCTCTGAGCTCTCTCTGAGGAGCAGCTGCTCTGGGGACAAGCTCAGGAAAAACCTTTGTGCACCTTTAATCTCCCTCATTCCCTCATCCAAGCCGGCTGTGCCCCAAGGCATTGGATCCAGCACCTGCACTGGGGCAGGGATGCCAAAACCAGGCTCCGCTCTGGACCTGCCTCCAGGGCTAGAAAAAGCCAGAAAAGGCAATAAAACAACGATTCTCTGCTTGAAGCAGACCGGGGATCTCCCTGGAGAGATTCCTTTCCAAACTCCAGTTCCAAGGGGCTTCCAGCCCTCCATACCTCACGCTGGGCTCCCCTCCGAAGCCGCCTTCCCCTTCTCCAGCTGGAGAGAAACAGCCCCAGAGAGAGAGAGAGAGAGAGAGAGAAAAGCCCAGCCCCGCCAGTCCTCTCCCTACCTCAGGAATGAGCTGGAAGAGGGCGTTGGAGTAGAGAGTTCCAATCGCCAGAGCTATGAAGTAGAGGAGCAGCCGCTTGTAAAAGGTCTTCTTCATGAAGGGCACCACGCTGGCTCCCACCAGCGAGCACAGGGAGATGACGGAGACGCAGAGGAAACCGTAACCCCAGACTGGCAGAGCCAAACCCACCCCGGGAGACGGGAGACGGGAAGGGACGAGATCAACGTGGGGACGGGCAGGGGAGGAATCCACACCGACAGGACAGAGAGAGGAGGGAGGGAGAGAAGAGGACATTCATTAGTGATTGTCGTTCATCCGGCGCCACCTCCAAAGGGCGAACCCGGCGCTGAGCGGCTTTGGGAACCTCAGCTGAGTTTTGGCAGCCAGGCCACGTCCCAGCCAGCCCCTGGCTGTGCTCCGTGGGCCATTCCCAAGCCACAGAGCACCCGGGTCCCCCGAGCACCTCGTACGCTCCATCCCTGCCCTGCAGGCGCTCCCTGCTGGGATGCTCCGGGTGCCGGCGGGGCTGGAGCGTACCTCCGGCACTTCCATTCCCGGCAGATGGGGAATTAGAGGCCCTTGGTTTCTATGTCCAGCAAATAAAAGTTGCAGTTCTGGAGCTGAAAAGGAACCTTGAGAAAACATCTCACTGCCAGCAAGGATGAGGCGTTCGCTGCCCCGGCAGCAAAACGGGCAATGCCAGGGTTTGGAAAAACCCACTGGAATTTTAAGGCTGGATGTGGCAAATCCAGCTCATCCTCTGAGGAAGCACCTGGACCACGTTCCAAAGGTTTCTGAGGTGGATTTATTCAGCAGGTGGATTTATTCAGCCCCAGAACTGTGCAATTACAACACAATTAATTTGCGATATTTCTGTCGGTCCCATCAGAGCACCAGGAAACCTCACGGAAGCCAGAACCCTTGTGGGAACATCGGGCTGGGAAATCAGGTGGGGGGGAAAAAAAAGGCAATTAAAGGATTTGTAAAAGTTGGCTGATTCCAGAGGGAGCCAGTGCTTCTCCAGGCTGTTCTCCGTGCTTTTATATGGATATTTGATCATATTTTCACGGATATTTCACTCTTTTTTCCCTCTGCCTCATGCCAGTAGTGCTGCCACAAGCGTGGCTGAGCACATCCCTCCAAGGCAAAAACTGGACACACACGGAGCAGGAGCAAACAGCTTCTCCCAGCACATTCCCAGCCCTCAGACGTGGCAGGGGCGGAGGACGCTGCGGGTTTCCTGGTGCTCAGAGAGGTCAGAAGAGCCCTGCAGAACCCCTTGAGCCAAGCCCTGAGCCTCGGGTGACGAGGGGTCGGATCGATTCGGCGGGGTGGAGGCAGAGAGGGCGCCCGGGGAGCTGCCCCCGGAGACGGGAGAGAGGCAGGGACGTTCTACCGCACCTCTGGGATGAGCTGGAAGAGCGCGTTAGAGAGCAGCGTGCCGATGGAGAGCGCGATGAAAAACAGGAGCACCCGGCTGAAAAAGGCCTTCTGGGAACATGGAACGATGAGGATTCCGAGCAGGGAGGCCACGTTAATCATGGACACACTGAGAAAACCAAAGCCCCACGCTGCGGAACGAGAAGAAACGAGGGCCAGACATTACCGAGGCTCTCGGAGAGCCCGGACTCGGGCGGGTGGGAAAGGCTGGCTCCAGGGCTGTTCCCCGTGCTCCGGATGCTCCAGCTGCGACAAAACCATCGTGGTTGGTGCAGGGAAGGTGGGAATGAAGCCACCGGGTTCCTTGGAAAAGGTTTTCCCGAGCCAGCCCCAGCGTGGGAGAAGCCGAGCTGTGCTCAGGGCAGCTGATCCAAGACCTTGGGCATTGTTGGGACCGGGATAGGCGGGAGCTGGTTGAGCATCTGCCAGCAGCTGGAGGCCAGCAGGTCCCTCCAGGGGCCAAGTCACCCCTTCCCACCCACGGGAACTCACAGCAGAGTCCCCTCCTCATCCAGCTATCCCCGAGGCACAGAGGTTATCCTGGCAAAACCACACCACGGCACGATCCACAGCGAGGAAAACTCGGTCGGGATTCCCAGCTGCTGGAGGCAGGGAATTCCCAGCAGTGGGAACTGGCTGTTCCTCATGTCTCCAGGCTCCGTGCCCAGGCCCAGGCAGTGCCCGTGGCCCACCCAGCACCCCGATTACCTTCAGCTGAGCTGGGCCTGCTCTCCTCTGTCTGCTCGTTCTCCTCATTTTCCAGGTTTTCGGAGGCGCACGCCCGCGACTCCAGCTGCTGCAGGATGGTGGGGCAGAACTCCTTGAACTCGCTGTGCCCCACAGGGGAGCCCTCGCTCAGGTTGTGGATGGCAAAAAGCTCCACGGAGCTGAAGCACTGGGGGGAGGGAAGGGACAGAAACGTGCCTTGAGATTCCCACAGCTCCGCAGGGAGATCTCAGGAGTCTGCAGGGAGGCTTTGGAGGTCCACAGGAAGGTTTGGGCGTCCCCTCCTTACCCGGGAGAGGTTCAGGCGCTGCTGAGGTGTTTGGGAGACGTTGGCGTGTCCCACTCCCACATCCAGGCGGTTCAGCAGGGCCTTGAGCTGCTTCAGGCTCAAGGTCTGGCTCTCTCCGTAGCGCTGGAGCAGATCCTGCAGGAAGGAGGCTGCGGAGACTCCGGCGGTGCCCGCGCCCGCCCGGACCTGCGGGCAGGGGAGGAGGCAGAGCAGCAGGAGCAGGCAGCGGCTCCGGGGGCCCACGCTGGGGATCATGGTGCCTCTGGGATGCTGGGAGAGAAAGCAAACTGCTGTTGGCTTTGGCACTCCCAGCGCTCCAACCACCGCTCCAACCACGGCTCCTCCGCCCCAGAGATGGATTTATCCTCAGGGAAAGGGGGAACAGCGCTGGGAGCACCCAGATCCTGAGGAGGACTCGGCGTTTTTCCACAATCTTTCCATGCAAGACCAGCCCTTCCTCGTCCACCCTGAGCCACCCCAAGCCCCTCACTCACCGTGGGGGGCTGCCAGGACACGGCTCCCGGGGGCTCTCCAGCTCCGCAGCACCTCGGGGACCCTGGGAAGAGCAGGATGGTCGGGAAGCAGGCAGGGCTGTGAGGAGGGCTGAGCCAAATCCAGCTGTGCCAGCCCCAATCCAGCTCTCTGGGGGGGTGAGGAGTCACACTCCAGCCCTTGGCCACGCGTGGGTCCCCTCGGTTTCACCGGGGCTGGGACACAAACACCTCCAGGACTTCAATGCTCAGAGGAACACGGGAGCCCCGGGGACAGAGGTGGCCTGTTCCTTAGGTTATAATTTAACCAGGATAATTACCATGAACCGAGTGCTTTCCCTGCTCTAACTGTAGGTGCCTTTATAGTGTTTGCCCAGAATCAATCCTTGCCCTCTGTGCCCCTTTCATATGTGCCGGGAATTGATAAAAGAGGGGTGGCACAGCCCCGGGGTGCAAAGGAAGGGGCTCAGGGAAGAGGGGGGAACGCCAGGCACGACCTGCACGTCCACCTTGGGAGGCACCCAAGAGCCTGGAGCTCAGGCTGCCTTCCTGGAAAAGCTTCCCTGAAAAGTGCACGGCAAATTTGGGATTCGCAAGGAGAAAATAAAAGTCTGCTGCCTCCATCAGTGCAGCAGCCATCCCAATCCCAGTGTGGGGCTCCAGGTTCACCTCCTGATCCCCCTGGCTCCCCTTCCCAGGGGCTCCTGGTGCTCCCGACCCAGCCCTGGACATCCCGCAGTGCCTGGCCTGTGCTGACGGCTCACAGGCTCCAGCCTCTTCAAAAAACCAGGACGGTTTTGAAGCCTGGCCAAGCAATTGTTCCAAAAATAACCTGGGGCCAGGATTTCCAGGCCGAGGGGCTGCCAGGGAACCGCAGGACCCCGTTCCCCATGCAGGACCCCAATTCCCCCTGAAGGCTCCCACATTCCCACAGGTTTTAGCAGCTTACCACCACTTTGTGAGCTTTGTTTTCCGGCAGGTTTTAGCCTCCTCCTGCCGGGGCTTAGCTCGGATGCTTTGAGTTAACCCCTCCCTTCCCAAAACGAGGGAAGGAGCCCATCCAGAGCGGTGCTGGGAACACCCTGCTGGGTGGGGGGACCCGAGGGACCTCTGCCTCTTCAGCATCCCTCAGCGAGCCCAGACCCTTCCTCTGCCTCCCTATCCCAAATCCACCCTTCCAGGTGGGCCCTCCTGGGCTCCACGGGACATCCAGGCTGCCGGTGACTCCCACAGGTGCTGGCACACAGCCCACCGTGCCAAAGGTTTGTCCCGGCTGGCCGCACGTCCCGCTGGCTGTCCTTCCCACCTTCCCAGCCGAGTGCTCCCCATGTCCCCGCTGCCGCCGGGAGCCGTCCTGCTCCCTGCGCACCCATGTCCCGGCCCGTGCCAAGGCACGCAACTCTCTCCGCTGCCAAAATCCCTCCCGGGGGTTTCTCCCAAAGCCGGGCTGAGCCGGATACACCCAGGGTGGAAAACCGGACCTCAACTTTCCCCCTGCTGCCAAAGGAAAGGCAGGAAGAGCTGAGCGGGCAGAGCCGGGCAGCGGCCGGAGCTGTACAGGCTCGCTCCGTTTTAGGGCAAAAACGAGGTGGAGGAGCCGCCCCTGCGGGAGAGAAGGGCCCAAAGAGGGACATCCCGGGGGGCTCCGAACTGCTGGAATCCCATGGCAAGGCAGGAGGGTGCCGAGCACACCCAGCCCAGCATCCCGGGACAAACGGGATGCGGCAAACACCAAAGAGCACCGACCCTCGCCATCCCCACCGCCAGCTGCGACACCCCCGGAGCCCTCCGGCCTCCTGCCCGCTACCTTCAAGGGCGTCCTTCCACCGGGATGCGCTCCCGGAGCCCGGAGCCAGCGCCTGACCTACTTTATCGCTCCTCGGGCTGGGGCACGGGGACAAACCGCTGCCACGGCAAGGGACGGATGCCCGGGAGGGATGTGCCCGGGAGCGATGCCCGGCAGCCACGACAGCACAACGCAGCTCCCAAGGCCAGGCAAACCCTTCCCAACTCCCTGGGCTTCACTTCCCAGAGATCATCGATCCCGGCCGCAATCCACACGCGTCCTCCGCCCCCCCGCTCCGAGCGGGAAGGTGACGCCGGGAATAAGAACCGCTGGCACAGCCGAGCATGACCCCGGCGACGTCAGCCCCGCGCCAGACGCTTCGCGAAATCCCGCGCAGGGACAGCTCGGTGGCGCAACCCTGGAGGGGAGGGGGGCAGCGGGGACCCCCAAATTCCACCCCCTCGGGACCCATCCCGCTCCTGCCGGGGCGGTCGGAGGCGGCGGGGCCGAGCTCCTTCCGGAGCAAACGCCGCTCCACGTGTCCTGCGGCAAGGAAGGTTTCCAGGAGCAGGGAGGTTCTCCATGGCCTGGGGCTCGTCCCGGGGCCGGCAGCGGACACGTTCCTGGGTCACGGACACCCTGGGCTGCCCCTGGAGTGTCCTGTCCCTTCCTTTCCCGTGATCCCAGCCCGCAGGTCCGGGCAAATGGGCAGCGAGACCCAGAGGTTCCCCGGGCATCCCACCACACACGGACCCCCCAGTCCTGCCCAGTGCCCCCCGGACTGGAGCTGCTGCTGCCCCCCAGTCCCTGCCCCATCCCACCGCCGCTGCCTGGACCCAGAGCTTCCACTGGTGGTGTCAGACCCCGTAACTGGGCCCTGCACCCCAAAACTGAGTCCTGCACCCCATAAGAGGGTCCTGCACCTCAGACCCCACCTCTGCCTGCACCCTCACCTGCCCGAGACCCTACGGGCTGCCCCAAAACGAACCGCCACGGCTGTCCCCAGGCCATAGGACCGGTCCCAAACCCTAAACAGCCGCTCCCTGCATCCTCCTGTGCATCCTGCATCCTTCTCTGCATCCTGCATCCTTCCCTGCATCCCCCATCCCCATCCGGGGCTCGGGGCCGGCCCCAGCCCGCTCCCCGCGGTCCGCTGCCTCCCTCCCCTCGCCGGCCCGTCCACGCAGCCGGTTCTCTGTGGCACCGCAGGGCCGCCGTGCCTATCCGGGTCCGTCCCGGCCCATCCCGGTCCGTCCCGCTCCATCCCGGTCCTACCTCCGCTCCCGCTCCCGCCGCCGCCGCTCGGGGCCGCGCAGCGCGCACGCGCGGCCTCCAGCATGGGGAGCGCTCCCATTGGCTGTCCCCGCCCTAGGCCACGCCCCCTCCGCCCCAGGTCACGCCCCCTCCGCGGTGCAGAGCCCAGAACCCCCAAAATCCCACCCAGCACCGCCCAAAATCCCATCCGGGACCCCCTAAAAAATCCCACCTGGGACGCCCAAACTGCCCTGAAACATCCCCTGGGATCACCCAAAAACATCGCTCCCCCCCCGGGACACCCAAACAGCCCCAAAACCCCACCCGGGGGTATTGGGACCCCATGGAAGCCACTGAACACCCACCCTGAGGGCACCAAGACCCCAAGGACCCCACCAAGGGACCCCCCAGAGCCACAGGGACCCCCCCAAACACCCTTCAGGGGCACGGGGCACCCCAAGGACCCTCCAAACACTCCCTGGGAGCACTGACCACCCCTCAGCCCCTTCCCAAGGGGTCACCGCACCAAAAATCCCCTCGGGTGGGGCTGGGGGACCCCAAGGACCCCCTGGAAAAGCCCAGGGGGGTTTAGAGGGGGACAAATCCTGGCAGCCAGACCCATCCTGGCTCCTCTCCCCGTGCCAAGGAGCTGTCAGGGACAAGGAAAAGGCAGAGTTGGGATAGAAAAAGCTGCTGGAAGGGGTCAGGTAGAGCTGGGAGACCCCCAAAACCCCCAGGCCAGCACGCTCAGGGCCAAGATTTGTTCCTAAAGCCCATCCCAGGCTGGGCCACGGCTGCCAAAGTCCGCCGGGATTGGCAAATAAATGGGGATAAATGATTAACCCAGGGCACAAGGTGACAGCTCTGGTGGCACCGCCGCTGTGACCCCCCTTCAGTGTCCCTGCTCCATCCTGGGATCCCCTGGGAATGAGGAGAGGGCCTCCAGCACCCACCCAAATCCACGAGGGAGCAGCTGTCAGCTACGATTTTATTGGAGTGAACCAAAAAACTGGTTATAGCAAAGAGAAAAATGAGGGAATTCCAACTTCTCTTGACTAGAGGCAAAAAAAAAGCACCTGAAATAGGTGAAAACTCAAACCTTTCCCTGGGGTAGCGACCTGAATCCACAAAGAATTCTCCTTGGAAAACCAGTGACTCCTCAAGGACAGGAGAACCGGCCAAACTGGAGCTGGTTTGTTCAACAGCCCAGGAAACAACTCTAAACCTACATGGAAATGCAAGAAACTGGGGGAAAAAAGTCCTGGAATCTTTGAGATTTACATCCAGCACCTGCATAGGGATGAGCTGTGGGAGCAGCAGCACTTTTGGGGCTCATTAACTCAACCCCCTTTACTGGGAGGGCTGGAAACCAGCAGGATATTCCTCTGGGTTCATCCCCATGGAGATAATTCCCAAAACCCCACAGCCCTGGGATGCTGCTGCAAATCCCCAGCATCCTCTAAACCAACAAACAACGAATAAATTAACACCAGAACAGAGAATTGAGGAAGGTCCCCCTTGGCAGGGGGGGGCAAAAGGCAGCGGGCGGGGAGCAGAATTCCGGGTGCAATCCCGGTTTTCCCTGTGCAATCCCGGTTTTCCAGGTCCTGGCAGGTTAAAGGAAGAAGAGCTGCTCGCTGAGGTGGGCGCTGGGCTCGTGGTGCAGGACCTGTCCCACCAGGAATGCCAACTTGTGGGCGTATTTGCAGGGGGCAGGGACACGGACGGTGCCCGGCCAGTTCCAGTACAGGTGACACAGCTTGAAGGTCAACCTGGGGACAGGGAGAAACGGGATTTGGGATTCCCAGGGATGGATCCAGGTTCAGACCCCTCACAGGACCTGCCCTCAGGTGTCCCTGTCCTTGGGACAGGGAGAAGTGGGATTTGGGATTCCCAGGGCTGGATCCAGCTTCAGATCCCTCCCAGGACCTGTTCCCCAGTGTCCCTGTCCTTGGGACAGGGAGAAGTGGGATTTGGGATTCCCAGGGCTGGATCCAGCTTCAGATCCCTCCCAGGACCTGTTCCCCAGTGTCCCTGTCCTTGGGACAGGGAGAAGTGGGATTTGGGATTCCCAGGGCTGGATCCAGCTTCAGATCCCTCCCAGGACCTGTTCCCCAGTGTCCCTGTCCTTGGGACAGGGAGGAATGGGATTTGGGATTCCCAGGGATGGGGATGGATCCAGATTCCGGCCCCTCCCAGAACCTGCTCCCAGGTATCCCTGCCCCTGGGAAAGGAGGAATGGGCTTTGGGATTCCCAGGGATGGGGATGGATCCAGATTCCGGCCCCTCCCAGAACCTGCTCCCAGGTATCCCTGCCCCTGGGNCTGTCCTTGGGACAGGGAAAAATCTCTTGGGACAGGGAGAAATGGGATTTGGGATTCCCAGGAATGGGGATGGATCCAGGTTCAGATTCCTCCCAGAACCTGCTCCCAGGTGTCCCTGTCCTTGAGAAAAGGAGGAATGGGATTTGGGATTCCCAGGGATGGGGATGGATCCAGATTCAGATTCCTCTCAGAACCTGCTCCCAGGTGTCCCTGTCCTTGGGAAAAGGAGGAATGGGATTTGGGATTCCCAGGGATGGATCCAGGTTCAGAACCCTCCCAGAACCTGCTCCCAGGTGTCCCTGTCCTTGGCACAGGGAGAATTGGGATTTGGGATTCCCGGGAATGGATCCAGGTTCAGAATCCTCCCAGGACCTGCTCTCAGGTGTCCCTGTCCCTGGAAAAGGGGGAAATGGGATTTGGGATTCCCGGGAATGGATCCAGGTTCAGACCCCTCCCAGAACCTGCTCCCAGGTGTGTTTCTTCTTCCAAAGGTTGGGAATGGGGTGAGCCAGGTGTGGGATCTGCCTCATCCACGTCCTCCCAGTCCACCCAGTACGAGCAGCAGGCTCAGCCCAGTGCCTGCACAGGGACCTGTCCCCCCCAAACTGCTCCAGGGGCTGATTTACCCCAAAACCCCAAATTTGGGGGGTCTCATTTGGGTCCCCACCCTGACCCCAGGCTGCTCTTCCTTCTGTGGGACATTGTGGGGGGCCCTGGGATTCCTGCTCTTCCCTCTGGAGGATTTTGGGGGGCTCTGGGATATTCAGGGACTCTGGGACTCCTGCTCCTTCCCTTGGATGATTTTGGGGGTCTCTCCCATTTCCCAGGGAGGATTTTGAGGGGCTGTAGGAGCCCTACCCTTATCCCTGCAGGGAATTGGGGGGCTCTGAAATCTTGGGCAGCTGCAGACATCCCTGCCCTTCCCTCTGGAATATTTGGGGGGGCTGCAGGATCTCAGAACTCTGGGATTCTTTCCCTTCCCTCTGGAATATTTGGGGGTCTGCAGGATCTCAGAACTCTGGGATTCCTGCCCTTCCCTCTGGAATATTTGGGGGGGCTGCAGGATCTCAGAACTCTGGGATTCCTGCCCTTCCCTCTGGAATATTTGGGGAGCTGCAGGATCTCAGAACTCTGGGATTCTTTCCCTTCCCTCTGGAATATTTGGGGAGCTGCAGGATCTCAGAACTCTGGGATTCTTTCCCTTCCCTCTGGAATATTTGGGGAGCTGCAGGATCTCAGAACTCTGGGATTCTTTCCCTTCCCTCTGGAATATTTGGGGAGCTGCAGGATCTCAGAACTCTGGGATTCTTTCCCTTCCCTCTGGAATATTTGGGGAGCTGCAGGATCTCAGAACTCTGGGATTCTTTCCCTTCCCTCTGGAATATTTGGGGAGCTGCAGGATCTCAGAACTCTGGGATTCTTTCCCTTCCCTCTGGAATATTTGGGGAGCTGCAGGATCTCAGAACTCTGGGATTCTTTCCCTTCCCTCTGGAATATTTGGGGAGCTGCAGGATCTCAGAACTCTGGGATTCCTGCCCTTCCCTCTGGAATATTTGGGGAGCTGCAGGATCTCAGAACTCTGGGATTCTTTCCCTTCCTTCTGGAATATTTTGGGGGGCTGCAGGATCTCAGAACTCTGGGATTCTTTCCCTTCCCTCTGGAATATTTTGGGGGGCTGCAGGACCTCAGAACTCTGGGATTCTTTCCCTTCCTTCTGGAATATTTGGGGGGCTGCAGGATCTCAGAACT
The DNA here is from genome assembly GCA_013400495.1 of Nicator chloris. Taxonomy (NCBI): domain Eukaryota; kingdom Metazoa; phylum Chordata; class Aves; order Passeriformes; family Pycnonotidae; genus Nicator; species Nicator chloris. Next base: position 31,520 of record WAAE01005778.1, on the reverse strand, counting down.
CTGGGATTCCTGCCCTTCCCTGTGGAATATTTTGGGGGGCTGCAGGACCTCAGAACTCTGGGATTCCTGCCCTTCCCTGTGGAATATTTGGGGAGCTGCAGGATCTCAGAACTCTGGGATTCCTGCCCTTCCCTGTGGAATATTTGGGGAGCTGCAGGATCTCAGAACTCTGGGATTCCTGCCCTTCCCTCTGGAATATTTGGGGAGCTGCAGGATCTCAGAACTCTGGGCTTCCCGCACTTTTCCCCGGATGATTTTGAGGGTGTCTCCCCTGCTCCAGGGAGGATTCTGGGGGGCTCAGGACCCCCCCTTACCTCTGGAGGTGCTCGGAGCTGAGGTTGGCCGTGTTCCACATGCAGATGTAGCGCGTGGGAACGCTGCAGCCCTGCCGGGAGTGATGGGCCAGCAGGAAGAAATCCTGGCTGGGAGGGCAAAACAAACCCCAACTTGGTTTTTTTTTTTCCACCCCAAAACGAGTATTTTTGCACCTCAGGGTGCTCTGAACCCCAGAGTGGACTTTTTTTACAGCCCAGAACGGTGGTTTTGAACCCCAAGGGTTTTGTTTTTGCACTCCACAGGGATTTGTTTTGGACCCTGGGGTGGTTTTACCACTATTTTACTTTCACTCTGGGCTTTTTTTTTTTTTTTTATGCACCCTTGGGGTGGTTTTATAACCATTTTTTTTTGCACTCAAGGTGTTTTTACACCCAAGTGTCTTATTTTGTAAAACCAATAAATTATAATATACCTTCTGGTATTTTTACAACCATTTTTTTGCACCTTAGGGGGCTTTTACACGTATTTTTTACACCTCGGGGTGGATTTTTTCCAACACCCTGGGCTATTTTTACAACAATTTCTTTGGCACCCTGGGAATTTTTTTGCACCCTGAGGTTCTTTTTGCACCCTGGGCTATTTTTACAACCCATTTTTTGCACCCTGGGGTGGCTTTACAACCATTTTTTCGCACCCAGGGTGGATTTTTTTTCCACCCTGGGGCATTTTCCCCTCTGTTTTATTGACACCCAGGTCATTTTTTCCCCCTGGGGGTGTTTTTTCCTCCCTTCCCAGGGCGTTTTTTACCCCATCCCAGCTCCCCCAGCCCCAGCTCTGCCTCTCACCAGCCCGAGCTGGTGATGCTGTGGTCGATGACGGTGCCCAGGGGAGGGGACACCAACTCCTCTCCTGTCAGGCAGTAGAAGTTGGTGCTCAGCTGCTTCTGCACCACCACGACCACGAGGCTGGGCTGGTAATTTTGGAAGGTGTGGAAGCTCTTCTGGAGCTGGGGCACCTCGTACTTGAGCACCGTGTCCAGCTGGGAGTCGGACACCCCGTCCCGGTACACCACGATCTTCATGGGCAGGGAGTGGTTCAGCTGGGGGCAAAATGGGCAAAATCAGCTCGTTTTTAGCTCCCTGCCAGGCACAGGATTAGCTGAGGGAGGTGGGAAAATGTTCCCTGGTCAGGAGAAGTTTGGGTGTTCAGGGATGGAGCTGGGAATTTAACCCACACTGAGTCCCCCCAAAAATGCAGCTCGGGGTGGGTTTGGGGAGGGCTGTGTTTGCATTAATCACAGAATTCCAGACTGATTTAGGCGGGAAGGAATGTTAGTACTAATCACAGAATTCCAGACTGATTTGGCTGAGGAGGAGCCTTAAAATCATCTCATTCCCCCCCCTGCCATGGGCAGGGACACCTTCCACTATCCCAGGTTGCTCCCAGCTGGCTTTGGACACTTCCAGGGCTGAGGCAGCCACAGCTTCTCCAGGAAAATCCCAAGAGCTGGGATTTTTCCTGGCCCCTGCCCTGTCACAGGCTGCTTCTCTCAGGCTGGGGACAAGGGACAGGCCTCTGGGAGCTGTAACGTGGCACTTCCCTCTGAGCAAACTGATCCCGAGGCACGTTCCCGAGATAAGGATGAGCTGTGCCGGCTCCACATCCAGTCCAAAGGCTGCTGGGGAGGTTTGCTGCCCTGCACGTATCCAGGCTGGAAGTTCCGAGGTTTTGCCTTTGTTTTGAGGCAATGTGGAACCACAGGAAGGTGTTTTTTGGTCGGCCTCACCTCGTAGAAGCGCTTGAGGGCCTGGGAGAGGCAGAGCCGGAGGCTGTCGGCGATTTCCTGGTGGGGCATCTGGAAAACCACCCTGGAGTACCACTTGGTGAGGATGCTGGGGATGGAACGGGAATGAGCAGCAGGAACCCCCCCAGCACCAGGCAAAGTCCAGTGAGGGCTTGTGCAACCCCAAAGTGGCCCTGGCTCAGCATTCCCAGCCCTTTCCCCAGCGATTCCTGACCCAACCTCGCCGAGCGCAGCAGCTCGGGGACAGCAGCGTCCTCACCCCCTTCCCGGCCAAGGAAGGGGATTTTGGGATGGGATGTCCAACAAATCCCCAGGGCAGAGCAGGAAAATGCCTTCCCCCCCTTTCCCAGGAAGCCACGTACTGGTTCATGCTGGCCACGAAGCCGATGACGGAGCGCATCCCTTGGCTCCGGCTGTGGTAGACGTCCATGCCCACAACCATCAGCTGCTTCTGGAGGGGGGAAGAGAGGTGGGGGTTAGGGATAATGTCCATGCCCACAACACTCAGCTGCTTCTGGAGGGGGGAAGAGAGGTGGGCTTTAGGGATAACGGAGGGGGGAAAGGCAAGTGGGGTGTAGGGATAATGTCCATGCCCACATCTCTCAGTTCCTTCTGGAGAGGGGGAAAAGAGGTGGCATTTAGGGATAATGGAGGGGGGAAAGGCAAGTGGGATTTAGGGATAATGTCCACGCCCACAACTGTGAGCAGTTTCTGGCAAGGGGAAAACAGGTAGGATTTGGGGAGAATATCCATGCCCACAACACTCAGTTCCTTCTAGGGTTGGGGGGGAAAGAGGTGGGATTTAGGGAGAACGGAGGGGGAAAAGACAGGTGGGATTTAGGGTAATGTCCATGCCCACAGCAACCCTCAGCTCCTTCTGGAAAAGGGAAAAGCAGCCAGGTTGGATTTAGGGATAAGCCAGACTCAGATTCCTCCAGCTCCAAGGGACTCACACGCGCCCAAGAGAAGCCAACCCTGATTCTGCAGCTGGTTCATCCAGCCCGTGCCCACAACAGTTCACCCCCTCCAGAGCTTCTAGGCTCATGCCAGGCCTCTTCCCAGAGTTTTCCTGCCTTACCAGTGGGATATCAACCCCCCAGAGCTGCCCGCCCAGCTTGCAGTTGATCTGCAGCAGAACTTTCTGCACCACGCTCCTGATCCTGCCGGGATGGCCCGTGAGGGACTGGGCGCTGATGACCTGGGCAGAGGGAAAACGCAGGGAAAAGTGAAGCTGGAGGCAGCCACGGATCCCCAGGAATGGAGGTCCCAGCCCACCTGGGAGGGCACCGGGGTCTGCACACAGCAAAGCTTCTTGATGGCTCCGTAGACGTCGTCCCGGCCGCTGGGGATGACGCACAGGAGCAGCTGCACCTTGTCCTGAGGGGAATTGTGGAATTGTTCAGGTTGGAAAAGCCCTGCTGCGTCACCAAGGTCACCAATAACCCACGTCCCCAAGTGTCACACCCACACCTCGATGAATGGGGACTCCACCACCTCCCTGGGCAGCCCATTTCTGTATTTAACAACTCTTTCCATGAAAAAATTCCTGCTGGTGTCTAAGCTGAGCCTTCCCTGGCACAGCCTGAGGCCGTTCCCTCTTGTCCTGTCCTTGGTTCCCAACCCCACCTAACTTCACCCTCCTGTCACAGATTTCTAGGGAAAAATAAGGTCCCCTTGAACCTCCTCTCCTCCAGGCTGAGCCCCTCCAGGTGCTCCCATCCCACCTTCCCAGTGACCCCCGGGGATGTCCCCACTCCTCACCTGGCTCCCCAAGGAGCTCTGGATGGTCCTGACGTAGGTCTCGACGCGGTCATCGCGCAGCTCCTGCACCGTGGGCTGCCCCACCTGCATTCCCAGGGCTCCACAGCTGCTCCTCATGGCTGCCAGCAGGTCCTTGGCCAGCTGCTGCAGCCGCTTGGGATAGATCAGGAGCCAGGAACTGATGGAGATCTGGGAGGGAAGGCAGCACAGGCCGTGGTTTGGGGGTGTTTCTGCGGCTCCCAATCCACGCAGCACATTCCCGTTTGGGAGAGGAGAAATCTACAGAGCACAGGGGGAAATTTGGGAGAGGAAAACTGGGCCTAGAGGAACCTGGAGCACAGCAGGGAGTTTGGGAGAGGGAAATTTGGGGGAGGGAATTTGGTTCAAGAGGAACCTGCAGCACAGAGAGGAATTTGGGAGAGGGGAAGTGGCCCAAGAGAAATCTGGAGCACAGAGGGGAATCTGGGAAAGAAAAAGCAGCCCAAGAGAAATTTGGATCGAATTCCATCCAATTCCTGTATGTCAAAGGCTCCCTCCACCCTGGGATGAGGTGGCAAAGGAGACACCACAGCCACATACCTCCAGCTCCTTTGGAAAAACAGGCTGGAGCGCAAATCCAACACAAACAAGGGAAGGGTTTGTGCTGGAAGAGGCTCAGCCGGAACGCCAGCGCTCAGCAAAACCCACCCCAGCTTTCCAAACAGGGGGAGGCTGCTGCTCACCACGGTGATGGGCACTTCCTTCGTCACCTCCCGGTGCCAGCCTACGTCCTCGGCGGGAAGGAAGGAGCGGTGCTGGAGGTTGATCCGCTCCACGGGCAGGATGTGACCCTGGGTCTGGGCAGAGCAGGAATCTCTGGAGCTGCCTCCACTGCCTCCGTGGGCCGGGGAGGGCCGGGAGCCCTGCAGCCCTTACCCTGTAGATCCCCGTGTCCAGGCACAGCCCCCAGCGCTCCAGCTCCCGGGAGGCGTCCGGGTTGTCCCGGATGCGGCCCAGGAGGCTGGTGAGGCGCTGGTAGTGCTGCCGGGGGCTCTGGATCATCTCCCACATCACCTCCTGCACCGGGAACATGCAGCGGTGAGGGAGGCCTTGGGGCTCCCCCCAAACCCTCGGGAAAGCTGGGATGAGGGGATGAGACAGGCTCTGACCTTCAGCATCCGACTGTTCTTGCAGAGGTTGGAGAGCCCGGTGAGGAAGGTGAGCTCCGGAACCAGCAGCACCATCTCCAGCTGGCGCTGCAGGGAGGGTCAGGCACTGTCAGCATCTCAGGGGCTGGGGATCCCTGCTCTGCCCAGGGGCTGGGGATCCCTGCTCTGCCCAGGGGCTGGACGAGCCCAGAGCAGCCTGTAGATCTCCGTGACCAGCTCACCCTCCCGTGTGGCATCAGTTTCTCCTTGGGCTTGTGGATGAGCAGCGGCTGGTCCAGTTCCCTGATGGTGATCCCGTGGGTCTTGCTGGAAAAACAGCATGGTCACACAACCCTGGAATTTGGGTTTGGAATGGATCCTGCAGAACACCCAGTCCCAAACCCCTGCCGTGGGCAGCGAAACCTCCCTGCTCCCGCTCCCCCAGCTCAGATCAGCACCAGGCATGGAGCCCTTCCCATTCCCACGGGATAATCCAGCTCCTCCTCACCTGTAATACTCCAGGAAGGTCATCTCCTGGCCGTTGGCCAGGGTGAAAGTGTCCTTGGGGGTCTTGTTCCAGTCGATGTCATCCACGCGATAGGTGCGGTTGTTGTAGCGGGTCATGACCACGCTCCCCACCAGCTGCTTGGTGCACTCGTCCTGGAACGTCCTCTGGCTCTGCGAGTGGATGGTTTGCCTGGGAAAAGAGGAAAGGCACGCAACGCTCCCTTCCTGTGCTATCCCAAGAATAAAGCACCTTTTGCAGCACCCTGGTCCCCAAAGCTTTTGGGGGGTTTTTGCCCGTTTCCTCACATCACGTTCAGGACGGACTCGCTGCGGATGATCTTGTGGATGGAGTCCACCATGAGGAAGAGCCCTCCGTCCTTCCTCCGGATGCTGACGGCGTATCCCGGCCAGATTTGGAGGCTGTATCCAGAGGGAAAGAGGCCTGGGTTAACCTGGAGCAGCCAAGGGACACCCAAAACTCAGGGATTCATTTCTCAGCTCCCAACTTCTCAAAACAGTCCCTACAAAGTCGGGCTGACCTGGGAAAACTTCCCAACTTCCAGGTTGCCAGGGAAACAGGGATGATCCTGTGGGAAGGAAGGTGCCAGCACCCACCTGTATTTCTGTAGAGTGGTGGCCTGGGCAGGCTCAAAGAAATGTCTCCCAACCAGGCTCATGTTTAAGATTTTCATCACCCTGAGGAAGAAAAAGCAGGAAAAGTAGGACTGGATGAGGATTAGCAAGAAGAAGGAGAAAAGAGGTTCTTCTCCCTGGAGCTCAGGGAGGGGCTCTTTGGTCTCTCACCTGTGGAAGACCACATTGTAAAAGGGCATGCAGAGATCCGAGCTGGGCTCCAGGATTTTGGTCATCTGGATGTTGATGGAAATCTCCTCCCCGTCGTTCTTCCTCCGAGCCTTCAGGCTGACCTTAGGCAGGGCCAGAGGGGGTTCTCCCACCCAAAACCGGGGCACCTTGTACCCCCAAACTGGGTGAGGACCCCCGCCCCGCCCTTACCTTGGGGATCTGGATGGGCAGGAAGAGGATGGAGCCATCGAAGGCCATCACGTCCCCGGTCACGGCGTGCTGCTCCTTCAGCATGGCAAGGCGGGCACGCTTGCACTCCACCTCAGGGCTGGGGGCACACAGGGGCTTTTCTCCCTCCTCTGCTCACCCCCAGACCTCACTCAGACCCCCAAAAATTCCCCCTGAAAGTGAAAACCTTCATTCTCCCTGAAGGTGAAAACCTTCAGCTCTTTCTTGTGCCAGGGCCGCTCCAGCTCGTGCCAGCCTGGACAGCAGGAGGGACACAGAGGGCTCTGCGTGGGGACACCCCAACCTCCAGCAGCTGTGGGAGACCCTCGAGGGGCTGTGGGGGACCCTGGCCCCCCATTATCACCTGAAGGTCACGTGGTACTGGTACACAGCTTCGTTCTGGCAGTGGATCTTTACAAAGTTCAGCCCCACGGGGACGGTGGCTCCCTTTGCCACCGGCTTTGCCCCCGGCGTCCTGCAAGGCACAGGGGGTCAGCAGTGACCCAGCAGCACCTGGACCCCAAAACGCAGGGCTGGGGGCCATCACTTACGGCCTGGCAGCAGCTGGGGGGGTCTCCGGGGTGGGCATGGGTGTCAGGCAGGGCTGGGGGCTGGGTGGGCACACGGCAGGCACAGCAGTGGCTTTTCCAGGCTGGGTGGGCAGCACGTCCCCTCGGCTTTTCCACAGCATCCTGCGACCCCAGGGGGGGCTGGGGTGAGCCCTGGTACACACTGGGGACACACTGGGGGTGGCCTGGCTGCAAACCCCCAGTGATGAGCCCGACCCCCTGAAATCCTCCTTCTCCTGCCCCACAGCAGCCTGGGGGCTCAAAACACCCAATTTTTAGGATAAAGTGATAGGCGGGACAACGGAGATGGGGAAGACAGACGGAATAAGGGAATAGGGTTGACATACGGGGCATGGGGAGACAGAGGGGATGGAGAAGGAATGGGGACAGGAGGGACAGGGAAGATGGAGGAGGACCCAGAGGAGGGTGGGCACTGAGGGTTTAGGGGTGTGGGGGACTCACTGCCCACGCGTGGGGAGCGCCGCCAGCGCTGTTCCCTTGTCCTTCTCCTGCTGCGGCACCGGTCCAGGCACAGCCGGAGCCTTCCCATCGCTAGCGCCGCCCCGGCCTGCGGGAGCAGGGGGACCGTGAGCCGGAGAACGGGGCTCGGCTGGCCCCCTCCACCCCCTCACCACCGGCACCTACCGAGGGGCCTCTCCAGAGGCCGCTCATCCAGGCCCAGCTCGCGGAACAGCGCGGGAAACGGCGACGACACGGGTTGGGGCTGGGCGGGCCCGGGCGAAGGCAGACGAGGGGAAAAGGCCACGAGCCCGCGGACCCCCCGCGCCATGGGGACGGCGGGGCCGGGGCCGGGGCCGGGGCCAGGCCCAGGCCCGGGCCCGGGCCTAGGAGAGCGGAAG
>WAAE01005778.1:0-21969 GCA_013400495.1 Nicator chloris | reverse complement strand
ATGGGATGGGATGGGATGGGATGGGATGGGATGGGTAAAATGGGACAGGAAGGTGGGGGTAGGATGGAATAGGGTGGGAAGCAGGGGTAATAGGGGATGGGGAGGATGGGGTGTGATGGGGCAGGAGTGGGGGATAATACGGAATTGGGAGGGTAAGGTCAAATGTGGGGGGTTTTAAGATGGGATGGGGTGGTAGATCAACATGAGAGAGGCAAGTTCAGGCCCAGCCCTGCCCAGCTGATTGGTGCCCCCCATCCCTGCTCCCTGCCCAGGGGCTGGTGGCATCCAGGGAGCTCTGGCTCCACACCTGTCACCCCCTAGGACAGGGTGGGGGTCACCCACTGCCTCGCAGGGCTCAGCAGAGGTGACAGAACAAAACTGAGCAGCCCCACACATGGGAAAAAGAGGTTTTTATTCCAGGTTTTTCCCCCAGGACCTGTGTCCTGCTCCCACCAGCGTGTCCACAGAGCTGGGGGACACGCCACGGTCCCACACATCCCGAGATCCCCGTTTGGCACTGGGGGGAAGCCGCCGGTTTGGGGGACACAGTCGGACACCCTGCGGGGCTGCAAGGAGGTGGGAGCTGGCTCTGCACCCACACCTGCACGAGCCCCCTCCCCACATCCCAAAGGCACATCTGGAGGGGCTGAGGGTCCGTCCCCAGGGGCTGGGGGGCCAGGACCCCCTCGGCTACCGGTGCCGGTGCTCCAGGAGAGCCTCGAAATCCGGGGAACAGACCAGCTTGTGCCGCACGTGGCCCAGCACAATCATCTCGCCCGTCCGGTTGTCCCCGATGCCAACGGACACCAGCTCCTGTTCCATGGGGGAGAAACACCCATGAGCAGCCCAATGCCACAGGAATCCCTGGGAGATTCCAATGCTCAGCCTGGAGATGTCCCCAGAGGGGACCAGCAGGATCCTGCCCCACCGTTATCACAGCGAAGGGATGCCCAAGAGCCAGCACGACCCCCTCGGGGCGTTATCTTGGGGTGAAACCCCCCAAATCGGGTCCCAGTGTCCCTTCCATACCTGTAGGAAGGAGCAGGGAGTTCCCATGGTCACATCCAGGGTCACCTTGCCCAGCACCAGCTGCACTTTTCCCGACTTTCGGATGAGCAGTTTCCCCACCTGCCCCTCGGGGAGGTCAGCCAGGGTGCAGGTGTTCTCTGCCTGCTTCGCCTCCTGCCATGGCACAGCGGGATTGGGATCACACCAAGAGACTGGGATCACCCCATGGGATTGCGATCAACCCATGGGATTGGGATCAACCCACAGAATTGGAATCACCCCATGGGATTGGGGTCACCCCACAGGACTGGGGGGGAAAGGCCACCACAGGATAGGGGGGTGACACCATGGGATGAGGGGGAGACATCATGGGATGTGGAGACACCACAGGAGGGGTGGAAAGGACATCATGGGATGGGGGGACATCCTGATGGGCTTGGGGGAGATGACACCACAGGAGGGGAGCGACCCCACCCCAGGATGAGGGGACACCCCCACTGAGCTCCTACCTGGCTCTTCTCCTGCTTCACCACCACCACCTGCCCGTCCTCGTTGTGCAGCTCGGATTTGATGGGTTTGGAGTCATGGGTGGGGGGCTGCCCGGGCAGGGTGTCGGGGAGCTGCAGGAACACCAGCTCCTCCTCGGCTGCCAGGCTCAGCTGCTGCAGCAGCTCTGCCGCCGACACATCCCGCGGGAATCCGGGGGGGCCCTTGGGCTGTGCCGGCTTGGGATCCTCCTCACACGGCTCTTCCTTCACTGCAGAGGTGGTGCGTGGGCACAGGGAAAAGGGGCACACCCCCAGCTTGTCCCCGCTGTGTCCCCACCCCATCCCAGCCCACCTTTCACCGCTGGTGGATCCAGCTCCATCTTCTCCTCCTTGGATCCAGGGAGCCACGGCTGGGTGTCCTCCTGCTCTGCCGCCTCCTCCTTGAAGAGCCACCCCGAGTGGGCCAGGGGCAGCTGCACCGGCTTGTTCCGGATGTCGTTCTTCAGCCCCGGGTCATCCAGGAACTGTGGGGACAGGCAGGGGACGCTCAGCACTGCCCCGGTGGCACAGGGGACACTCAGCAGTGCCCCAGTGGCGCAGGGGACATTCAGCACCGCCCCAGTGGCACCAAAGCCACCCCGTTCCGTGCCCACTGACATCGTCCTTCTGCAGCATCCGCAGGATCTGCTTCGTCTCCTCGTCCGTCTCCCGCTTCTCCTTCTTGATGTTGATGATGTGGGAAGGGCCGAAGTCCGACATGTCCACCGTCTTGTCCCAGGAGCCTGCTGGGGGACAGAGGAGCAGCCCAGGGTCACCCCAGGTGGGACCACCCCCCAAAAAAACCCCAGAGGGAAGCTCCCCTTACCTTTCTTCTTCATCATTTCAGCAGGGCCCTGCTCGAAGATGGAGTGGGACTGGATGACCTCGGGCCGGCCCCGGCCCCGGCCGTGCCCATCCCGCTGCCGCTCCCGCTCCTTCTTCTCCTTCTTGACTGTCACGTCCTCCCGAGGCCTGTGGGGCAGGGAGGTGGCACATCACCCCCAGCCCTGCCCCAAGCCCCTCCCAGGACACGGAGTTTTTAGAAGGGACTTCTGGACATCGCTCAGAGATATTTGTGTGGATATTTGAGATGTTTATATGGGTATTTGAGATGTTTCCATGGACGTTTGGGATGTTTATATGGATATCTGAGACATTGCCATGGATATTTGGGATATTTATATGGATCAATGGGATCCCCTCTCCCTCCTCCCTTCTCCAGACCAACCAGGCCCAATTCCTGCAGTCTCTCTTCCTCAGAGAGATGCTTCAGACCCCAAATCATCCCCGTACCCCCTCTTTTTTACCCACAGGGACCCCCCTGCTGGCAAATCCCTGCCCCCTTTGGAAACAATCCCAAGGCCACTCACTCCTCCTTGATCTTCCTGCTGATGATGTTGGGAGTGAAGGTTTTCTGTGGGCAACAACAGAGCGAAAAAATCATTCCCAACGCCCCCTCAAGGGTCTCTCAGCACCCACCCCCAAACCCTCACCGGGGCAGAACATTGGGTGACCCCAATTTGGGGATGGGTGGGGGTGAGACTCACCTTCTTGACGCCCCCCAGGGTGAGGTCTCGGGAGCGGATGGAGGGCAGGCGGCCTGGGCTGAGGGGGGGGGCTGCGGGGCGTCTGCCCAGCACCCCCCGGGCCCCCGGGAGCCCCGGCCGGAGGCTGCCCGGGGAGCCGGAGCTGCCAGAGCCCCCCTCGGCCATCCTGCGGGGAGGGGACACTCTCAGGGACAGCCGGGGGGGCGGCTCCGGGGGAGGGCCTGCACCCCCAAACAGGGCTGTCATACACCCACCCCAATAACGAACCCCCTGCACCCCCAAATAGGTGTAGCCACGTGTAGCCCCCTCCCCTGAGGGGTCGTGTCCCCCCTGCACCCTCCAGGACCCACTTGTGGCCCCCTCCCCAGCTTTCTCAGCCCCTCCATGCACCCCCAAACAGGACCCATTTGTCGCCCCCTCCCCAGGGGTCTCAGCCCCCACGATCTCCCTGCTCCCCCCTCCCAAAGGGTATCAATCCCCCGCAGTTCCCCTCAGGGCCCCCTTGCCCCCCCTCCCCAGGGGTTCACACCCCCATTACCCACTCACACCCCACAGAATCCACTCGCAGCCCCCTCCTCACGGGCCTCAGACCCCCATGGCCCTCCTCAGGGGTCTCAGCCCCTTTCTTATCCCCCTTTATCCATTCTCACCCCTCTCCCCAGCATTCTCACCCCCCTAGACACCCCTAAACAGGACCTGCTCTTCCTCCGCTCCCCAGGGGTCTCATTCCCACCCTCGCACCCCTCAGGACCCCCTCGACACCCCCAAAATCCTCCCGCCTCCCCCGCCACGCCGCTTACCCTGCCCGGGCAGCCACGGGCTCGCCGCCCCCACTGCGCATGCGTCACGCACGGCGCGCCCTTCCTGGCGCGATGCTGCTGCCGCCATGTTTGCTGAGGGCACGGCGGACTTACCAATGAGCCGCCATCTTTGTGGTTGGCATTGCCCAACACTGCGTGAAGGCGGCGGCGCCATCTTTGTGACGGGCAGTGCCCGGTTCTCCGGACTGGACACCGGGGGCAGCGCTGAGTGGACATTTTGGGGGGGTCAGTCAGCCCTTGATTTAACACTCTCGCAGGATTCCTGCAGTGCAATCACCCCCTCAGAGTGCTCTGCACCCCCACAGCCAGCCGGCACCCCCACAGAGGGCGTTCATGCGTGGGCACCCCCTCGCAGAAATTTGGGGGGCAATGAGGTTTTTGGGGTGCTCTCCCACCCGCTCACCCGAAAAAAGCTTTGTCCCTCCAAGAAGGGTGTTCACTACGCGCAAAACAAGAAGTCCGTTCGTCCGCCCCCCTTGGGCTCTGCACCCCCATTCCCGCGGGGGTCCTGTGTGGGTACCAGCATTCCCACGCACCTCATCCATCCCATTTTTGGGGCCGGGAGGGGGTGTTCCCATTGTCCCTCAAGCGGCACAACCGGGACACCCCCCCGGCCCCAAAAATGGGGGGAACAGGCAGAACATGCCCACCACCCACCCCCAATCTGCACCCACATCCCACTCTGCCTCCATCACCTGACGCCGCACGCATCCCTCCATCCCATTGGCAGAACCGGGAGGTTTTTCCTTCCTCCCCCTTCTCTCCCAGCTCCTTGGATATCTATTTTTCCCCCTTTTTTTTTTTTTTTTTTTTTTTCCTCTCCCTCCTCTGGAGGGTGTTTGCTATTTCCGAACTGGCTGGGAGGATCCCAGTCGCATCAGCCGCAGGCAGCGACGCGGCATCGCCGGGTACCACCGCGATCCCTCCGGCATCCTCCGTCCTTCCCGCTTGGATCAGCCCCACCGGGGCTCTCTGTCCTGCCCTCCCTTCCCTCCTCCCGCCCTGCCGCTCCACCGGCATCCCCGCACCTCCCGGCAGCCCCCCGGCACGGCCAGGTAAGGGCCTCACCGGCACCGTGACACCGGAGGAGCCGCCAAATCCCGGCGGCATTGGGGCGACATCCCGATGGCATCGCTGAGGGATGCTCGGTGGGCAGGGGGACACGGGGGGCACGGCATGGCTCAGGGCTGTTAGGGGACATGAGGTGTTGGGGACACGGGGACACGGTGACACGATCCAGCCGGAACAATCCCGGTGCAGAATTCCTGCGCCACCGCCGGGCACGGGAACGGGGCAGCGAGGTGGCACCTTGTCCCCAGCGCGGTGACCTTCTGCCGTGCCCGAGGGCTTTGGCGGGGGGGACGCGCGGGGTGACAGCGGCTTGGGGGTGCAGGGGGGGGGCTGGGGATCTGCGCAGATGGGGGGGACACGTGGCCGTGGGTGGCCGTGGGTGCCGAGTGACAGGGGCACACACGCCTGAGCCCGGCGTGGGTGGCCGTGGGCACACGGGGGGTGGTGGCACGCTGGCAGCCCCGCGGAGCCACGGCTGCCCCCGCACAAGCCCGGGGTGGAGGGTGGGGAGCACCCTCCCCTCCAGCCCCCCTCGGAGCACCCGTTCCGTGCCGTGGATGTGACTCCGTGTCCCCCTTCCGCCGGCATCGCCTACCCCCAGAGCGCCTTCCTGGGGCGCAGGGAAACTGAGGCACGGGCCGGGGCAAAGGCGGATCCAGCTTTTCCAGTGCCTGCGTCCAACCCTCCCCTCTCCCAGCAACTCCCTCGACTCTCCCCTTGTTTTTCTTTCCCCACCCGGTGTTGAGCAAACCCCGAAACGCCCGCTGGCGTCGCGCCGGGGCCTCGCGGCACCCGGGGGAGCGGCCGGGGCCCCCGCACCCGACCGGGCTTGTTCCCGGCGTCCCGCTGCCTGCTCCTGCCTGCGCTGCCTATTCCTGGCTCCCGGCCGCTTTTCCACCCCGGTGCCATCTGCTCCGCCGCGGGCGGCCTTGGCAGCTGCCGACGTGGGCAGCGAGAGGGGGTTCGGCACCCCCAAACCCCGCGCTGTGCCCGCAGGAGCTCAGCCCCTCCGGCCATGGAGCTGCTCTCCACCCCCAAAAACATCGAGATCAACAACATCACCTGCGATTCCTTCCGCATCTCCTGGGCTATGGAGAAGGGGGACCTGGAGAGGGTCACCCACTACTTCATCGACCTCAACAAGAAGGAGAACAAGAATTCCAACAAGTTCAAGCACCGGGTGAGCCGGGGGAGGACGCAGGACCCCCTGCCCGGGGAGAGGAGACGGGGTTGGGAGGGAGGAACTGGCTTTTAGCCCTCTCTAGTGCTGAATTTGGGTCATTCCCCTCACGGGACATGCTGGCGGAGGGGACCGGGATGGGGATCGGGGGGTGACGGACCCCCCTGAGCCCCCGCGGGGGAGCTGAGCTGCTCCTCGTCCCCCTCCCCGTGCTGTGAATCACTAATTTGGGCCGTTTTTAGCAGCGCCGTTGCCACGGTGATGCTATTTAATGTTTAACATTATTTTTTTTTTCTCTCCTCCCCAATAATAAGGAGTGGGGGGGTGGGGGGTGGGATATTTTTTCCCCCTCTATCTCCCGACTTCAGCATCCGCCGTTGCCACAGAAACGGCTCTGCACTGCGGAGCTCTTCCGTGGCCTATTGACACCGCGAGATGCCACCGGGAGCTCGGGGTCCCCGAGACCACCCCCACCTTGGGGACCCTGTGTCCCCATCGCAGCAGGGACATGTTTGGGGACAGGGACGGGGGAGCACTGTGGGGACAGAGCGGGGGGTGCAGCCTGAGATGTGTCACCACGGTGTTTTGGGGGGGCCTCAGTGGATATTTTGGGGCATGTGGTACCCGGCAACATCCCCGCGGCGCGGGGCAGGGGTGCAGGGCGGGGTGCGGGGGGGTGGGATGCTGTCCCGCCTGACCCTCACCACTCGGCACAGGATGTCCCCACCAAGTTGGTGGCCAAGGCGGTGCCGCTGCCCATGACGGTGCGGGGCCACTGGTTCCTGAGCCCCCGCACCGAGTACAGCGTGGCCGTGCAGACGGCGGTCAAACAGAGCGACGGCGAGTACCTGGTGTCCGGCTGGAGCGAGACCGTGGAGTTCTGCACCGGGGGTGAGCGGGACCGCGGCGGCTCGGAGCCGGGAGGGATGGTGGGGGCGTTCCCGGGAGCCCGGAGGGAGGATGGGGGCGATCCCAGGAGCCGGGAGCTGAGGAGAACGGGGGCGATGCCGGGAGCCAGGAGGGAGGACGGGATTTGATGCCTGGAGTCAGGAGCTGGGACGGGGGATGGGGACGATCTCGGGAGCTGGGAGGAGGGTGGAGGAAATGCTTGGAGCCTGGAGGGTGAGGCGGACAGGGGCAATGCCCAGAGCTGGAAGCCAGGAGGGAGGATGGGGTTGATGCCTGAAGGTGGGAGATGGAAAGGGGAAGAGGGCAATACCTGGAGCTGAGAGGAGGACGGGGATGATGCCTGGAGCTGGGAGCAGGGAGGGAGAACAGGGGCAATCCCGGGATTTGGGAGCAAGAGAGGGTCAGTGCTGAGAGCCACGAGGGAGATCAGAGGTGATGTCGGGAGCCATGAGCCGGGAGAGAGGATGGGGCCAGTTCCGGGAAATGGGGGAAACGCTGGGAGCTGGGAGCCCGGAGGAGGACGGGGGCGATGCCGGGAGCTGGCACAAGCCGGGCCGGTTGGAGCGGCAGCTGATGAGTGGGAGGCAGGAGGTGCGGGGAGCTGCGGGCAGGGATGGGCTGCTGGAGGGGGATGGAGACGCCCTGATGTCCCCGTGCCTGTCCCCAGACTACGCCAAGGAGCACCTGGCCCAGCTGCAGGAGAAAGCGGAGCTGATCGCCGGCCGCATGCTGCGCTTCTCCGTCTTCTACCGCAACCAGCACAAGGAGTATTTCCAGCACGTCAGGTACCCCCAGCCCCATTCCCCACACTCCCTGCTCCCAGAGTGCATTCCCTGACCCTGCCTTTGCCTGTCTTTGTGGCCCTCCTCCTCCTCCTCCTCCTCGTGGCAGGATGCACTGCGGGAACGTGATGAAGCCGTCGCTGAAGGACAACAGCGGGAGCCACGGCTCGCCCACCAGCGGGATGCTGCACGGCATCTTCTTCAGCTGCAACACCGAGTTCAACACCGGGCAGCCCCCCCAGGACTCGCCCTACGGCCGGTACCGCTTCCAAATCCCGGCCCAGCGCCTCTTCAACCCCAACACCAACCTCTACTTCGCGGACTTCTACTGCATGTACACCGCCTACCACTACGTCGTGCTGGTCCTGGCGCCCAAGGGCTCCTCCGGGGATCTCTTCTGCCGGGAGCGCCTTCCCCAGCTGGACATTTCCTCCAACAAGTTCCTGACGTGCTGCGTGGAGGAGGGCGAGCTGGTGTACCGCCACGCCCAGGACAGCATCCTGGAGGTCATTTACACGGAGCCGGTGGACCTGAGCCTCGGCGTGCTGGGGGAGATCAGCGGCCACCAGCTCATGAGCCTCTCCACCGCCAACGCCAAAAAGGACCCCAGCTGCAAGACGTGCAACATCAGCGTGGGGCGTTAAGGGGCGAAGGCGGGCAGGGCCGGGCAGGGGGATGGGCGCTCGCCACGGGGGCTTCTCCCACGGACGCTGGTGGGTGGAGGACACGGGCGGGCTCGGGGGATGCGGGTGGTGCCCCGAGGAAGGAGCCGGCGGGATGCTGGCCCAGCAAGGAGACAGAGCCCGCGCCGCTGTGCGCCCCGAGGGAGGAAGCCTTCATCTCCTGGACTGGCCGACCAGCAGCATCCTCGCTATGCACCCCGAGGGAGGAAGCCTTCATCTCCTGGACTGGCCGACCAGCAGCATCCTCGCTGGCGTGAGCCCCGCGCTCTGCCCTGCTCCGTGCAGCCGCTGCGGGACCCCCTTCCCCTCCGGTGTCCCGTGCATCCCCTCTCCCCAGGTTCACACAGCTCCCAGGGAGCCCCGGCCCTGCCAGCCGGGACTGGGGCTCCCCGGCCGCTCCAGGGGGTTCAGGGAGATGTTGGAAGCACCCCCCGGTTTTGAACTGCTCCCGGGGACGGGGGGTGCTCAGACAGGGACCCCCGCTCCTGCTGGCGCGGGGCTGCAGCGCTGTGGGGGACCCTGGGCGTGCCCCCGTGTCCCGTCCCTCTCTGCTCTGCCATCCTGCACCGCCCGAATCCCCGGCCCCGCGGCCTCGGAGGCAGCCGGAGGAGCCGGGGAAGGGGAGAAGGGATCTGAACCCCCCTCCCCGTGCCCCCCAACCCGCCGCCCCCCGCATGAGCCGTCGGCAGCATGGCGCTTGCGTGTGGCCCCCCCGGGGTGCCTGCCCCCCGTCTCTGTGTCCCCCCTGCACGCTGTACAACAACCGGCTCCCCGTCCCCGAGCATCCCTGTGCTGTGCTGGAGGTGTTTCAATAAACTCTGTGCGGTCGCCACCGGCCGTGTCACGCGCCTCTGTCCCCCACGGGACCCCAAAAAGTGGATCCAACCCCCCCCCATCAGCTCAAGGGATGGGGGGATGGGACTGGGAGGGGACAAGGTGGTCCTCACCAGCTCTCAGAAAAGTTCAGGTTGGAAGGGCCTTCCTGGAGATCACCAGGTCCATGCCACCTGCTCAGGCAGGGTCACCTGGATCAGGTGACATAGGAGCACATCCAAATGGGTTTGGAATGCGGCCAGAGAGGGACACTCCACCCTTCCCTGCGGCTGTCCCAGTGCTCTGCCACCCTTCACGGAAAGAAGTTCTTCCTCACACTGAGGTGGAACTTATGTTTTTGTTTATGGCCATCACTCCTTGTCCTGTCACTGAAAAGTTCCCTGAACTCCTCACTCCCTGTTCACCATGGAGACTGAAAACCCCTCTGGATGAAAAACCCCCGTGCCCATCCCAGTTCTGCCTGGGCACAAACAGGGAAGAGGAGCCTCCCCATGGCACCAGCAGCGAGCACGGGATGCAGGAGGGGTCGAGGCATGCGGGAGCACGCGGCGGGCGCGGGGGCCGTGTCACAGCCCACCCGCCATCTGCCACCGCCGGCGCGGGGACGCGCTGGAGCACGCGGTGGGCGCAGCACGTGGCACCCACCCACCCCGCAGCGGGAGCTCTTCTGGCTCAGAGACACCTCAAAATAAAGGTGTGGGGAGACAACCCACCTGCAGAGTCCTGGGGGGCAGAGGGGCTCCGAGCCCACCGCCCATCACAGGACCCACGGTCAGCAGGAGATGGCCTGGCTGCTCCTTTGTTGGAATTCCTGGCTCTGCTCCATCAGAACCCCAAGGGTTGGAGTCCTCCCCTAGGACTGGGGTCCATGCAGGGTCCTGGGTGCTTTCCCCCCAAGTCCAGTCCCATTTTGGATGCTGTTTTGCTGGGCTGGAAGCAAAGAGGCCGGGGCTGCCCCCGCTCCAAGTACAAGGGTATTTATTTCATGGGTACAAGAGAGAGACAGCACCTTGTGTGTGTTGGGCTCTTCACGGTTACTGGTTTGTACATTCAGAGCTTTGGCCGGGGCAGGGGAGGGCAGCGGGTCCTGCTCGGCCCCCCCCAGCACCGGGGTGGGCGGCTGCCAGCGGGGACCCCCCCCGTGCCCCCGTGCCGTGGGCGCCCGAGCCCCGGGGCCCCGTGCGAGCGTGTCTTGAGTGCTGAGGTTGGCTGTGTGCTCCTCCTCCGTGCAGTCTGTGCGGGGCAGCGCTCCCCGCCGTCCTCCCTGCCCTCCTCCTCCTCTTTCTCCTCCTCTTTCTCCTCCTCCTCCCCTGCCCGCGGCGGGGCCGGGACCCCCGGCCCTCATTTCCTCGTGTGCAGCGTGTCCTGGAACTTGGTGCTGGTGTAGCGAAGGTGGAAACCCTTCTTGTTGATGGTGTCGTCCGAGTGGAAGCGGATCATCACCGAGTCTCCGGCTGAGTAAACCTCCTCGGGGGGCTGTGGGGGTGAGGGAGGGGGTGCTCAGATCCACAAGCATCCCCGGGGTGAGCCCCCATTGCGGGTGGGAACATTTGCAGTGTGGAGGGTGGGAATCGTCACACCAGACCAAATTC
The DNA here is from genome assembly GCA_013400495.1 of Nicator chloris. Classification (NCBI taxonomy): domain Eukaryota; kingdom Metazoa; phylum Chordata; class Aves; order Passeriformes; family Pycnonotidae; genus Nicator; species Nicator chloris. The sequence goes on along the minus strand of WAAE01005778.1, from coordinate 11,015 downwards.
CCAGGGGGATTTCTCCGCACCGCTCTGGCTCGGCCTCATCCATCACCCTGCACCCTCACTCCTCGCCCCCCACCCCAACCCACCCCGTCCCCCTCTGTCCCCAGCTCACCCCGGACCCGCAGAAGCGGCCGAGGCGTGGGGCCGTCCCGTCGTAGCCGTCGAAGAGCTCCATGTAGTCGTATCCGCAGTCGGCCTCCTCCTCGATCTCGAAGGTCTGGAAGATGAGCTCCACGCCGAAGCCCTCCTCGGCCATGATCACCCACTCGCAGTCCGAGCCCCCCGGGTAGTTGTTGTCCCCAAATTGTGCGTGGGAATACAAGTCCTTGGTCTTCACCTCAGCACGCACCTGGCCCCCGCACACTGCGGGAGGAGCCGGGGTTTAGGGGCACCCACGCTGTCCCCCCACCCCATAACCCCATTTCCCAGCCCCACGGAGGTACCTGTGGTGTGGGTGGCCTCGAATCCCTTCTTCTGGATGGAGTTATCAGACACAAACTTGAGGAACATCTTGTTGCCCGAGGAGGTGATGGGCTCGGGCTCCTTGGCCCCACAGAAGCGGCCGAGTGCCGGGGCCTTGGCGTCCTTCCCGTCGAAGATCTCCAGGTGGTCGTAGGTACATTCCTGCTGCGCCTCCACGTCCAGCTCCGAGAAGGTCTGTGGAGGTTTTGGGTGAGGTCGAGGCTTGGCAGAGGGGACCCCAGTGCCACCCACCCCACAACCCCTACCAGCTTGATGCGGTGCCCCGGCGTGGTGCTGATGGCCCAGGTGCACTCCTTCTTACTGGGGTATTTATCGGGCCAGTTGGGGCTGGTGATGGTCCCCGAGACAGATGTCACCTTGTGGTCACAGCCAGCTGCCGGGACAGCGAGAAGGGTCACAAATGCCTGGATGGGGGATTCCCATGGGAATGGGGGGCGCGGGATGGACCCACCTTCCTTGCAGTCGTGCTTGTTGTCGTGCAGCACGAAGCCGCTGCGGCACTGGCACTCGTAGCTGCCGAAGGAGTTGAGGCACTCGTGCTGGCAGCCCCCGTTGTTCTTGGAGCACTCATCCTTGTCTGGGAGAGAGCAGAGGGATGGCTGAGTGGGCTGGGAAAGCCTGGAATGGTGCATTTCCATCCCAACACGGCCCCCCAGCCCCCAGCCCCGCTCCGCTGCCCTCCAGCCAAGCAAGCGCCCCCGGCCAGCAGCAAGCAGCTCCAGCATCCCGCTTCCAGCTCCAGCCCCCGGCGGGGATGGGACGGCTCCTCCTCTCCCGTGGGCTCACCCATGGGTGCCACCATTACCTGCTGCCGGGACGGACGGGGGAGGCAGAAAAACACACAGTGACAACCAAAGATGCACAAGAAAGACCAGGACGCGGGAGTCCCTCTTTACTCATCGATAGGAAATGTCACAGACACGGTAAAAATTGGGGGGGAGAGGGGAAAAAAAAACAAGGTCAGTTGGTCAATGACAAAACCAAGGGGGTGGGGTGCTTAGAACCACAAAAAAAAAAAAAAAAAAAAGTTAAAAAAAATTAAAAAAAATAAAAATAAGGTCAACAACCAGTTCTGTCAAGCAAAAGGCTGCCGGGGCCGGCAGCACGGCTCGGCTCGGTCCCACCGTGCTCCCGCACGGCTCCGGGGCCGCGGCGTTCCTGAGAAAGACGGAGAGGATGGAGAGGCTCAGGAGGGGCCCCGCGGCCGCTTCTGCATGCGGAACTTCAGGCCGGGCGGGCGAGATTTCGGGGGCTGCAGCTGCTGCTTCTTCTCTGCAAAGAGAGAGGGAGAGAAGGGGGGGANGCGGCGGGGGCGGGGGCGGCGGGGGCATGCGGAGCGGCAGCCGGGGAAGCAGCAGCGAGGGGACCCCCGGGAGCCCCTCTGCGGCCGGGGCGAGCGGCTCTGCGGGGAGGAAGAGGAGGAGGGGGGCGGGCACGAGGCTGGCTCCGGGAGGATGAGGATGGGCTTTGGGTGAGTTCCTAGGGCTGTCCAGTCTAGGAATGGCAGTGGAGGGGTTTGGGATCACCCCGAGCTGGCCGGACTTCTCTCCCACCACCTGGCCGAGCTCCCAACCGCCGTTGTCGGGGCTCGCCAGCTCCTCCCCGAGCCTCTCCAAGACCCCTCCACGTCCCCTCGCTCCCCCTGCCCGCGGGGCGGTTTTGGGGAGTGGGCGGCGGCGGGGGGAAGCCAGCAGCAAGCGGGCACCAGCCCCCCTCAGCGTCGCGCTCCGAGCTCACAGCGATGCCGGAGAGGAGCCGGGATCCCTCCTGGAGCCAGCGGCGAGGGGCGTCCTGCCCCGGCCCCCCCGGCCCCGCAGCCGCCTCTCAAGCGGAGGCTGTAACCTGACGTCTCCTCGGTCTGAGGGAGGAGGAAGCGAGGCGGAAAGGCCCGTTTGGGGATGGGAAGGGGCTTCTGGGCTCAGAGCAGCTCCAGCACCGCGGGGGGAGCTGGCGGGACGGAGGGAGCCTGGGCGGGCGAGACAAGAGCAGGAGAGAGTTGGCAGCGGAAAGAAGCCCACCGGGTCGGTGTCTTTAGCAATCCTTTATTCCAACCAGCTTGCTCGCCGCCACCCGGCATCGCCGTGCGCTCACCGTTCTCCCCCGCGGGCATCCGACGGCTCCGGGCTGCTCACCGCCCCGCAGCCCCCGGCAGCGCCTCTCCCCCCGCTGCGGACCCCCCAGCGCCGGGCGGGGCTCGGCGGAGAGCCGGGGGGACGTACCTGGATGCCGACACCGTGGCGGATTCCCGGGCGGAATGCGCATCCTTACGCGCGAGCCGACGGAGCCCCGGCCCGCGAGGAGGAGGAGGAGAAGGAGGAGGAGGAGGAGGAAGAGGAGGAAGGGGTCACGTCTTCACCGGGGAAAAACGGGCGCCCAGACGGCCAGGCTGGCCGCGGCACCGAGGGACGGGGTTCGTCCGGAGCACGGGGACCCTCCGCGGCCAAAAAGGGGCCGCACGGGAGAGGTTTTGCCCAGGGAGCAACCCTGGGGGGACCAGAGGAGGAACCCCGCTGTGACTGAGTCCTCCAGGGTGGTCCTGCTGCCGGGAAAGCCCGAGACCTGAGCAGGGGAAGGTGGAGGAGAGGGTTTGGTGGTCTATTGTCACCGCACATCCCAGTGGGATGAGGAAAAAGGGCAAAGGGGAGAGAGGAGGAGCCCGAAGTGGCTCGGGGGAGACTCACCCTGCCGCCCCGTGGTCCCGCTCGGCCGCCGGGCTTCCCCGAGGAATCACTTTGTGGAGGGTGCCGGCTCCTGACGGCTGGGCCCCCTGGGCCGCCCTACTCGCCTTGGTTTTAATTAAACAAATAAAGCAAAGACACTCGACCCCCGGTGCGCGGGGCTCTGCCGCTCCGGGAAATCCCCGGCGGCTCCGGGGGATGCCGATCCCGCTGCTCCCGCAGCCGGGCAGCCGCGCCCCTCAAAAATGGCCTCGACGGAGCCAAAACGCAGCGGGAGGCTCACGGTGGGGTCCGGGAGGTGCTGCGGCTCTCTCACAGCCGGGATGGTGTCCAGGGCACTGTGCCACACCGAGGGGACCGTGTCGTGCAGGAGGGTCCCGTGGCAGCCCGCAGCCCGGGGTCCAGCCCCGGCCGCATCCGGCATTTCGCTCCGTGTCCCCGTCCCTACCCACAAGACCCATCCGAAGGTGACACCGTCTCCTGGCGGGGTGGCCCGGGAGAGGAGAGCGGACCGCGGGGCAGACAGGGAGAGGCAGGTGATGGTTTTTTGGGAGGAGGGATCGCTCCGGGGAGCTCAGGCGTGGCCGGATGCTGACGCCGGGAAGCGCAGCGCTCTGCCCGGGAAGCGGAGGGAGCCGGTGCCGTGCAGCAGAGCGGGGAGCAGCAGCAGCAGCAGAGCGGGGTGTCACCGTCCCCCCACCCTGGTAATGCCACCCGAGGGGTGCAGCACCCGGGGCTGAGCACATCCCTCTCCCCAGATGGACCCCAGCATCCCCAGGCCATTTGGGGACTCCCTGAGAGCACCCCCACCTCTGAATTAGGAGCCAATTGTCCCTCAAAAGAGGAGAAAACTTCCCAAAATGTGCTGCCAGCCAGGCTGCGTGTGGCTGGAGGGTTTTGGGACCGGGGGCTGCACCCCTGGCATGGGCGAGGGGAGCATTAGCATTAGGGGCACAGGGGGGGCTGGCTGGGTGAGGAAGGGCAGGGGACGCCCGTGCTGGGGCCAGGCAGCTCTACCTGAGAAGAAATGGGCTTTGAAGCCCTTCTTGGAGACGGTGTTGTCAGACTTGAACTCGATCCTCATGTTGTTGTACTGGGAGGTGATGACGTCGGGCTTCTCAGCACCGCAGAACTTCCCGTGCAGCTTGGAGTCGGCCGTGAGCCCGCTGCGCACCTCCACAAAGTCGTATTTGCACACCTGGGGGGAGTGACACGGGGCTGGGGACACGGCGGTGCCATCCCGGGGGACACCAGCAGCGTCGGGGGCGGCGCTCGGCACGGAGAGGGGCTGCTCCCCCCGACTCACGTCGTTGCCCTCAGTCTCGAAGAAGTCAAACTGGAGGGAGATGCGGTACTGGGTGGGGGCCACCAGCTGCCAGATGCAGTTCTTGTTGGGGGGATACTCCTTGGGCCACCCCGGGCTGGTGATGGAGCCGTTGAGCTTGGTGAGGAAACCTCCGCAGGCGGCTGCAGGGCGGGACCACCCAGCGCCCGTCACCTCCACAGGGTTGGGGAGAGGAGAAGGGGCACGGTGGGGGTGGTTTGGGGGGCGTCTCAGGGGACACTCACCCTCGCAGTGGCGCTTGTCGGATGCCAGCTCGTAGCCAGGGTCACAGGCACACTTGTAGCTGCCCAGGGTGTTGACGCAGCGCTGCTCGCAGCCACCGTTGTTGGGGCGGGAGCACTCGTCCATCTCTGGGCGGGGCAGGGGGGGTGAGCGGCCAGGGGGGGCTGTGACCACCCCCAGCACCCCCCGGAGCACCCCCCAAACCTTTGAAGAAGTTGACGGCGAACCCGGCCTTGTTGATGGAGCCATCGGAGACAAATTTCATCCAGAGCTTGTTGGAGGTGCTCTTGATGTCGTCGGGTTTGTCGTAGCCGCAGTAGCGGCCGATGAGGCTGCTCGAGTCGCTGCTCCCGTCCCGGATCTCCAGGTAGTCGTAGGCGCAGCTGTCGTGACGCTCGATCTGGTGGGGGCGTGGCAGAACAGGGGTGTTTTTGTCCCAGCACCCCATAACCCTTCCTGCCCCAGTTGTGTGGAGAAACTGAGGCACAGAGGCCGTGCCGAGGGACGCAGCAGCCCCAAGCCCGTCCTGAGGGAGCCCTGGGATGAGGCGATGACCCCTCCCCAGCCTCTGGGGGGATGCTGACCCACCTCAAAGGACTGGAAGGTCAACCCCACGTGGTAGCCCTCGGACACGGTGATTTTCCAGACGCACACCTTGCTGGGCCGATAGTCATCGGGGTAGTTGGGGGACTGGATGTGGCCGTTGTCCTTCTTCACGTCCCCCCCGCAGATGGCTGGAAGGGAGGAGCAGCAGCCTGAGCCCCGCCGGGCCCCACGCCGACCCCTGGACTCCAGTGCTCCCCCCTACCTTCGTAGACGGCGAAGAAACCTTTGCCCACCCAGTTGCTGCTGCTCCGAAACTCCACCCAGAGGCGGCTGTCGGTGGAGACGATGGGCTCGGGCAGCTTGTTCCCGCAGAACCTGCCTGGGGAGGAAGGCGTGCTGGGCTGCCGTGCTGGAGCCCTCCTCTTCCTCACCACCATCTCCTCCTACTCACCGCCACCTTCTCTTCCTCACCGCCACTTCCTCTTCTTCATCAACAACTCCTCTTCCTCACTGCCACCCCGTCCTCATCACCACCTCCTCTTCCTCATCACCACCTCCTCTTCCTTACCACACCACCTTCTCTTCCTCACTGCCACCCCCTCCTCCTCACAACCTCCTCTTCCTCACTGCCACCCCCTCCTCCTCACAACCTCCTCTTCCTCCCTGCCACCTCCTCTTCCTCACCGCCACCTCCTCTTCTTCACCGCCACCTCCTCTTCCTCACCACCACCCCCTCTTCCTTACCACACCACCTTCTCTTCCTCACTGCCCCCCCCTCCTCCTCACAACCTCCTCTTCCTCCCTGCCACCTCCTCTTCCTCACCGCCACCTCCTCTTCTTCACCGCCACCTCCTCTTCCTCACCACCACCCCCTCTTCCTTACCACACCACCTTCTCTTCCTCACTGCCCCCCCCTCCTCCTCACAACCTCCTCTTCCTCCCTGCCACCTCCTCTTCCTCACCGCCACCTCCTCTTCTTCACCGCCACCTCCTCTTCCTCATCACCCCCTCCTCTTCCTCACCACCACCTGCTCCTGGCCCCTCTGATGCCCCTTTCCAGCCTAAAGCCAAAGGCTGCTTCTCCCTGCACTTCTCCCCCTCCTCCCCTCTGGCTTTTCTGGCTGTTTCACTGAAACTGGTGATTCCAGGGCCAGCTGGGATTTGGGGAACATCCAGTTCATGGGGACAGGACTGGAATCCCAAATCTCCCTGGGGAACATCCAGCTGCTCGGGATGGGACTGGGATCCTGGAATGTCCCTGGGGAACCTCCAGCTCCTGGGGATGGGACCAGGACACTGGAATCTCTTGGAGAACATCACAGGGATGGGACGAGGACACTGGAATCTCCCTGGGGAACATCCAGCTCCTGGGGATGGGACTGGGATCTCGGAATCTCCCTGGGGAACACCCAGCTCCTGGGGATGGGCCCAGGACACTGGCACTCCCTGGGGAGAGATGTGCCAGCCAGCCGGATCATCCAGACTGGTTTCACTGGTGTGGGCTAAACTGGGAGCTCCATTCACCCCAATAACCCCTCTGGGGGGGGTAATTCCCCCCTCCCCAGGACTTTGGGACATCAGGCAGGCAGGGAGAGAGGCAGAGGGAATCCCCCGGCCCCGCTGCCGGCCCCGGCGGGCAGGAGGAGCGGGCAGGAGGCCCCGGGTTGTTACCTCGCAGCGTGGCCTTTCTCCAGAACCCGTCTCTCACCTCCACGTAGTCGTACCAGCACAGCCGGCTTCGGTACAGGTCCAGGGTGGTGAAATTCAGGATGATCTAAAGTTGGGAAGGAGCAGGAAGAGCGTGGGGTGAGCTCCCCCCACACCCCACCTGCCGGGAGTCAGGGGGAACCTGGTGGAACCCGGGCCCGCTCTGCCCGGAGCATCCCACCCCACGACGGGATGTTGGGATTCGGAACACCCCAAAACCAGGGTGGGGGGAGGGAGAGGAGGGCTGGGAGAGGCTGGGAGCCTTCAGCCCAGCAGTCAGTACCTTCTCTCCGGGGGTGACGGAGATCCTCCAGACGCAGTGCATGTGGGCAGAGTATCCATTGGGGAATTCCGGGGAGGAGAAGTTGCCCTGGCTGTCCTGGAGTGTCTCCCCACAGGCTGCAAAGGGAGAAAAGCAGCGTTCAGACCCCTCAGCAGCAGGAAAGGCACCACTTCATTCACCCCCAGCCCCCGTGCCCTTTTCCCACCCAAACCCTCAGCCCTGAGGACCAAAAACAAACCGCATCACCGCCATCCCCAATCCTCCCTGGAGCGGCTCCCGGCTCCGTGGCACCCCTCCAATGGCCGGGCCGGGGGGCAGGAGCGCTGCCGGCCCCCCCGTGCCGTGCCACGCCGCGGGGCCCGGCTCGCCGCCCGCGCTCCGGGCAGCTTCGGGCAGCCGCGGCTGGAGCCGGCCCAGCGCTGCCATCTGGAAGCCACATGACCGCGGCACAACGGAGCCCGGCTGCGGCTGTCGCAGGGCCAAGCCGGCCGCCCCCCTGCCCACCCTGCCGCTCGGAGCAGGGGGGGCACGAGATGAAAGGCGAAACGGTGCGAGAAAGGCCGTTCCAAACCTGGGCTCGCTGCCTTTTTGCCTCCTTGCTTTGCAGTGGAAACAAAAGAAAGGGAAAGTTGTGATCCAGAGACGCTTTTTGGGGGGGGGGGGGGACGGGGGACTTCTCATTTTTTTTTTTCTTTTCTGCTTTTCCTTGCTCCAAACTAATCACTTTTCCTGCTCCCCTGAAGGCGGCACGGCCGTGGGGCCCCTCACAAAGGCGTCCCTCTTCCAGGCTGCTAATTAGTTGCTGGAATTAAGCGGGAGCGTGCGGGAGCCAAACTCCTTGCAGATGTTGGCAGCACAGCCCCGGAGCACGTGCCTGCTGCCGGGGGACTCGTGCCTGGCACAACGCCACCTCTCGTGGCCACAGCCCCTGAGCCCTCCAAGGTGACAACAGCGAGCCCAGGGGGATTCCTGGGCTCTGATGGCATCAGGATGTCCCGTCCCACCTCATCCAAACCCCTCTGGGCGCAGGGGTGGGGTGGAGGAGGCTCTTGCAGGATGCTCCGAGGAGGTTTCGTGCTCCAAGGGTGCTTGTGGGGTCAGAGGATGCTCTCAGGGGGGGCTCTGCTCTCGGTGGATGCCCCTGGGGGAAGGGTTTCTGGAGGATTTTTCAGGGGGATGCTCTCTGGGGGATGATCTTGGAAGATCCTCTGAGGGATGCTCTTCTCTTGAAGGATTCTTTTGTAGGAATCCTCTGGGGAGATGCTCTTTGTAGGATTTTTTGGGGGATGATCTTGCAGGAGGCTCTGGGGGGGGAGATGCTCTTTGAAGGATTTTTTTTTTTGGGAGATGCTCTTTGGACGATGCTCTTGGAGGATTTTTTTGGGGAATGCTCTTGGGGTGTGTTCTTGGATGATGCTCTTAGGGGATTTCTTTGGGGGATGCTCCCGCGGGATGTTCTGGGATGATGCTCTTTGCGGGATTATTTTTGGGGACGCGTTTGGAGGAGGCTCTTTTGAGGGCTGCTCTTACCAGATGCTCTGGGGAGGATTTTTTGGGGCAACGCTCTGGGGGGATGCTCTTTTCTCAGAGGGAAGAGAGGGCAGCCGAGGACACCCTCACACAGGCAGACTCTGCTCTCATCCCCCCAAAGTGCCATGCACGTAGGAAGGCACCCTGAGCGCTCTTTAGGGAATCCCACAGCAGTGAGCACCCCAAAACCACCAGAAACGGGCAATCCATCCAGCACGATGCCACTTTTGCCACGATTTGGGGTGAAGCCGAGTGTTTCCTGGGAAGCACAACCCCGGGGGTCCTTCCCCCCGGCCCCTCCGTGCCCTCAGGGCAGTGACACTGACCTGGGCAGCGGTAGAGCTTGCGGGCCTGGGCGATGTCCCCTTTGCTGAGCCGTGTCCTCTGGCCGATGGCGGGACGGACGCCGTTCACATCGTATTTGGGCAGGATGGTGTCCAGGAAGATGCCCCTGGGGCAGGAAAGGGATGAGCCAGGGTGGGAATCACTGGCCCTGTGGCCTCTCCGCTGGAGGAAGGATGCTAAAAACAGCCTGGCTAATTAAAAGCAGCCCGGCTAATTAAAGCCTGCGGGCCGGTGAGTCAGCGGGGAAGTGTCCCCAGCGGAGGTGACCGTGGGGACAGCAATTCCCTGCTCTGGGAAGGGATGCTGAGGGGTTTCATCCCACCCTACACACCAGTGGGAGCTTTTTCCAAGGGAATTAACTCTGTCCACAGCTGATAACCATCCTCGGGGGTTGGGGACACCGTGCCATTGTCCCCAGGACGTGAGGGGACACAAGGGAACACCCCAGGCCGTACCTGGAGAAGGTGTTCCTGGCGTAGTGCATGATGCTGTCGAAGTCGTAGGTCTCCCCCAGCGACTCCACCTCCTCCGGCTCCATCTTCAGGAAGTTGTATTCCTGCCCTGGGGAGGACAGGATGGGGACACTGTCAGGGGCACCTCAACTTTGGCAGCACCCCAAAGCAGGGATGAAGAGCAGGAGGAGGAGGAGGAGGAGGAGGAGGAGGCGGAGGAGGAGGTGGGAAGCTCGTCCCCACCTGGCTGGATGTTCTCCCGGATGATGGAGACGTGGTCATCCCGGTCGGGGCGCGTGTGCTCGTGCCAGAACCCGATGACGTGGCCCAGCTCGTGCACCACGATGCCGAATTTGTCGCAGTTTTTGCCGATGGAGATGGCCTGGGGTCCCCCCCCTCGGCGGCCCACGTAGGAACAGCACCTGGAGGGGAGGAACCAGGTGATTCCCGGCTCTCTGGGGCGTGCTGTGGACATCCCGGTGTTCCCCAGCCAGGAGCGTCAGGGCGGGGGTCCCACAAAACATTGGGCATGTGGGAACCATCCCTGACACAGGAACTTCAGGCATCCTGCCCAGGTGGGGAACTCGAGCCTCAGCTCTGCCTGGAAACTGGGAGAGCTCAGCTGCTGCCATGGGATGGCTCAGCACGGCTTGGCACAGCTGCACCAGCCCCAAATCCTGCTCCCATGGGTGCCCATCCAGCTCCCTGCACCGATCCTTGCCCCTGCCCTGCAGCTGAGCTGCTCCAGCCCCGTGCTCCAGCCCCAAGCTCAGGGTTTGCGCCCACGCAGGGGCTCCCATTCCAGGGGAAATCCTTCTCCTAACCACCATCTGCTTGGCCAGGGCCGTGCCCTGACGCGTGAAGACACTGAGCTCATCCAAACCCCTGTTTCCTTTGGCATCAGCCCCGCCGCAAGCCCGGGCTGGTGCCGCGCCACCGACCTCAGCCCCCGGCGGCAAGCGCCGAACTCCGGCACCTTCTGGACCCCAAGCAGATGGGTTCCCCCCACAAAACCAAGCCCCAAACCCCTGGGAACAGGTCCTGGATCAGCCCTGGACGTACCCACAGGGGCGGTAGGTGAACACAATGTAGCTGTCCTCGTCGTTGCGCTCCAGGAAGGTGACACAAGTGTGCTTCTCCCAGTGCCGCATCGCCTGCCGGAAGATGGCTCGCTGGCTGCCTGTGGAGGGGCGGCGGGGGTCAGCCCGGCGGGGAAGCTGAGGCACGGCAGGGCCGGACACCCCTCTGCTGGCTGTCACTCACCGCTGAAGTTGCCGCTGATGACGTAGGGGATGACCCCATCCGGCCACACGCGCTCCGGCCGGGACGTGGCGGCGCGGCGGCTCCGCACCCGCTGCCGGCCCCGGCTGCGCCGAGGGTGGCCCGGCCGGGGGCTGGTGGCGTTGCTGCCTGTGGGGATGGAGGGG
>WAAE01005776.1:0-74188 GCA_013400495.1 Nicator chloris | reverse complement strand
TATGTCATAAATTGGCTACACATGAGGAAATCTGAATTAGCTTATGGCTACTTTTATGTGCCTATTTTGGTTAATGAATGAAGTTTACAAATTACTCATATTCCATATTTTGTCAGAAATACCATCTTTTATTACAATAGAACCTGTGGTCACATGCATAAATATTGGTGCAGTAAAAAATATTTTGATTGACTGTTTCCTGGCAATTGACACTAAATTCATTTCCCACATCTGTTTACCAATTTCACTTTATCCAGCTAGAAAAGCTGTTTCAAGAAGTAAAACAACACTGCTGTTTAAAGGTGCACATTCTCCTTCCCTCTCTCCCTCTTCCCTGTTTTATAGAGTCAGGTGGGTTAAAAGAGAAAAAAACCTGAAGATAAAATATTGATGTACAACAATTCAAGCTGAATGCATAAAGTACTGTTGGAACAGCTATTCCTGAATAGAAGAGTTATTGAAAACACATTATCTAAAAAATTGGTGTATAAGAATAAAAAAGCCTGATTTTCAGATTTCCAATTGGCTTTCTATTGAAAGCTGAACCTGGTCAAATAAATTATGATCTTTCTGGAATAACTGAGTAATTATCTTTCACTCCATCCATTTTCCTATCAGTAATATGTATATGCTACCCAAATTATTTAGGATCATGAGGGTTTTTTTTGTTTGTTTATATGGAGCTTCAAATATGGAAAATGAAAGACATTCTGTCCTCACTGGTGTTGCAAAGGATGTCTGGGGGTGAATATGTTCAACCACTATTCTCTTTGAGTGTTTTGGGGTGATCTCTCATGTTCAGCACATCAACATGTGTTTTGAGGCACTGGGACACCCAGAGGGGCGTATTTGGAGAACTAGAATGAAAATGAATTTAAATTCCAGTTTGCAGTACCTTTACCCACTTGCAAGGCAGTAGAAACTCCTTGTTAATTACTTATTACAAACAGAAAGGGAAAATGTTTCATTTTGAAATGCACATGTGATTAAGATGCCTGGTCCCTGGTGACCAGCAAAGAGGACATAGCACAGAGTGCATCAAAAAAAACTAAGGAAATCCAATCTGTTAGGGACTGACAGAGTATAATTAAACTTCACATTTCCTGAAAGGGTATTGGCACAAACTGAGCTCATTAATTCTAAATTAAAGCTTTTATTCTGGCCTGCCTACAACAACCTCCTCTAAAAAGGCTCTGATTGCTAGATATTCAGGTTGCATTCACACATTTATTGTGTTAGAGAAAAAGCCTTGAAAGATTTTTATCACTTTAGTACAAATAAAAATGAACATATGTAATTGTGTAACCTCCTAAGGAGGCCTGATCCTTTGTGATACTGTTCTAATTTTCATGGTGTAAAAATGTATGACTTTAGAACTTACATCTTGTGTAGTCCTTTGTCTAGCAATTGGCCACGCTCTGTCCTCCATCTACCAGAGGTGGAAAATCTGCCTAAGAAGTGATTGCAGTAGAACCTGACACAACAGAAACATTATGGAACAGATAATGAGCCCATACTTTAAAGCAGGTTTATACAAGAGGGTGCAGAACAAAAAAATCTCTATATGTCATTTAAGTGTTTTATTTCTGCAGGGTTGTTTTAATTCCTGTTATAGCAGATCTTTAGCCATAGCTCTCAAAGTCTTGTGGAATTTCCCATTATGCTTAGTGAATATTGCTAGAAGCCACCAAATAAAGGCAATAGGAAGAGAAGCAAAAGACATTAGGCACTGCTAGGTTTGTTGTGAGTTGGGCATAAAAGTATTTTTGGATGAAATGGCAATTTCCTCAGGTTCACCTGAGACTCACAGATTTACAAGTGAAGTACAAGGCTCAACTCATAAAAAATTAGCCCCTTTAGAAGCTCTCTGAAATATCTAGTTCCTTATGTTCTCCACGGTGTTGGCTCAGGATATGAATTGTTATCCTTAATAAGGCACCCATATGACTTGACTTAAATGATGCTTGAAATTTGAAATAACTGATGTGGCACTAGTTCTGAATTGCAGCTTTGTTGCTGAGGTTACTAAACTAGTACCATGACATCTGTGCAGCCACAGCTTCCGTTTGCAGACCATCTGCAGCCAATCTGATCATCCCATGCAGTCACACGTTGCACTATAACCCTGACCAGCTGAACTGAGATGCAATAGCTGAAGCTAATTTTTGTAGCACAGGCCAGCCTTTGATAGATTTAGAACACGAAGGCTTTACAGCACCATGTATTTATGCTAGAGGGCACTCATATTTCGTTCTGAGCAGTATGGGAGCTTGGCATCTGTAGAACGTGTATCCCCAAAGCACGGTGCCAACAGTGACTTTCAGGGAGTGCTGTGAGGTAGGTGTGTACATAGATCCCTGTTTTACAGATGAGGAAACTGAGGCAGGAAGCTTAAGGTATTTGACACACATCACAGCAGGAGTTAAAGGATGTTTGACACAGGTATTAAAGAGTAACACAGCATCCAAGACAGCTTGAAATTTACTCTCAAGAAAGCCAGCTCATTATATATATGTATCCATACATCTGTGTCTGTGCAGATCAATTCTGAATGTGAATTTTTATTTTTAAAACTAGAGACCTTGCTTTCTTATTCCAAAATTCTGTGGGGAAAAATTGAAAGGTTTAGGAAGAGCACACAACAGACAGACAGAGCTATGTCTCTGTCCCTGTCTCTCTAGGGACAGAAACATAGCTCTTGTCTGCAGTGTCTATATAGTAACAGAGCACTTAGTGACAGAGGCACAAAATCACAGAATCATTTAGGTTGGAAAAGAACTTTGAGTCCAAACATAAACCTTGCATTACCAAGTAAGATGAATTGTACAGGCACATGAACCTCACAGGTCTCAGAGAATAAGGTCAGCTTGAGGAAATCTTTTTTTTCATTTTTCCTATGCAGCAGGTAGGTATTCACTAGACTAAGAATTTCACTCCTTCATATCCAACTAAGTGTTCAGTGAAGTATTGCAGTGACATCTGCAAACATAAGGCACCATGAGATTTTGTCTCCTCCCTTCCATGCTGTTACACCTCTCTAAGAAGAGGAACCCGTCTCTGAAGACAGCTCCTGCAACTGAGAGTTCACAGCTTAGGAAGGAAAAGGCTTAGTAAGACCAGAAAATGCAAGTGATTTGTCTATGGCAGGATAGAGGCAAAGTTTGTCTTGAAGGGGCTTGCAGCCAGATGTCAAGACTTCTTTTCTAGACACACTTCTCTGAACGACCCCACCAACCTGCATTTTTTGTGAGATGCTGAAAATCAACAATTTCATTTCCACAGTATGGCTCAGTAAATTCTTCACATCTTCCAGAAGTGTCTCTTAAGAGTGCTTCATTTTGCTTGCTTTCCGTGATCATTTCATACACATTTTAGAAAAATGCTTTCAGAAAGCAAACACCGTTCTACTCAACACAGATGGATTCCTGAAAAGTTCTGCTGTTATGTTACAGTGTGGGTAGTGAATTTTCCCATGAGCATAAACATAATGAAGGGATGCATGTTAGGACTTATAGAATACACACAGTTTAAACACATGGGGATATCTGTGGCCTGAGGGATGAGAGGCAGGGAAAAAAAAATCAATGTGGACCTTCCAGAGGAAATGCTGGCTTTATGGAATAGATAACGCTTTCTGAAAATCCTTCACCCAGCAGACTGTACCCCTGATTGCCTGTTTTGTCATCCCTCACCCTTGACTTGTTCCATTTTGCTTCATCTAAGATAATGCTATCAACAGTGAGAATGCAGCTCCTCAGAAAGAGGGAGCCAATTCTTCATCAGTCTCGGAAGCTCAGATCTTCTGGAGAACTGAATGATGTGAAATGTTCCTTCATGTTCAGCCCTGTCACTACATCCAGGAGACTGAACTTGCAATAGGAATATTTAACTGAGAGCATTCTTCGTGTGTCTTTCTGAACAGCTCAATTTTCATTTTCATCATCATCTTCCTTGTATGAGAAAAGACCATTCAAGTTTGAGGGGTGACAAAGACTGCAATGATGACAATTGCCTGGTCAAGGTATTGAGAAAACATCCTGGAAAGCAATGGACAAGTGGGGTACTGCCGCAGTCACATCACAGATACGAATTTTCAGAAACTACATGGCAAAGAAATAGGTTTTGATATAACTGGTGCCACCCAAAAGGAAAACACAGCCATCACCGTGAGTCTTATTTGACCATTAGCCAAAGAAAGTTTTGAATAGTTGCTAACAATGAACACCTCATAATACATTTTAGCTGAAAAAAAGAAGGAAAAATTTAAATATATTTTTGAGAAAATGACAATCTGCTTAGGGACAATGTGGGCAGGCTGGTTTCGTTGAATAAAGTGTGAATCATACTTGTTCAGCTCTTGTCTGGAAGTCTCTTAGGATTTAAAGCAAGCTGAACAACTGACAATCTTAGAGGAATTCAAGTGTGGTTTTATAATATCTGGTTCAACAGACTGAACTGGATCACTCTCACTAGCAATTATATGTTTCACCAAGCATCTGGAAGCTTCATTGATGTTTATATTTTCCTGCAAGAGAAAGAGAAAGAGAGGTTGATTAGTCAATATTAATTAAACCATGTTGCTTATTTCCTATGCACAATTAAACTTTTCTCTCAGCAACATCAAAAGTTTACTTACCTTAATAAAGAGTTTTCAAAAATTGGCTGTGTTAAATAGTGCTTACTGGAGTTTTGAAGCTGGTTAAGTTTTATATATATTATGATTCATATATCTTTTAAAATGTACACAGAGCTGATTTTAAATTACCTCAGTCTCTTGGTGATTTGATTGCTTCAATAAACTAAAAAAAGAAATCCTAGAGAGGTGTTGAAGAACAATGCCTGAAGTAAAGCTCCAAAGACCGTATTTCACTGCTTGAATAATGGTTACTCATTTCCAAATAGTTATTTACCTACCAACAATTACAGTCATGCATAGCACTTATTTTTTAAAGCCTTTTCCACTATTTCAAGAAGATTTCTGTATGTAGTGCTCACAATGTAACCTGTGATGGATCAGTTTCATTGAAGAAATTATACAATCTCAACTTACTCACAAAACAACAAAAAAGTTCTGCAGGATTTGGAGTCCTCCCTTATTTCTTACTGAGGCTGACTCCAGTGCACTGCATCTCCAGTGCACCTCTTCAGAAGAGATATATCAACACTGGATTCATTTGTAGGATAGAAATCCTCACTCTAGGTGTTTAAAATGAAAGCTAAAGGACATCTTTTCCTACATGTGCCTGACATCAACTCCACATCTAGCTTGTAGCAGCCCTTACCCTGCTTGTAGAATAAGTAAAGCTGAAGCAGCCTGATCAGTGAGACACAGCTCAACGCAGCACAGGACACAAGCAGTAGTACCGAGGAAAGATTTCTTTTTTTAAATAACAGCCACCAATATTTTTGGAATGAAAAGTCAGATTTTCTGGCATAAAAGGCACTCTTCNGAGACACAGCTCAACGCAGCACAGAAAATAAGCAGTAGTACCGAGGAAGGATTTCTTTATAAAAGGCACTCTTGTAGTGTAACTATTGGCATTGATTACTTGTTTTATAAGGCAGGAGATAGAAACTCCACTGTAGCTTCTATCTTCTAGGAAATTGTATCACACAGCCACATACACCCATATAGAAATGCATACCAATACATAGGCATACACTGTGTCTATGCACACACTACTCTTGCTCAATAAAGATAATGTTTTATTTGCAGCCTAAGATTACCCAGGGTTTCAAGCTGAATCACTGAGCCATAGAATAGTTTTGTTTGGAAGGGACATTTAAATGCCATCTAGTCCCAGTTCTCGAGCATGTCCAGGTCCCTCTGGATGGCAATCTAGAGCCTGGTGTACTGAGGCCATAAACCAGCTATAAAAGAAAGAAACACGTGTGTTTCAATAGAGAAGACACATTTATAGGAAAATCAAAAGCTGAAGGAATGGATTCCGTGAGACTGACTTTGTCCAAGCCCCTTGAAATCAATGGCAAAGTTCCACAAATTCCATTGCCCATCCCTTTTGCACCACAGTAAAGAACAGAAATATGTGGATCCAACTGCATATGTTAATTAGTGCAGGATTCCATGGGTTTCTTCAATGACATACATGAACTTAAATAGTTTGTATGTAAAGAATATCAGTAACTTGTGAACCCCAATACTTTAGAAAAGTAGTGTACATAGTAACCACCAGAAAGTAATATGGAACTGGGAATCGTCTCTGTATTGAGACGTTAAAATTCTGCTGTATCACATGGCTCTCTCAGACCAGACTAGAAAATTCCTCAAGCATGCACTGAAAACACTTTTCAGACCACTGTGAAATTTTACTAGGAAAAGAAACAGATAATGAAAAATACCTCCCAGTACTGCTTAGAAAACTGAAGCCAAATCAGGATTGTTAAATGCACTAAAACAGAAATGTAAAAATCTTTTGCATTGTTTTTGTCTTTACTGATGGACTGGTGAGCATTTCATTTGCCCATGTGCTGCTTTTGTGTTGAAGTGGCAGCATGTGTTCATTCAATAATGTCTTAGGGACTATCTAAGATTCTGCCCAAACTGATTAATGTTCAGATGTATCAACAGAAACCCTCTTTGTCAGAGACTATCATTTTACAGCCTGGGGAAAGGGGGAAGGAGCCAAGCCCACAAAAGCATAAAATGGTATAGGTGGACATCCCTCATCCTCATCCCTGCTGGTGACAGATGGAAGTTCATGTGCCAGACATGAGCCTGAAAATGCAGAACAAAAAAAATGCTCCAGCCAGTACTCAAACAAGAAAAAAAAAAAAAAAAAAGAGAAGGAATAAAAAGTCCTGTTCTGAGCCTAGAGAGGCAGTTGCTCATCCTTAACATTTATATGACCTGTCTAAGCTGTGTGGATGACAATTTCAGCTGGGATGCAAGGGCAGGAAGAGGAAGGGTGACCCCAGCAGACAGCACAGCCAGTTTTGAGATTCTGTCTAGCTCCAGCCTGCTCCCGTGGTTCAGATGGCAATTGGTACACAGTATGGATGAGAAGTAATGTGTTAAGTCACCTGCTGCAAGGAGCCTGTGGTCATGCCAACAAAGCAACTCCTGCTTGATCCCTGCCTTGACCACTTCCTTTCTGATGCTACTACTGCCTTTTGTTACAACCTTAATCCTGTGGCATCCTAGACCTGCAGATCAGACTTTGCTGTATTCTGGTCTGACTAATGAAATATTGATTTCTCCACCTCTCCTCCTATAGTGTGTTTTGCAAAAGAAAAATCTATATTCTGCTAGGCAGTGAAACAGCCACAGACAGTAGAAGGTGATCTGCTACCCAAACACAGACATCCGGAGGCCTGGTGATTTTAGAGCGCATGAAGTGTTGAAAGGCAATCAAGGGGAGGAGAGTGAAAAAAGAGAGTGAAAATCCACTCAAACACAAAGAAACCAACAATCATAGCATATGATTGGACAGAGAGGAATAATCACAGACACCCTACTAATGGTATTGAGACATGGAAACTGTCTCAATTATACCTAAAAATAAAATCAATTATGCTTCAAAAAAGCAAGAAAATATAGGTGAGACAGTGGAGTGAAAAAATCTCTTTCAGTAGGTCTCTATGTTGAAATGCCATAACTGTCACCTCCCATATGGCTTTGTCCTACAAAGAACACCACAGGAATTGTGATGATTGCTGAAGTTCAGACTTATTTTTATTTTTTTCTCTTCTCCTCTCCTCTCCTCTCCTCTCCTCTCCTCTCCGAACCTCTCCGAACCTCTCCGAACCTCTCCGAACCTCTCCTCTCCGAACCTCTCCGAACCTCTCCGAACCTCTCCTCTCCTCTGTAGTACTTGTTATCCACCCTCCTCTGAGGCCACTTTTACTTTCACAGCTCTCCAAACACAGGAGACACTCTGTCTCCCTATATTTCTTCTAAGGCTGCTATTACTCAGCCCTGCATCTTTGATGTATTTATCTGGACAGCAGCTTTCTGTGATAGGGAAGTGCTGCTATGGCCATTTGTCAAAAGGAGAAAATGTAGAGCCACATGAAACTTGGTCCAGAGTGTGGTGACTAGTTGGAAAGTGGGAGATAGCATAGGATGAAGTCTTCACATGATAAGTTAAGAATGCAATACTTTCCTTTCTCAAGAAAAGCTCTCTCTCAAGAGAGAACTTTCCCTGCAAGACCAAAAAGAATCTTACCCATATTATGGTGTCTTTATCAGTCCTGTATTCCTGATTCAGCATGCCAACTTTTATAAAAGCCTTTCCCAGGCATCCTGCCTTGCCCTGTCCCCTGACCTGCCTAGCCCATTTCTCTATGGCTCAGCAAGCCCCAGCATCTGACACTATCCCAGTCAGTGCAAGAGCTGAGTTGTGAATCCATCCCTGAGTGATTTATCCTGCCAAAATCTGCCAGGGCAAGGAGCTGAACCCTGCTTCTGTGACAATGCCTGACTACTTGTGCCGGTCTTTCTCCTGGCCTCATCAAGAAGGAATGCAAAAGTGAAAATCAAAACATGCTGCTCTTTATTCTATTACCAAACAAAACAAGGCAAAGAAAATAACTCTCAGTAATCTCCTAAATCCAGAAAGGAACAGTGGAGGACACACACGAAATAAGTATTTGCTTTGCAGATCGATCTTATTAAAATATATCCTTTCAAAGGGCAGTTTTATGGAAAGGATAGCAACTGAGGGCAGGGAAAAAGAGCTGCATTATTTAAAATCCTTGAACTGATTGCTATTGGAAAGATTGTCTTGTAAGCAACAATCAACTAAAGGGAAGATAAATGCATTATTGAATGTGACTCAAAGCAGCATGCAAGCTCAACAATTGTTTTTGCATTCTGGACTACCTTCCCCCTTATCTGCTATTTCTACTGCAGATGCAGAACATTAACATTTAGGGCATTCCATTCTAATATATAAGTTCCCACAGATTAGACTGCCTCTTAGCTCTTTGTAGAAGAATAAATGCACTAGTAATTTTTAAGGGGCTGTCTCACTTTCAGATGAAAGGACTTTTTGTTTCTTTACCATGCACATACCTTAGGTTTGACTATCTGGTTGTTTTCTGATAGAACGCTTTTCCCTTTTTACACTGACAGCTTTTTCCTCTTACTGAATCTGATACTTCTGAGTCTTGCCTTGAAAACCAGGCTGAAGAATAGTGTGTATGCAGGCACAGAGCACTTGGGGAGCTCTAAATCAGCGCTGCCTAGAGACATGACCTTAGACTATTCCTGCAGCTGAAGGAAATTGACTTCCCATAAGCAAACATTTACAAATTGTGAAATATTCAGGTATTAGATGGGAGCCTAGTGAAAGCTCACAGCTTCCACATTTTATTTCCATACTGCACTAAAATCCAGGAGCAAGGAAATGATTTGCAAGATGCTTTAACCTGCACTCCCCTCGAGCTAGCACTCTGAGGGAATGGCTCCACATGCTCCCTCAGCAGAAACCCCTGGAAACTGCTGGGAACAGAGCCTAAGATGGTGTGCTGTACTCCTGCAGTGGTGTTTCTAGGAAAATGCAGCCATACAAGTTGAAAGCCATCTGGATGCATGAACATGAAATTCATCGATGTCAACTGCTGTGACTGCAGCTCTGAGAACAAGATCATTTCTGAGATTGAATTCTTACAGCTGGTTGAATATCCTGCAACAAAATTATTTCACTAAATGACTTTCTAATCTCAACAATTTTGTGATTCTCTGGATTTCCAGGTTTGGGACTGTACTAAATAATACATTTCATAAAAGTGATCCAGAGAGCTACTGGACAGCTCTTATACACATAGGACAATCTGAATCAACTCCTTTTAATGATAGGAAACAAACTCTGCAGAGGATTCTGCACAGAGTGATCGTACATCTGAAATGAAATCTCCTGCCTTAAGTGTCAGCTTTATTTATTGCTTTATGGCAGAATCAGAAATATTTTCTAAGACTGTACAGTGAGATTGGTTAGATTTTTTTTGAGTGAATTAAAAAGACAATCTAGGGAGCCACACATCTCTAAATGGGTCTGGCAGTCTCAGATGGATTGCTTGGATTTAAGTTACTAGATCAGCAGATTAGATTAAAGTGTCAGCCTAATTCAAATACATGTCCAAACCTTGTTTTTCTTTATGGAAATCAGAACTGCTTATCCTGTTCCTCTGTGAGTCTACTGCATAGCTTGCTTTTTTCATCTTTCATAATAATTGTCCAGTCAAAAGAACCGAAGAACCTGTGATTTAAACAAGGGCTAGTAGAGCTTGGATTATCTACTGAATTCCTTGGTAAGGTAGGAAGAAATAAGGCCCTTGCTCTTTGAAAGAAAGGCTGGAACAGAGGAAAGAATGACTTTCTAAATGTAAGATCAATGGCCAAGAGGACTTTTGATTGCTAGTCCAGCATTTGGGCCCTGTAGGGGGTTGGAACTAGATGATGTTTAAGGTCCCTTCTAACCCAACTCATTCTGAATCTATGGTGACACACTATGGACTGCCTGTCAAACAAAAGCTGAATAAAGGACATCTTATTATCCACATTTCTTAGAGGCAGAAAGGTTCTATAACACTGTCCTGGTCCAAACAGGATGTACCCAAGTAGCCCAGAGACTCAGACTGCTCATCAGTCTCCAGGCCATGATGCTCAGGAGACAAGGAGCTGTGTGCTGAACCTGGTTTTGTAAGGATCTGAAAAGCACAGCTACTAGCCTTTCTGGGCAATTTGGACAAAACATGAATGTCTTTTCATCGTATTTGGTATTGCTGACAGCAGAACTACAGCAGGGAAAAGAGGAACTCAGGCGTAATAACATAGTACCAGTTGTAAGGTATTTCAAGTTATTTCTGAATTAGGTACTTTCAAGTACATTTAGTTTTGCCTGACTTGTCTATTTTGTTGCACAAGTTCCATTTTCATTATAGAGTGATAATAAGCTTGAAATTGCTCCTTTTCTAATCCAAGTCAAAAGCTCGCCTCTTTGAACTAGGAATGGTGGTGAAAACAGTTTAAAGGCTTGGAAATGTGAGTGGAGCTCTCAGGTGCTCTGGCCATATGCTGGATAATTAAATGTGTGATAGGAAGAAGAAATTTCCCTCCTTTAAAAGAATGAATCTTTCGCCATAGTTGTGGTCATGGGATTTATTAAAGAATTTACTATTAAGGGTTATTTTGTGACCATCTGGGGATGTATCTCTTAGACAGCACTCAATATGAGCAAAGTAAATATGCAGATATAAAAGACACCAGGTTCATTACTCACATGGAAAACTATCCAAGCAAAATCTGTCATTTTAGAGGAATACTGAAAGAGGGTTATTTTCTTCAGGTTAATGCAAGAATCAAAACTAATACATAAGTCTACATTAGGTGGCTCAAATGTTTTATATTGGAGCTGTTAGCTTACAAAAATAGCACCAGGGAATAATAAAGAGTGATTTTTTTTAGTGTAATCTTCCAGTGCTACAGACAAAAGCTTAAAACCATTGACAGTTTGAAATATGGTAGGTACATACATAGCATGCTACTTTCTGCAAGGCAACCAGAACTAAAAGATGTTATTTTTATAAGTAATCACCTCACCTTTGTTTTTCCAAAATGCATAAATCGTATTCAGTTTGCTCTCAAGGCTCTAACATTTCCAAACACATCTCCAGAAAACCTCTGGAGATCTAATTATTCCAGGGTACTACAAAAGAGGGTTATTATTTATTTGAACTGCTAAAACTGCTAGCTGCAATATGATGACTCCTTTGTCTGTGTTCTTCTGCTTCAGAAGAGTTTCTATTCTCTGTAGCAAACAGAGAGTTATTTATTTTTCCCAGACCCAAGTTCAATTACTTATGATGGCCTAGGCTGAAAGAGTATCAGGTATGTATAATATCCAGAATTCTAAAATAATAGTAATAATAACTTTTGTTTAGAAAAGGAAATTTAGGGTTTCATTTAGAACTTAGTCCAAATGGGGAAATTAGTTTGATCTAACTTAATCTAAATGTTGTGATTCTACCACCTTTACTGAAACTACTTTTTGCATAATTTTAAAGTCAGGAGCCTCCAATTCTGGGTGGAAATCTGGTGTGTGGATTGCAAGACAACAGGTCCTAGCATCTGGTGTATAACAGCAGAGAATAGCCTGATAACAGCTATGTGTCCTCAACTCTCACCATTCCCTTCAGAGTGGCTTTTGAAAACAAGTCTTGTCATAGCTGGATGTTTTTTTCTCTTCCTACACGATTGCATTGGCAATCTAGGGACTGCTTGGGGTTTGGAGTTAAATAACGTAAGAAGAATCTAGATATTTACTATGTCTAAAATAACAGAAAATCTTAAATCTATGCAGCTTAGAGAAACTTGGAAAAATTTCCTCTGTTGTGACTTTAAAAAAAATTATGTCCTTTATACACCTTTTACACTTCCATAGATCTGCCCCAGACTGGCTCCATCATCATCGTAAAACCTCTCTGTGATCTTTGAAATCATTTGCATGTTCATTTCTGTCATGACCTGCAATGGCCCTTGGAAAAATAGATGCGGTTGTCCTTTTTGAGTGGCGGACATGTGCTTGCTGGGGACTGATGTATGGAATTCATGGTACAGATTCCATTCTCACAGTAAAATGCAGTTTATCATAAAGAGGAACACTGGATTCTCTTGGCCTCACCCAACACAAATCAACAGACGAAGCACAGACATGAATACAAACCAGGTGCTGCACGTGAAGGAATAGCAAGTACCCTGTTGTGGAGCAACAAGGTAAGTTTATACACTTACCTAGACCAAAATTTCTCCCCCTAAATGGCATCTTGAAGAAATACTGGCTAGATTTGAGACCCATCCAGTAGGAAAGCAAAGATATTAATTACAAAGACATAGAATCATAGAATCATAGAATGGTTTGGGTTGGAAAGGACCTCTTCAAGTCATCTTGCCTAACCTGCCTGCTGGGGCAGGGGCATCCTCAGCTAGATCAGTTTGCTCAGAGCCAAATCTAATCTAGCCCTGAATATTTCCAGGGATGGAGCATCCATCATGTCTGGGCAACTTGTTCCAGTGTTTCACTACCCTTGTCAGAAAAAAATATTCCTTATCTGTAGTGTAAATCTACCCTCTTTTAGTTTAAAACCACTACCCTTTGTCCTATCACAAAAGGCCCTCATATCAGGTTTGTCCCCGTCTTTGTTAAAAGCCCCTTTTAAGTACTGAAAAGCTGCAATCTCAGCCCAGAGTTCATGCAGTGCTCGAGGTAGTCTGGGATATGCTGCTATTCCCCTGTTACTTCTGCTGATTACAAGTTAAACACCTTTTAAATACTAATGTGTAAAGAAGATGTTAAGACCAGAAAAGTAAAACACAAATATACACCTTAAAAGTACTTAAGTTTCTTACATAAAGCATTTAAAAGGAATGAAACAATCAAATGTAGCCTTTTGGCTTTCAGACTACTAAAATTCTAGGTTAAACCAGAGCCAAACTGTTTACATTTCAAACACCCAAAAGTTCCCCAGAGCTGTCAATGATGACACCAGCTTTCATAATTGGAGGATACAATCAACACAATATCCACTGAATTATTGTGTTCAAATCAATATTTCACATGCCAGCTCTCCAAATCTTCCATGAACTGAAATTATCTGAGACATCTCAAATTGATCTACAGTACCAATGTACTTTCAGCCTTCATAATTTGAAAGTCTGAGTGCCCTTTCTAATTTTTATCTCAATAGTCCATGCACTCAGGAAATCTGTACCAAAGCAAAGAATCAAACCTCAGAGCAGCTCATTCAGCACTTTGACCACTGATATTTCCTTCCTCCCCAGTTATGTGATTTTTTTGAAAAGGCTTTTGAGAATGAGAGCTTGTAACAGTGAACATTGTACTAGCACTACAATAGATTGACTTTTTTTCTGGAATCTAAGGCAATGAAGCTATTGTCTCAAATCCTCATTTCTCGGGCAAAGTGGTTATATAAATATTTAGAGATAATATTTGACATTAAGAATGATGAAAAAATCCTCATGTCATTCACAAGAGGTAGCTTTTGTGCCTTGCCTAAGGTCATCCTCCTGCCCAGGCCATTGTGCAGTAACTTGTCCGGGTACATTACTGCTGGACTATCATTACAGCAGCTGCATTTCAGAGTGTTGCAATAAAAGACCTAAAAGAAACAGAAATGCGTACTATAGATTTACAAATCTACCTTTAAGTAATACCATCAAGAGTGGAGCTTTTCAAGGTGCACATTTAGACCAAATGAACTATTTTAGGAACTGATTTCTCCGTCCTTAGAAACATTTGAAAAGAAATGGAAACATTACCTTGGCTGATGTTTCAAACCAGCCCACGAACCCGTTCTCTTTGCAGAACTGATCCATCTTGATGCCATTGTTCATTAGAACATCTATTCCCTGGTCACATTTGTTTGCTAATAGGACTGCTGGCACCGGTTTGCCATTTGGAAGAATCAACTTAGAGTCCAAATCCTCTTTCCATTTTGTCACTGCTTCAAACGTCGCAGGTCTTGTAACATCAAAGACAATAAACGCCCCCATAGCCTCTCTGTAATACACCCTGGTCATGTTTCCAAACCTTTCCTGACCTGTAATGAAGAAAGTAGGAGGGAAAAAAAAAAACACCATCTTGTAAAAATCAGTGCTTCCAGTCTAGGTCAGTATAGCAGGTTTTCTAAGATAACATCACTGAAGGCAGGGCTTCATTTTATAAGTTCTTGGGACACTACTCTTTGCCCAAATAATTATAAGTACCATGCTAGAATAATTTATATGAAAATGCAGGAGAATATTGCATGAAAAAAGGAATTTTCAAGCCAACACTCAAGGAAATTTAATGAAGTTCATTATAAGTGAATAATAAGTGTATGGTCTTATTAGGCTGTCAGATTTCTCAGCCTGTGGACAGTACCAAGATTTTGTATCTTTGGATACATTATAGGACTTTCAACAAGAGGCACAAAAAAAAATAGGTACCAGATTGGAAGCTCCTTGGTACTATAGCATTTTGTCTAAAACATCTAACACAACTGAACTGCTCACCATGAAGAGGATCCTGTCTATTCTCATGCAAATGATAATAACCAGCAGTAACATAATATAGCTCTGGAGCCATACCAGGCATCAGAGTAATTAGAAGTTTACTTTTATTGGCAAACTAAAACACAGAGGCCAGGAAGGTGAATTTAAAGCCTTACAAACATGGAAAGTGCTCTAAGAAATAGCATAGCAGTAGCAATACAAAGAGCTACATTGCTCCAGTGAAAAGATCTGTGAGGAGGGTTTCATACCAGATCTGTTCAGAAGCTTCATGGTTTTATTTGCTGAATTCAAAGTGCTTTCTGGGAAAGGACAGAATTTTTGTGAGTTAACAGTACATTAGTATATTCAAACATAGATGCTTGTAAATATCTATCATTTTATATGATTAAAAGTATGAACAAATTAACATATGACATCAGGATGTGGTATGTTGATCAGCTGTGGGTTTGTTAATATATCTGCTGATTTCATGGGAACTCTGAAAAAATAAATTACACAGAACTTTTCTTGAAAATAAAAAATAGATTTTACACTAATGTCTACAGCAGAGCTGTGATCCAAAGAAGAATTATAAGCTCCTGAAACATTTCACAACAGTGACAGTTTTTAAGCAAGACAATTTTTGTAGATGCTTCCACAGCTGGGAAAAAGTGCTATGAAAATAAAAGCATTGAATGCAAACCTGTTTCTAGCCTTACTTTCTCAACATGAGCAATTTTGAGTAAGTTAGGAAGACAAGAAGATTGGCAGTCTGCCTCTGACCCCAGGAAGGTTACCTGTGGAGAATTTATCTGATGGAAATTGTGCTGTCAAATGTAAGGGAGGGCTGAGAAGGGAAAAGTGCCGATTGCATGGTTGCTTCCAGACCATGCACTTTCATTTAATGGAGATAGCACTGAACCCACTTAGGGGGTCAACGCCATCAGTTTGTGATGTTTATCTTTGGTTTTAAGTGCTGTGGCAGCAAGGAGAAAGTCATTCACATGATACAGAAACCAAAGAAGTCTGTCTTCTCCAAATTCATGTCAATTTTTTTTTTATCTTAAAGAAACACTGTGTCCTATTGATAAAGCAAGATAGAAATAGATTTTTCTGGGAAAGAAGAGGCCATATTCAAAATTTCTTTCATCTATATTTTATTCAAATGTCTTATGATTCTATCAGTGGGCTAATCAGATGAATGGCTAAGTCATGTGCTATTCAATAATCTCCTTGTTGAGAAATTCTTTTTTCGTCTGCAAGAAGGTGCCTTCCACCAAAAGCCAAGGTCTGATTAGAAACATAGCAATGAGGCAAGCAGCAACATATACAAATAGGTTTTGATGGATATTCTATTTCACTGATACTTTATACTTCTCATACAAAGTTCTTGAGATCCTTACACTGTAGGTGATATTAGGGCAGCTCAGCTCAGGCCTCACACACATTTATTGGGACACAGATGGCTAAGATAGATGGGACATGGTGTCACACAACATCAACTAAATTATTCATTTGCAGCATGAAATCATTCACCATGAAGGAAGTTACTAAAGGAATAAAAGGCTCCTAAGTTGTGATCTTCTGCCTCATAGTGGCCCACAAATTTCTGACAAATTGCATGACACTGATTCTTCCTCTGGCTTCCAGCTGCTTTTTCAGATACACAAGATTTTCACTGCACAGAAAAGCCAACATGTCTGTAAAAACAGCATTTTGCAGGAAGATGGGGATAACCAATTTCCATCAACAGCCACTTCAAAGAAAGAGAAAGAATGGAGCTGCTGGATTAACAGTCTAAACTGTTTCTGAAGTGGTCTTTTTCTTCATCAGTTATAATTAATGTATCAATATACTTGACATAAAGACATTAGGCAAGTTTGAATGGAAAAAGATGTGCTTTATAAATCAGAGTTTTAGTTTTATGACATTTGCATAATGATTTTTATTTAATTTAGATTGTGGAAAAGTGATCTCTAGTATTTGCATTGAGCTTGGAGAATTAAATAATATTTCTAAGGATGCAGAAGTACTCTTTTTTCCATAAATTCTCACTTATGTGAACAAAATCCTATATTAATAGATGAG
The DNA here is from genome assembly GCA_013400495.1 of Nicator chloris. Lineage (NCBI taxonomy): Eukaryota > Metazoa > Chordata > Aves > Passeriformes > Pycnonotidae > Nicator > Nicator chloris. Next base: position 57,087 of record WAAE01005776.1, on the reverse strand, counting down.
GTTCCTAAAACTTTTTCATTTAGCAGAATTACTCGTAAAAATAGGCCCTGTTTGATGTATTAAAGATGTCAAAATCTGGCCTTATGTTTTCAGTCTTAGGCAGGAATTAGGCTAGAAAATAGAACAACCATTAGGTATTTAGTGGTATCTCGCAGGCAGCCTTGAACATTAGAATCTGCTTTAGTGCAAGAGCTACTGGGGAAGATTGGTTTTGCTTTTCACTGGAAGGGTCAGAAGCTTGGGAGATATTTGATGTGACCCATTGTACTTTACTGCATCCTTTGCAAGGCCACTGGCATTTGGCATCAAGCCCTGCAATTCCAATGGCCTTTGCCCACTGAGATGGTGCTTTATGTTGAGATTATCAGCCCTAAAATTGATTTAAAAATTAACTGGGAGTACTGAAGGTTAAGGTCCCTTTGTAGTCAGAGACTGAGAAGAAATGTCTAATTGTTAATTCAGATGATTGTGGCTCTACTTGGAAGTGAACCCAGTGAGACCAAGGTGACAAATCTATGAGATTTCTTCTAAAGAGAAGCACTCCCTGTCTGAAGACCCGCTGCCTGCTCATTTATCCTAATCCCAGTGGCACCTCTGCAGCAGGCAAAGCTATCAATTCATGGGTTTAAAACAACCAGCAGCTGAACTTCCATAGTTTATAAAAATTTACTCCACATAAGTTTGTACAGTAATCTACAACTTTCACTAGCCACTATCATCTCTAATAAAGGTATAAGAAGTAATGACAAAGTGCTGAAACTCAGATGATTTCCACCATCTTAACCATAACATCTGAAATGTGGCACAAAAATTGAAATTAAAATTTGATTAAAACTGCCCAATGCTGAGTTTTATGATGTGTTCTACTTCTTGCTACTGTTGTAAGAGGCAGTGCTTTTGGGAACCACCTTGCTTTACAGACAGCCTTTAGCCAACACTGGGAAGCTGGAAACTGTGGAAAAGATTTAAACATTTTTTACCTTTCACTTCAAAACATCTTACAGAATATTCACACTTGAATTCAAATAATTGTCTTTATGGACTGAAGCTTAAGCAACACTTGAGCTGATGTTCACCACTCCAGAATGAGGAAAAGCAGGCTGTCAGCAGGATCTGGCCCACAGATTCCACCACCAATCTCTACCAAAATAAAACCCTCACAGCAAGAGACTTATTTATGTTTGCAGAACAGTAATTTCAAGGTAACTTTGCCTAGAAATCACCATGACTATCTTATTTATGCATATGTGCTGCAATGCTTAGCAGCTGCTGAAAGCCTAAAATGCTGAGGACGTGCTGTGCCTGGCATTAGTGAACAGGTTTGCACTTACTCCCTCTGCAGCATAACAATCTTAAAAACTTTACAACTGCAGAGACATTCATCTGTATCTATGGGAAGACTGCTGCTTCTGAAGGTGATTGTGACTGGGAAAAGAAATGGAACTGCTCTTTCCCCAAAGCATTGGTCCAGTCTAAATCTTTATGAGATGAGAATCAGAATTTTAAACACAAACCAATATCTTTTTGGTAGCAATGAATAATCCAGCCCACTCAAATGAAGAAGGAGTGATAGGGAGGATGCTGAGATGGCTGTGGAAAAGGAGCAGAGAGCAGGATCTGATGTGCTGCTCTCTGCTCTCTGATGTTCAAAGCTTCTCCTTGCAGTAAATCTCTGGGCTAAAGCTGATCTTCAGAGAAATCTCTGGGCTGTTTGGGCACAAAACACAGACAGCAGCACAGAGAGCAGCCTTGCAGAGAGGGGAATAGCAAACACACCCAGATCTGTTGTCTGCAACAGCTGTTTTCTCCAGAAGCAGTGTGCCAGCCTGCATCTGCAGGGCCAACCCCATCCCCAGTAACTTTGTGCAAAAGATGATTCAGAGTTTCTTTAAAGCATTCCTTCTAACAATTTGTTAATAAATTTAAAGGATATGCACACAAAGGCAGCAGAAAAGAGAAAGAAATAAAGAGAGAAATTGACTGAGGGGCAAGATTTAATGGTGTATGACATGGCAGTAGAGGGGATGCCACACTTTAATAGGAACACTAAAACTGATAATTTCTGACAGAAGGTGAAACAAAATGGAATTGTTGTGAAGAAATAAAAGACAAGGAGAATTTTATCACGTATATATCCTTCCGCCCTCAATACTAAACACTCAGTCACCTCAAACTTAGACACTTCACTGAATCAGACATAAGTGCACAGATATTAATGACAGCATGTTAGTACAAACACCATAACATCATATAGCATAAAGGTTAATCCTACTATTCCTGCCTAACATCCAGTTTCAGGAATATATTATGTGTTAAAACCACTGTCTTAATGAAACAATGTGTGACGCAGAGCCCACGTTATGCCTGAATTAACTTTTGTATTACTTCGTTATCCTTGTGTTTTGGCCTTTCTCTCTCATCTAAAGAAATGCAGTTTCAGCATTTAGCTGTTAGATTGTATTATAGTTCTGTTTACAAAATTAAAAACACACACAAAAAAAGTTACACAAATATTAACTACATTTAATTAGATGGCAGCAGATGAATCAAGCTTACTTTTTCTTCTTATGTATGGTAAGGGTAAATCAGGCTAGACTGCTTGGTCCTACCACAGCTGGAATGTGTCTCTCCTCCAATGAAGTCACCATGTACATAAATCCTACTAATAATGTAGATAAGCTTGACACAGGTTTTACTCATAATATTTTTAAAAAAATCATTTCTAGATTGTTAAACAATTTACTACCCACTGATCCACAGCTTGAAAAGCTGTAAGAAAATAATATCTGATATCCATATATACATACATATATAAATATGTATTCATATATAATTACTGGTATGAAATATTATTGATGTATCTGCAGAATTTGCTTCAATTCAAAGTTTCCTGCATGCTAAGCCAACATCCTTCAGCTTGGTCAGAGACTGAAAGTTTATTGCCTTACCCCAAAAGATAAACCTGATCTGATAACAGAGACTCCACCATAAGAGAGAGGATGTTCTTAGAGGAAGTTCTTAGAGATTTCATTTTCCTCCCTCTTCTCGTTGCCCATTTTTATTTTGCGAATGATGATACATGACCAGCCACAGCCAGGAGAAACCAATTCCATTCTCTCCATATTTCCAATCAGTTTTGCTTCTCTTTCGTTTTTGAACCTCTTTTTCTCTCACCAGGCAGATGCTTTCTGTGTGATAACTTTCATGCCTGCACCATGATCATCTGAATTCAGCGTGTTGCTTACAGAACTTGCTCTCTACGTGCAGCGAGCACCAGCTCAAGCTCCTTAAGCAGAAGTCATTAAAGCTAAGACAGCAACTCTTTTTATTACTGACCACTGTCTTGACCTTCACAATGATGCTTTGAATTGGGCAATTCATATGAAATTTAGTACTGTGCTGTTATTCTCTCTGTCATGTGTGATAACTCAGAAAGCATGCTAGTCATTCAGTACTACAACTAGGTGTAATTGCTTCTGCAGCCTGACTGAAAGCTACATCATATGATCCGCCAGCACATGATTGGTAGTATAATAAATCTCTGAAACAAGGCATGCAAAATACATTCTTTAAGTACCTGATGCATTCAGAATTTACTACTAAATGCTTTCTACTCATGCAGAAAAGTTTTTCTGGCAGTGTATGTATTTGTTGTTACAATCAGCCACTGGTGAACATTAAAATAAATGTTTGTCCCATTATTCTATCTTCTATTAAAGAAAACGGAGCATATACGTATTTAAAACCATAAAACCACAAGACTGTATCACCGTGTGAAAAAGCAGAGTTTATACATTTTGCATAAAGCAGCGTTGTTGCATAAGTTTTAGCACCTCAGTGCCAAATTCAGAGCTCAGACATGAGACAGCTCAGTGCAGAAGAAAAGCACTCCCTCCACTGATAAGAATGTCAAGAATTTTTTCATTTCACCAGTTTTACTCAGTGCTGTTCCAGACTAGATCAATGAGCCCACAACTCAGGCCACAGGCTGGTACAGTTGCCTAACAGCTGATACGATCTTCACCTTTATTCCCTACTGAATGAAAGTAACTTCTTAATTTGAGTTTTTAAATGCCATCCTTTATGCTGTAATCTGTCAGCACAGTTGTATCTGATTCCTGCATTCACTAAATGAAAAATGGTTGCTCACAGCATGGGATATATGCCATCAAGACAAGCTTATTTTGTGGACTGAAACAAAAATGACTGATTTGCAGAAAGGGGGTGGCAAAAAAATGTTGTGCGTTTGATTTGAAGCCAAATCAAAAAAGTCTGAAGCACTGACAGCAACAATGTCAAATTCTGTGGGTTTTAATGATGTAAGTATGGGGGAATATCTGGACTTCTTTACTCTTTTTCTCCTTGCAGAGGGTAAATCGTCTTTTGTTTTGCTTTATGTTGGAACAAGGGTATTTAAATATGAGTAATAATATTTTTAACAATGAGAATTATTGCCAAATAGAAACATTTCTCTTTTCAAAACACATAAGAAGTTGTTTTCATTAGGCTGAGGGAGGGAAGGTAGGAGAGAGAGAAAGAGGGAAGGTATTTTGATAAAACTAACTCAGATATACATTTTCTTTATTTTTTTGAACCATAAAAACAATTTTAATCATCTTACTGAATGCCTCATCTATTCCACCAAATTAAAAAGATTTAACAGGACATTCTTGTACACACTCTTCCTGTCATAGAAACCTGTTAGTCCAAGGAGGCAAAACTGAACATTGTCAGCTGCAGGGAAACAACTGGGGCATTTGGAGAGAGGTGCCTGGGTCCCTGAATATGTCTAAGGGCTTGGGAGAAAAAACAGCTAGCAGAGGTTCCACTCTGACTCTCTGACGACCCTAGTTTGGGAGTCTGCTGGTTTTAGGGAATCTCCAAAATGTCAACCTGCCCTTAAAATTTTCTCTCCTCAATCTCCTCTCCCTCATTGCATAGGCAGCGGCAGTTCCCAGCTTTCAGATCAGTACAAATGAGTTGGGGTCTATATTTTGTATTGGTCTTTGATAGATTATGGGGCAAGGGGTTCTCCTCTGTACTCACCCGCGATATCCCAGAGCTGCAGCCGTACCACAGTTTCAGCATCCCAGTTCAGCACCTTCAAAGCAAAGTCCACCCCGATGGTGGCCCGGTAGTGGGGGGAGAAGTTCTGGTGGACATAACGCTTGATGATGCTGGTTTTGCCCACTCCCAGGTCCCCGATCACCAGCAGCTTGTAGAGGTGCTCCTTCTGGTTGTGCTTCTGCATCTTTCCTGCGGCTGCTCCCTGCAAACTGATTGCATGCTCTGCCCGAGGAATCCTGCCAGCCTGAGGGGAAGAGAGGGAGTGAGGGACTGGGGAGGGAAGGAAGGAGAGCAAGGTAGGTGGAGGCTCTCTCCCTTGGTATGGAAGCAGAATCACCAAGTCCAGCAGGCAGCCCTGCTGGGAGATGAAGTAAGTAAGGACTGGGGGAAGGAAGTCTCCCAGAAAGATTTTTGCGTATGTGTGTAAAGGTCAGCACGAGGTGTGTCTGGGATTAGTCTGGCTGCTAAAGACTTTGCAGGAAAATTCATGCAACAGTCCTGTTCTCTGTTTGGCTCCTTGCTGAAAGGACAGTGTTTCTGTTGTGCACTAGTTTTACACACAGTAAATTTTGAATCACTGCCTTGGTGATAATATATCACCCTATGCTTGTTTCCAGATGTCTTTAAGATGCCAGTCACTTCAAAAAAACCCAGAAAACTCCCTTCAGAGGCCTCATGTCTCCACTAAAGTGCAAAAATTAAACCAGTGTGACTTTAGCTTTGGATGCAATTTGCTTCTAATCCGTGTAAGTTAGCACGAATGCAGTTACATCACCAGAAGTGGCAGTTATAGCAATATACAGCAGCTTTACTTGTGTCCATACTAGGAGGGCTGTCCAAATTTAATTACAGCAGACACATATTTTTAAATTTCATTACCATAATTGTGATTGTCTCTCTAAACCTATAAGCATACTCCCATCTGAATGCAGCACGCAGTTCGTGCTTTGCTTTTTTCGTACAGCCGGACCCTAAATGCAAAAATATCAAGGCTTATCTCATGACTCTGATAATCAGAAGTTATGAAAGCATAACAGCATTAGAGCATATAAATGCCAGTGTCTCAACAGTTGTCTGTTTTCTAAAACAAGTGATATCAAACTTGCAAACAGCTGAACGTATTTGAGTAAATCATTCCACTGACATGATCATCCCTATATTTTTAATGAAGAACACAGTGAATTTTACCAAGGCAGCTTAGCTGGAAACCTCTACCCATTAACTAGAGGTATTTGATTCTTTTAACAGCTTTGATAGCAAACCCACAGAATTTTAATATTGTGTGCAACTTATCAGTGAATAATTTTTATATTTATTGATGTTCTTGATAAAATGAAAGCATTTTTTGTAGTATTATTTGATGGAGTTCTTGTCCAAGTGTGGACTGAAATGGTATTAGAATTTTGTCATTGATCCAAAAAGCCGGATTTTAGTAGACAAAGAATCCAGAACATTCATATTATGCAATCTTTTATAATTGGCCTTTAAACTCAAATTTTAAGTTTCTATCTATCTATCTATCTATCTATCTATCTATCTATCTATCTATCTATCTATCTACATAAACACACAAAGTGGAAATAGGTAACTTGAGAGGCAAAATGTCTTATTTTCCTTGAACCTTTTTTTAATAAGAGAATTTCTTTATTCAATAAGATAAATTGTCTTTTTCAAGACAAAAACAAGCTGTCATTTTTATCCTGTTTGGAGAGAAATATTAAAGGGCTTAGCCTTGTTAGGTATGGACATCATAAAAGACTACAACTTGACAGGCAAACCAGTTTGATTAGTTAGTATATTTGCATGATTCAAGCTTATTATTGTTATTACTGGTAGTGTGTGCTATGTCAATTCTTACCTTTACAGCACCACTGTTTCCTGAGAGGATCCAATACTTGAGTACCTCTAAACATTCACCATTATCCTCTAAAGTTGAAAATTTCCCCTTTTAGAGCTTAAACAAAGAACAGGCTGAGGGGATTTAGCAATTTTGGAAATAACAAAATTGATGTTTTGGATAAGGATTAAATTACATCTGATGTTTCATCCTTCTTTGATGATGGCCATTAATCAGAGAACAGTGCATGGAAGGTCCCTGAAAGCAGGTGTTTGGTAACTGAAGGTCTTAGGCTATTAGTAAGTGTAGTTGGAGGCTGGCCTATACCCAGAAGCATGAGGCTTTATATCTCTTCCAAAGTTTTTGTTAGCATTAGCTCTAATAGCTCTGGATAATCATGTTACTTGTTTAAATCTCCAATTCTTCTCTGAATGGTACTAAATTCTTGGCCCCAGCAGCACCCTGGTACAATGAGCTCCTCAGAAGCTTAATCAAGGTCACCCTGGGTTGGCAGCAGGACTACCAGTGACATGTTCAGTGAGGTGTTCAGATGTGGGGTGAGCATGGAGGAGGGATTGTTGGTTAGAGGGATGATGTGCCCAGCTAAAGGGAAGTATGGACCGAAGCATCTTGGCGAGTGAAAGCTGCACCCAGATCTCCCAACTTCACTGTGAGTTGGCTTTTATAGTCACCATCTGCTAAAATGCTCCTGAAACGTCCTGCCTTGCTCCACCTTTTTTGGAACTATGTGTCTGTACTGATTTGGCCTTCTTGCCATCCAAAGGCACTGGGGTGGGGAGGTGTGGACATACCATTAATTTGCAGCCCTGCTGCAGCACTGTCGTGGGAGAAGGTAGATTATTTGGGCTGGTTATGGCTTAGAGTATCACTGCAAGATTTGTTTGAGGATGCCAGCTAATCCTTTCATGCACACAAACAGGTTACTGCAACTCAGCAATCTCCTGCAGGCAGAGGTGGCCAGGGAAACGCACTGAGCCTGGAGATGATGCAGTGAAATCTCTCTTAGCTGAGACCACACTTAAAGACGGGTGATATAAACCATACCAGCTTGCATTTGTCACCCACAGGTAGGTGGTTAGCGGGGCTCAGCTGACACCAAGTAACCTGTTAGGCTGGTCTGGTGAACCAGAGGTTGCCTCCAAGCCCTTACCGTGCTGCTGTCCAGGCAATAAGAACATGAAAGCACACCAGCAATTTGGTTGATATTTCTGTGTTTATATTTCAGTTGTCTGTGTTTTCTCTGATATATGTATCTTTTTAAACTTTATGAGATCATTGTAAAAAAATAATTGAAATTCCATATGACATTATGTATATCTATGCTGTTTTATTTTTCTGTATTTTCTGCCTATCCATTATTTTATGTTAATACTATACTATTGTTAATAGTCTATTAAAATTCTATTTTAATTGGCAGAATTGATGATAAATCTATACATCTCAGTTGCAAGTAATAGCATTTAAAAAATCCATCAAATTAAGGCATTACAGGCTGTGTTTTGCTCTACATAGAAGTAAAACTCATTTTATAGTGAAAATTTTCAGAAATTCCTCACTATTTCTTTGTCATTAGTAGAAATCTTTTTCTCTGAGAGAAGCGATAAAATTGAAGATGCAATTACATTGACAGGAATCAAGAAAAGCATAACTGCATCCTGGAGTCTACCACTCCTCTTTGTGTGGCATATACCACAGCAGAGGTTGTCAACCTTGAGCACCAGCCTTGTTATCAACATACCTTTTAAAAATGACAATTTTTCTGAGCAAATGGAACCACAAGGCAAAAGATTTGTCAAAAGAAAGACATTCACAGAATCACGGGAGATGCTGAGTTGGAAGGGACCCTCAAGGATCATCAAGTCCAACTCCTGGCCCTGCACAGGACACCCCCAGAGTCACATCATGTGCCTGAGAGCATTGTCCAAATGCTTCTTGAATTGTGTCAGGCTGGTGCTGTGACCACCTCCCTGGGGAGCCTGTTCCAGTGCCCAAACACCCTCTGGGGGAAGAAACTTTTCTTAATATCTAATCTAAGTCTCCCCTGAGACAACTTCATGCCATTGTCTCCAGTCCTGTCACTGGTCACCAGAGAGAACTCAGTACCTGTCCCTCCTTTTCCCCTCATGAGGAAGTTGCAGACTGCAATGAGGTCTCCCCAGTCTCCTCTCCAGGCTGAACAGACCAAGTGACCTCAGCTGCTCCTCATACAGCTTCTCCTCAAGGCCCTTCACCATCTTTGTTGCCCTCCTTTGGATGCTCTCTAATAGTTTTATATATTTTCTTATATTTTGGTGACCAAAATTTAGATTATTAGAAATGTATGTATTCAAAAGATGGCCATCTAAAATGACATAGTGTTTTCACACCACAGCTATTAATGTTACATCTGGTAGCTTTGAATGTCTTGAAGGGAGTGACCCATGCCATCATATTGATCTTACCTAATATGACATAAATTACAGCATAATCCAAAGACATCTGTGTATGCATATATATATATACATACATACAAATCAATATCATAGATCACAAGATAATTTTATATCCTGCTTAAAAAAAATACAAAACGCTGACATTCTGCACAGAGGTTTTTGCCAGACTTTTGTATTCTGGTTAATTCTGGGGTATGTAATAAATACAGAGTTGTTAGCTACACAGTTAACAGCCCAGTGGTGCATGAATCATTGTGTTAAGAGTGTGAGTTTGTGGCTCTCTCACAATTGCAACCCTTGGTTTGATAAAGGGACTGAGTTTGACCATTTATTGCATATTCCAACATAGCTTTCATATTCATCAGCTCTGTGTGAACACAGTCAGTACTCAGATGCAAATACATGTTTCTACTCCAACAAGCTCAAAAATTAAACATAATTTGATATAACTCCTTCTCTCAAGGATTTTTTTTAATATAGATCCATACAGTCTAATAAAATGTAAGTTAAGATCTATCCTTTGGAGCCTGCAGCAAAAATCTTGGACTGCAGTGCATTTTACACCAAGTGTATTTGAACAGTCACCTGGGAATACATGAACACAGTGCAACTCAAAAAGCAATAAAGCAAGGACCAGAATGTCTGCCAAGGGTAAAATCTAATAACAGGGGGGTCAGTAACACTCTGGGAAAAGTAAAATGGCTTGTCCCCGAGGCCAGACAGCAGTGAGAGCATCATACAGCACCAATTTCGTCTGAAATGTGCCAGCTCCAAAGGAAATTTGTTGTACCTCAGATTCAATAAGTGAAGTGTAAGAGCACTCACTGAGGCTGCAGATGAAAGCATCGCACTCATTGCAGGAATGCTGTGATGGAGCTACCAACAAAAGCCTGGACCAAACTGACAGTGCAGCAGTTTTAACCCTCTTCAGGTACTGAAGAGTATTTGTGCAATGAGAGCCAAACAGTGCTACACACAGGCATGTCTAAGTCAAGCAAGAATATGTCTGCTAATCAGTAACCTGCATTATGCCCCTCCCAAGAGGGTCCATTTGAAACCCCCACAGGAGGAATTTAGAGAGTAGTCTACCCTGTCCTCAACAGAGAAAACCTCCTTTAAGAACAGGGCTGAATCACGCCAGTGAAACTTATCCAATTCATGTAGATTTAAGTCTGGTTCTTGAAGACTATCAATCTTTAATGGTGCTCATCCAGAGGAACCAACTTCATGCGCAGAGAAATTTGTAAGAGTAGATCCTAATTTAGTATGCATTGGTTTACATAATCTCCCTTGTAACTGTAAATTGAAACCATGGAACAAAACAAAAAAAGATGCTACCTTTACCTGATAAAAGTTCATCAGGAATTTATTTTGTAAGTTGTATTCATTGTCATTTCAAATATCACAGAAGCACTGAGGCAGGAAAGTACTTCTGGAGATCACTGAACCTAACAGTTCCCTGCTCAAAGCAGCGCAGGTAAAGGCAGGCGTGAAGACTTCCTAATCTCTGGGCAATGTGTTTCAGTGTTGGACCACACAGACAATAAAAAGCATTTTTTTAATGTTTAAATAGAATGTTTATTTTTTCTGTATTCTTTACAGATTCTTTAAGGTCTTCATGAGCTTTCTCTATTCCAGATGAACTGTCCCAGCTCTCTTGTCTCTCCTTGATGTTCCAAATGCTTAATCATCTTTGCATTCCTTTGCTGGACTCAATTATCCTCATATGTTTTACTGGGGAGCCCAGAACTGATCAGGGCACTCATCATCCACTGTTCTCCCTTTATGCACACCATTTCATCATAGGTGGCTATCTGTTTGGTAAGGCATGATATATCCTTCATAAACCTATACTGACTACTCCAAATCACCTTCTTATCTTTCCTGTTTTGAAATTACTCCCAGGAGGATTTGCTCCATCACCCTTCCTGTGATGAAAGTGATGCTTACCAGCCCGTAGTTCCATGGATTCTCCTTTCTCTTTCTGAAGATAGCAGGGGAGGAACCTGGGTGCTCCCACCTGGGCTGAAGGTATATTAGTCCATTGAATCTATGTTTTGCAGGACCCTATGATCGGGAAGACAAGAAGAGGACCAATGGGATGCTGTTGGAATCCATGGAGGGGTGACATTTTTCTACATAATCTGTCTCTCTGTCACTCTCTTTCTCTCTCTGCCTCACATTTACTGTTCAATAAAATTCATGCTATTCACTTCAGCAAATGGTCTCATTTGCACCTTAATTTGGACAGAGTCATCTCTCTAATAATTTTAATAATCAGATCTTACCAAGGCTCAGAAGGTGTATATATATCCATCCCCAGTCACCTGTCCCTTCCATCTCTTTTATACATTTCTTTTTTATTTTTGAGTTTAGTCAGAAGCTCCTTATTCATCCCTGCAGGCCTCCTGCTGCCTTTGCTTGATTTCCTACATGTGGAGATGGACCATTCTTGAACTTGGAGGAGGTTATTCTTGAAAATCAATTGGCTCTTCCTGACGCCTCTTCAGTCCAGGGCCTTCCAGAGGATTTTCCCAAGCATGAACAGGCTGAAGTCTGTTCTCCTGAAATCAAGCCTTGAACCCTGACTTTTTCCCTCTTCTTAGGATCCTGAACTCCACTCTCTCAGGGTTGCCAGCCAAAGCTGTCCCCGGTTTTCACATTCGCATACAGTACTCCCTTGTTTGTAAGTATGTGGTCCAGCAGAGCATCTTCCCTCATCAGCCCATTCATCTGTATAGGCAGGTGTCACCAACACACTCCAGAAACCTCCCAAGACACAAGTACAGCACAATAAATGTGTTTATAAAGACAGTGCTGGGCTTGGGTTCCACCTTTTCCTAGTAGTTATTTAGCCTGCTATCAGAGTAGTGCTTCAGGGCTCAGTGAGAAAGGCTCCTGAATGCTGAACACTGCTCCAACCCTGGATGGTGGCCAGGCCTGCTCCTGGAAGCCTTATCTCAGCAGGAAAGACAAACAAAAAATAGAGATAAGAAGGATAAGTAACACTATGTGGATCTCAGTTCATCTGGTGAAGGGTTTCCATACTGGGATTTTTGTCAGTGTTCTCAACAGCAAGAAAATAAAAAAACCCCAAACCAGTCCTTTCTGTTTGTGTATATATGCATACACAGAATATATTCCTTTTATATATATAAGGAATGTCAGGGCATGTTATGAAGCAGCTGAATCTTTGCATTTTTCCCAAATCTTCCCTTTTTGTATCTTTTTTTATGAATACATTACAAAATAAGAAAAAATCCCTAAGTAATTCATAAATACCAGGAAGGTTTCATTTTCTCACATTTTTTGAACACTTTTATCCTGGTTTTAGCAGTCTTTTCAAACAAAAAACCCCCAAACTTTACACATTCTGGAAGTTATCTTAGCAGTGAGACAGCTGCCTTCTCAATTGGTAACCAGGCTCCCAGCTATGATTTTTTTACCTGATACATAACAGAAGAGGGCCATCACCTGTCCTGGTAGAGCCAGCATTTCTTTTCTTTGTGGAAGTGGGATTGCAGGAAAGGGTGTAAACAAATTGGAGGGTAAACATGAGCTTTGCCATACGTGATTGTTCATCGGTTCAAGACAGCACACAAATTAAACATTGAGGAAGGGAACTGTACTTGGAGACCTGTAGTTGAACTCTTAAGCCAGAGATTTTGTGGTAATTAACATTGCTTCTCTCCAGCAGCAGTGCAGCAAAACTCAATCCAACACCTATAGAAGGGGAAAAGTAATTCTATTTTAAAACGTACATTAACACTGACACCTACCTTCTTACAAGTGCCATGCTCTGTGTTAAATTACCCTGCTTACCCATACCCACATACATCACAGTCCTTTGGCCAAGTTTTCTTGCAGCAACAGGAAGGAAATGGATGCCAGTTACTCAGCCCCCACCATCTCCTCATCCCTAGGTTAGCCTTCAGGTGCTGCTTTTGGAGGAGACTTGTACTGCTTCATATCTGGTCCACTTCCACAAAGCATTAGGTTTTGCTTATTAAAGCATCTAGTCTTTTTACCTGGAATTTGCTGAAAAGGGTTTGTCCTTCTTACCATCACTTCTTATTGGCATTTGGGGGTTCCCATGTATGAAAAGGTGGACATAACCTGGCAATGTGTGCTCACAGTGCAGAAAGCCAACCATGTCCTGGGCTGCGTGGCCAGCAGGGCAAGGGAGGGGATTCCGCCTCTCCACTCTACCCTTGAGAGACTCCACCTGGATCATTGTGTCCAGTTCTGGAGTCCTCAACACAAGGAAGATGTCTTGAAGTGAGCTCAGAGGAGGCCACAAAGATGATCGGAGCCTGAAGCACCTCTCCTAAGAAGACAGGTTGAGAGAGCTGGGGTTGTTCAGCCTGGAGAAGAGACTTTGGGGAGACTTTACTGCAGGCTTCCAGTATGAAAAGTGGCCTTATAAAAAAGAGGGAGAGGGACTTTTTTAATGGATAGATAGTGATAGGACAAGAGGGAACTGTTTTAAATTAAAAAAAGAGATTTAGAATAGATATTAGGAAGAAATTTTTCCTGTGAGAGTGGTGAGGCACTGGCACATTTTGTCCAGGGATGTTTGGATGTCCCATGCCTGGAAATGTTCAAGGACAGGTTGGATGGGGCTCTGTGCAACCTGGGACAGTGAGTAGCATACATGCTTAAGGGGAGAGGGAAGGGAGTGGGATCTTTAAGGTCCCTACCAACCCAAACTACTGAATGATTTTTTTCCTTTAAATTGTCTGATTTTTTAGGATGTCCCTTGCTTTATTTAGTTTACTCTTTGTTTCTTGTTCTGTGTGTCCCAATGTACTTCATGCAGGTGTGCTGGGAACTTAATTTGCTGTTAACCTAGGTGCCATCAGCACCTGCCTTTCCTATATATCATCTCCTGTTATGCCTCCTGGTTCTTCCACACCCTGATGGTCCCATTCATTTTCCATTTTGAGAAGTTTTAATGCTGCTGTTACAAACCTCTACAATCCTAAAGGATAGGATGGAGCTCAAGTTCTGGTTTGCCAGCCTCTTTACTTAAAAAAAACAATGTCATCCTTTCAATGTTACAGCGTAAAAATCAGCCCCCAAAATCAGGAAAATGGAATCACCCTATTACTACTTTTCCTCAAGACAGCAAACATAGAAAATAGATACATTCTGTGAAAAGAATATCCAATTGCTTATATTTTATCATCCCATTGCTGAGTTTTATGTATTTGATTTGGCCTTTTAGTCCATTTGTCATAATTGATTTTTTTCCCCTCCCACAACTGGATACAGGTATTATCCTGCTGAAATTTAAACCTGTGCATAAAATCCCAAAGCTAATAAAGGGTTTCAGAAAAGGAGAGAGAAATGTAACTGAGTGACAAAACTCAGCAGACTTATTAATGTATGAGATTTAGAAGGAAATCTTCATGAAAGCAAAATATAGTACAGACTGGAGACTTAGTCATCCAAATGTCAAACTTTTGGAGTATTCCTGTTTATGCCTAAACACCTACAGGGAGAAGTTGAGAGAGTATCAAAATAGGATCAGGATTTTAAGTGGGCTCCAGATTTCCCTGAACTGTGATGCAGAGATACGTCTGGGAGCAAGGAGTGGCACAGACAGACCAAGAGCAGAATACTGAGTCAAAAGTCAGGAGAGGGTTTGGGTATTCACAGGTGAAGTAATGGCCTCCCAGAGGTCATGGACTGTGTGCTTTCAGGAAGATTTGCCTTCTGAGATACTCCGCCACCTTCAGCCATCAGTGCTAATGAGAAGAAAAACATTAAGGAACCCCATGTATAGTCCAGACCAAAAATGCTGTTTATTCCAGCAAAATGCTAAACAGAACGATAGAAGGGGCCATCATTTTATATTAGTGTTACGACTGTTAAATAACAGAGTAATAGAAAAGTTGATTAAAAGAAGTTTTAAAAAATCCACATACTGTATCTTTATGTATCCTTTGCTAAATATAATTATAAAGGTTCTGTACAGTTAGTTAATGTCTTTGGGAAGTTTTTGCCATTTAATACAAAGAATGTCAAGGTTGGAACTGCTGAACATTTAAGAATGTTCTATGTTTTTCAAGATTCTGAAATCCTCCTAAGGCAAAGACACCCCTTTTAATATCTTTGGTGGTTATGACAGTACTTACAATTTATCACCTGTCATATTGCTAAAGTGATATCAGCCCTTCTATACAGACCTTAAAAGCATTCTCTATTTAATGGGGTAAGTCAGAGGTCCCAAGGATCACTTCAAGCATAAACATGCACAAATATCTTAAAGTGCAAATAGCAAAATGTGCTTGGAGAGGAGTGAGCTGAACTATCAACCCAGTGAAATGTTACCATGAGAGAGAGTTTAATTTAGCTTGTGCATCTTATGCTAAATAGCATCTGCTGGATCAAGCCAGCTGATCCAAATGAAACAATTAGGAATAATTGGCAGAAGTACGTCAGTGCTTTTCCTACTACAGATATAGAAAAATTCTGCATATACACATGCATGTTTCTCTCTAGGCTATACAGAAAGGCTTCAACCTCTCCCTCCTGCACCACCTGTCATTCAAAGGGAACTGATAAAAACTGGTGTTCTGTTAATGTCCTGCACCTGACCATTTTACTGCCATTAAACGCTTTGTACTTTTTTGGAAACCTAAACATACAGATACACATGCTCACACTGCTTCAGCCAACAGCACATCCAGAAGCCATAATAATCAGCAGAGACATTTCAGCCTGCTTGAGCTGTAGTCTCCAATATCTTCTCCTCAGCAGATATACTCTGGCTCTCATTGAAACAGAGGCATTTCACTCAAAACCCAGTGTTCAGAAGGGCTAGTCAACTATGCTGCTGCAGTCAAAGCTTCCACCCTTTGTTTGCTTATGACATGCTGTCCATATTACTCAGGATATGGAAAGGATTTATGTTTTATTTTAAATACACTTAGGCTCACCCTCAAAATTTCAAATTCAAGGTCCAAATAGAGATCAACTTATTTTAAAGTAATTTGATGCATCTACATGTGTAATGAACGGGCTGCAGCAAGGAAAATATGAATTAGCCATTAATTGATCCGCGTACAAGAGTGTTCACTCCCACAGGCTTTTGGACCTCACTAACACATTTTATTTTACAGCTCAAGTGCTATTTTGCTCCCATGGTGCAAATGAGAGCATGAGTAAGGCTGTGTTGCCAGACACAGGGTGAGGACGGACCCCCTCTGCACAGCCTGAATCCCCCACACCTGTTCCCACCCCACCCCTGCAATGCCCCGGAGTTCCCAGAGTCACCAGAATGTTACCATAAACTCCCCCCAGAACTGCCCTCCTCACCCACTGCTGCACCACATCCCTGAGAGGCTCTTGGCATTCTATCATGCTCTTCATTAGACTGTGGAGATCACACCATTCCCTAGGTTATTTCAACTCAAAGTGAGACAGTTCCGCTGGTATCAGGCAGCTCTATCCCTGCAGGTTGTCTAGAGCACAGTTAAATAAGTCCTAGTAATTGAATTGAAAGTAAAATCAGTCATGGCTTTGATGTTTTAACAGGATTTTTAGCACATACCAGAAATGGCTTTTCTGAAGAAATTAATAATTTGATGTGGGGGAAAAAAAACATGCTATGATGTTTCTTTTTCCTAAAAGAATGAAATACTGAAAACTGAAAATCTTGGTAAAAGATGCTCTTTTGTAGACTGAAACCACTGAGAAAATGCTTCCTTAGTTTATCTTTCTTTTTGTCTTTTAAAATAAATAACACCCCTCCCTCAGCATTCATCCCTTTTAAAATACAAAAATTGAGGAAAAAATGCTTTTCAAAATTCTGTATTTGACATCCTTGGAAATGTTCCATTAACAATACCTCCAGATTTACCTACAGCCTTGTTTTAATCACATCTCAATCAAAGTAGTTTAGAAAGGTATCTTAGTATTTTCACATGTCATAGGAAGTCTCATGTTAGCAGAACTTTCAAAAGCAGTCTAATGTTCTTAACTCCATTTTACAAGCCAGTTTTAAACCTCCAGCAATGGACAAGAAAACAATGGATAAATTGTAAGTAAAAAAAAAAAAAAAGGCAAGTTATCAAGCTATAATATTCTCCTGAGCTTGCCATTTTAATGAACTCCATTGGTGCACTGTTTTTCCTGTCTTTCCAAGACCCCTGGAACAACACAACTTTAAAATTATTCAGTCCTAAATTCAGCACTTTGAACAAATCTAGAAAAAAATCTCTGCTGTTGTTTTATATGAATTTTATTTACACTGCAAAGTTAGACTGACAACTTTGGTACTTAAATGTCAGCTTGTGTTTCAAGTTCTCAGGTCACAGAGCAAGAAGGAGTCATGACGACCCTGCCAAGCTCCTTCATAAACCAATTGCATGAGTATCTGAGCAATTCTGCTGTCAGGGGCAGTCCTCAAACTGGGAAAAATCATCCCACTCCAGTGATGGAGACTCCACCACAGCTCTTAAGAATTTTTAAGGATTTATTATACTCACTTTCAAACAGATACATCTTACTTGTCCTCTGTACTAATTTTCAAAACACCAAACTTCTAATATCTCTGTTTGCTGGGCTGATGATAAGCTTCATTTCCCCTGTAAGTATTTATCAGTCATGACATTATCTCTTAGCCTGCCATGATAAGTCGAATATATTAGGGCTTTACATGTTCACTACAAGACATACCTGCCAATCCTACAATTATTCTCCTGAGCCACAGCATGTTTTCCATTTCAGCTAATGCATTGTTTATAGGAAGAAGCCACATAATCTACATCCACATACCAGCTCCATCAGGCTGACTGACATTCTTCTGTGCAACTCTGGAACACAGAAAACGGGGACATTCACACACCGCAGTCAGCCAGAGGCAAACAATGCCTGATGACAGTCACTGGGGGCAGTGACAGTGACAGACCACTCTGAGACCACTCCCATCCTCCTATTAGCACCGGTGCAGCTGCCACACACAAGCAGTGACAGACAGATGAGGGATGTTATTGCTAAAAAAGTAACACAGAATGGTACTCAAAATACATGTAGTTAACATGATACAACCCATGGTGATTAGCAGGTGTTTTTATATTCATAGTGCCATGAGTGTCAGCAACAGTGTGGTGATAAGGAATCAATTTTTTAACAGCTGAAAGATAGTAAAAATAATCCAGCTTTTATATTCTTATTCTCAAGCTAATCTCATGTGCTACAGCTATTAAAAAAATCAAGGAACCTACCTCCTCCCCTCCCCTCCAACTCCCTAAGCTAAAAAGTCCAATGCACAGTATGACCTATTTCAGAAGTCCTTGTTCCACTTCTGGCAAAACACAAGTTCTAAATTTCCAAACACATCTTCACAGAATGATAGAACAAGCTGAATTGGAAGGGACCCACAAGGATTGAGTACAACTCCTGCCCCTGTGCAGGTCATCCCCAAGAATCACACCATGTGCCTGAGAGCAGTATCTAAATCCTCTTGAGCCCTGTCAGGCTGCTGCTGTGACCACTTCCTTGGGGAGCCTGTTCCAGTGCTCAAGCACCCTCTGGCTGAAGAATATTTTTTTAATATCCAACCTAAACCTCCCATGCTTCAGACCATTCCCTTGGGTCTTGAGGCATCACTGTCACTGGTCACCAGAGAGAAGAGATCTGTGTCTGCCCCTCCTCTTCCCCTCACGACGAAGTTGCAGACTGCAATGAGGTCTCCCCTCAGACACCTCCAGACGACCAAGTGACCCCAGCCACTCCTCATACGGCTTCCCTTCAAGGCCCTTCACCCTCCTCATGGCCCTTTTTCTCTAATAGCTTTGTATCTTTTATCTTGGCACCCAAAACTGCCCCAGCACTGGAGGTGAGGCTGCTCCACCCAGAGCAGAGCGGGACAATCTCCTCCCTTGCCCAGCTGGTGATGCTGTGCCTGATGCATCCTAGGACACATTTGGTCCTCCTGGCTGCCAGGGCACCGCTGACTCATGTTCAACTTGCCATCAACCAAGCTTAATATTTTTTGGGAGGGGACTGAAAAAACCATGAAGCTATCCATGAAGCTATGCCCCTCAACTTGAGCCAACTAGAGTCCAGGATTTCTCGTGAAATTCTGCTGCTGAAGGAAAAGTGAGTTTTCCCTTCTAAGTTAAATGGGATAGTTTGATTAGAGACAACTGTTTGATTTTTCTGCATTTTATGAATTTCTCTACACATAGGAAAAATCACCCATGAGACTGTATTTTACACAGAAAAATACCAAGTAACTTTGGTCACATTTCAATAGAAGGTTACTAAAGAAGTTAGCTTCTATGTATTAAACTGGCACTCACCTTTACCTCATTTTTGTTTCCTTAGTGAACAGCAAAGACCAGTGCTGTGCTAACAAAGTACTGTGTTGCAGCTGAGAAATGCTTAATTCCAAGTGTTGCGATCCCTTCTCTCAACTCTAAGTTTCTACCTTGTATATTAGAAAGAAATAGAGCAACAGATTAACAGAAAGGATTTAAATAGGATTACTGGGGAATTAGCAAATTACTCAATGAATTGTCCTACATGCACAGCTAGGACTACTGCACTTCTGGACAATTTGCTTGATGCTGCTGTGATAATCTCAGCTTCAGATAGAAGATTACTAGCTCTTCTGCCCTCTCATCCTTCTTTCCCACCAGTTTAGATTCTGCTGAAGTAAACAGTTCTTGACAGGAAGCTCAAAACTCATAGGTCACCAAAAGAACTAACTTCTTCCACAAATACAAACTCCTGTAGGAGTGGGTGTTTTTTATTCAACTCTGACACAATCAACTGTGAAGCACGGCAATGAAATCCAGAACTAGAACATTTAGTAACAGCCTGACACTTAGAATTGATTTTTATTGTCATAAGGATTTGACATGCAGTTTTTGCAGGACACTTAGAGCTTTACAATTTTATTTTCATCAACATAATTGCTCATTCCCTCCCCAATACACACATGTTCAAAATTGCAGTGACTTCCTGATTTCTGAGAAGTAAGGCACTACAGTGTCCCTTCAAAGCAGTTATGGATTATCAAAGCAGACACTTCCCTCTGAGATCTGAAGGCCAAGATTGCCCATGGAAAAAAAATGCAACAGGTAATTGAAGGTATATCCGATGATGAGTAACTAATCACCACTGTTACCAAAACAGCCTTTCTGGGTGATCTACTGTCAGACTTGAGAGGAAGCCTCCAGTGCACAGAGCAGAATCAACAGTGTTCACCTTCTCACATATGGAGGCTGCTCTACTGTGGAAAAATTCCTTAAAGCTGCCTTTTCAAGCTAGGGGGCAGATTTTGACCAGAAGCTTCAACCTGCAGCTTGTACTTATGGCTCACGACAAGGCACTGCATGAAGATCTTTACATTATAACTTTGGAATAGGAGTTGCAGCCACTGCAATGCTTTCAATTGCACATTCATCAGTGCCACGGCGGATTCTGAAGTAGCCATCTTCTCCCCATGAGGTGCCCCAGCTGTTCTTCACAATCCAGAATTTCTCACCACTTACTGGGTCTTTACCATAGCCCACCAGCAAGACAGCATGATTGGTCAATTCAAAAGGATTTAAATCATCCTGCAGCCCAGTGTGATGGTAGATCCCCTCTTTATAAAGCATGAAATCATTATAAACCTCAAAGGCAACAGTCATTGGGCCATGCAGAACAAGCTCAAGTTTCATCAGGGCCTCATTGCAGCCTCCATAGAAACCACCAACATAGTGGTACTCAGACGTGTAGTAGTGGTAGCAGCTGCGCTTGAAAAGGCACGGAGAGTCTTGGGCTGTGTAAGGGAAGCAGTCCTCTTCCACCACACCGAAGTCTTGGACATACTTTCCACCAATGAGATATGGAAAGCCACCATCACAACCTTAACAAAAGAAAGAAAAAGAAAAAAAAAAGTGCTTCTTCCCTTGGAAATTCAGTTATTTGAGGTGGGAGACTCTTCCACTTAAATCTTTCACAATTCTTTCAGATACAGTATTGAACACATTACAGTGACCCAGATCATTCTAATACTGCAGTTAGCCACAGTCAGCTTTCTGAAACATAAGCCAAAATTCACACCTGTGGGAGCTATACCGAGAATACTAATACTTGGACCCTTTCTCATCCAATTGCTCCTGACAACCCCTGCTAGAAAGAAAGAACAGCTAGTTGCATGCAGTATGAGTCCTAACAAAGATACAGTCCTCTAGAAAGCTGTAGTCATTGCTTTTGCTCATCTCCTCCTCACTCTGAATATACCATAGGGAGACTATTTAGTTCCATTCTTTCTAGATAAGCATTGTATTCAGCTACATTTGAGCCCTACTCCTTAGATATTTCCCATCTCACAGGTAGCTGAGTAACATTTACCAGTAACATCCTGAGCATAAGGATTTCTCCTTGTTCAATCCTACTGCTGCAGTGAGGTGGGCTGACAACTCTGTTTTTGTTACTTTTTCATTTTAAATAAAGTACTAAAGCGTACTAAAGTACAGCCTGCCAAATACTTTTTGAAAAAGTAACTTGTGTGTGATGGGGAAGGGATGGAAATTTTCAAACTAGTCTCCTTCTCCAGCATTATCATTATTTGAAAGGTGTCTTTATATACAGCAGCATCCTTACCCTGAGAATACTGGCTGCAAGACACAACCTGCTGGGGACTGAAGACTGGTTTCTGAGTGTTGTTTGTGAGGATGCGTATCCTTGCTTCCAGCATGCCCATGGAGGAAAATGCGTAACAGCTGCCACACGAGCCTGAGAAGGGGAGAAAAAGGAATCACAAGGAGCAGTCAGTAACAGAAACCTCCTATCAGGTATATCTATTCCTAAAGTCCACTGAGGAGTTAAAACCTACCAGATAGTGATTAGAACTTGAACACCAATAGAGAAGATACTTTAAATCTTCATTTAGCTTTTATGTGTGCAATTCAAAACCCACTTCTAACAACTTCTCAGGGAACACTGAGCTTATTCAGGAATAAGAGGGAAAGTACTGCTCCAATGTTTTTCAGCAGCAGCATTTAAGAGCTATCCAATTACCCTATTCCTTCAGAATGAACCTTCAGGGACCGTATTAGCAGGGCTGAGAAGGCTTATCTACTCTTTATGGAGCACAAATGCTAAGGGGCAAGGAACTGTTTGAAGTAAATGCTGACAATATTGTTCTTATTTCAACCTATCAAACCTATGTAATTTCCAGTTGAAAAAATATTCCACCTCTACAGCTACCCCTAAAATAACCGACTTTTAAGGGAATAGTGGTATAAATAGCATGTTTGATATAGTGGATTCATCCCCGCTTCCCTTGCTTCCAAAGGGCATGTAATTGTACACTGGATTTTCAGAGGCACCCTAATTTCCTTTCTGTTTCCTGGCAGAGAGTTAAGCCTCCTTACTTTTGCATCAGAATTTAGCATTGCTTCTAGCTTTAGGCCTCTTCACTCTCTAGGACCTTCCTTTCACTCATTAAAAGCCTTTGGAAATGGAATGAAAAGCCTCACAAGAAGAACGACTACTTGGATGAGGTCCTATTTTATCTGCTGATTGTCATCAAGGTGCCTGATTTCCTTTTGTTTCCTGACAGTAGGAAAGTCAAATATTGCAGAGGTATGAAAAGGAGAGAGTCTTGAGGAACAAAACAAAATACTTTCTCTTGAACTGTGTAGGTGTATAAAAGCAGAGCTATTACAACAGCAAGACTTCGTGAAATTGCACCTTCACTCAGTTAGATGCATCTCTGAAAAGAAGGGACAAAATCAGGCTGAACAGGAACACTCTTTTCCCAGCAGGGCAAAGTCAAGCAGTGGAAGATGCCTCCCACTCACTGTACAGTCGCAGCACCTGAGATGGGCCACACTGCAGAACGCTTTGTTGTATTATGTGTGCAAAAACATGAAAAATACAATTCACGCAACCATTTCAGTCTGAAGTCTGCTGGATTGGCTGCTAAATTTCTTTCCTGTTACCACAGTGGTATTTATGAAGTCCATAGAATGATCTCTTTTGTAGGTTTTTTTTTTTTTTAAGCTTGAAAGCTAAAATTCTATTTTGATGGAGCAGAATGCATGTTCCACAGACATTTAAAATACTCAGCATGGACCCTCAGATTACATAAAAAGTGTAGGAAGCTCTTTTATCGGAAACAACAGACTAATTCTCATTTAGAGAAACTTTGATGCAACACAAAAGAGAAAGTCTGGAACTGAGTGTTCAATTGTTTGGAAGATAAAAGAGCCCTTGGGATATTCATAGTTCACACCAGGAGAAAGTACAGGACTCACACCTACAGAGGACCATATAATTTCCTGTTGCCATCTTCCAGTACTTCCACATAGCTAGAAATTCCACAAGCCTTCCTATGCTGCTGCTGCTACCACCAGGAGTACAGCTGGCAGAATTTGTGAGAATAACTAAGCCATAAATGAGGGACTGGTGATTTAAGTCATCCCTTCCCCACAATGCTAATGTTATGTTTCTTTCCCCCAAAAGCTGCCACCAGATAGTACCAGTAGATGCAAGTTTATGCTGGCACAGGGAAGGGACACATTAATGGAGCTCACTCTTGGCCTCCATGATATAAACACGTAATTCAGGCATCTCACACCACAGTACTATAAACACTCCCTACAGAATCAGCATGTACCAGCATGGTATCCTTTTAAATTCTCACCAGTATTTTATCTTTATCATTGTGTGCAATTTTCACAGTGACTTAATATCTCCTCTTGCAACTAGCAACTAGCCTACAACAACTTAACTACAAGTTAAGTAACAGCTGAATTTATCAGGGTGATAAGATTTGGAGGCAGTATAAACAATTTTCATGGGTTTATTCATTAAAGCTGCATAATTTGCCATCAAAAGAAATCAGGGGAAAAAATTAAATGTACATCAGTTCAGTCAGTGTGCAAAAAAAAAGGCTAAGATTGTTTGGACAAAACCTGACAGCTGTGTTCATGCAGGGTACTGTGGTTATTGGCTTTCACTCCAACAAGCCGGTGCTGTCTGGACAAGCCAGTGCTACCACCTATTTCAGTACAGCATTGTTAGCCAGTACAGTGTTGTTAACCAATTTCCACAGGCTATTCACAGTAAAGGTGAGATCTCTCAGCTGCAAGACACTAGGCAAAATCTTCTGCTTAGCAGCAAATTACAAACTACATCAAAGGAGCTCTAGAACATTGAATTCAGAGGTTTTATTTATTCATTTTTACCTTGATTCCGAACAGGGCTGACATAATTGACACCATTCACATTTCTCCAGTCCCAGGATTCTGGCAAGCTTGAAACTTTCTTGAGTAACTCAGGGGTTAGAGGTGCAGGCTTTGGTCTAAAGAGGAGAAAATGCTTTTGAGAAATGTATCACACTCTAGGCAAGGAAACAATTACATAACAGTCAGTTTTCATCTTTGGCTTCTACTACTTGGACTTGCCTAACATTATGGAATTGAAAATAGTCTCAATCTAAACTGAGTGGGTGTCAATATGAAGAGATAAGCTTGAGCAGGATTCAAGACCTACTCAAATTGCTCCCTGAGGGAATGATATCATTAACTATCTGCTGTTGAGGAATACATTCATTGCAAGTAGTTCAGTTTGCAAGTTGCAGTGTGAGCTTCAAAGTGAGCTCTGGGTGGCAAAATCCTTTTGTATAACAAAGGGAGCAGGGACCTGTGGCCCAGCCAGGTGACAGGACACTCAAAGAGGACTCCAGACTTTCCCACACTTAAGGCTCCCTTGTTTGGGGTCCATCCTCAGAGGGACCTAGTTTGAACTGCTGTTTAATTATTTAGTTATTGCACCAAGATTAAATTATTTTAAAGATCTGGACATCTGAGACTCTGCTATGGGAACCCTGGGGTCAAACAGAGAAGGAACCCTGGTGTGACTGTGATTGTGGGGTGTACACAAAGCTGCAAAGGGGCCTTGGTCCCAGCTCAGGTGGTGTGACTGTGACTGCCAGAGTGGCTCCTGGCTGGTCCACGGGGGGAGTTTCCTTAACATCCACAAGCTGCTGAGGTCAAATGCTTTTGCACCAATCTGAAGTGCTGAGGTAACTCAGCGATTAGAGCAACACAGTTCTGCAATAGTTATTTTACTGCAATCACAAAGTATGTAAAATATCTGACTGCAGAAACCATCTTGCCTGACAGCAGCTACAGTTTCACTTCAGGCACAGGCATTGCTTACATGGACAGTTCACTAACTGCAGTCCCACTTGCCCTGGAGACTTCTCTGGAGCAAGTTTTTACTGTGGCTTTTGAAGAAGTATTGAATGTTACCTGTCCTCATCTACAATCTGCAGCCAAGTGATGCTCATATCAGCAAGAAAAGAGCTTCCTGCATTCAACTTCCACATAACCTGATGCTTGTCCTCAGGTGCCATTCAAGAACACCAGACACTGGAGTCTGTTTTGAAAGCAGGAGAGGGCCAACCAAGTACTGTCATGGTACTGCATGGGTGGAAGAGAGCTTCCAAGTAGGTTACTGTATTTAAGATCATCTACAAAGTGACTTCTATCTATACAATGAAACCATAATGTGCATGATATTCCCATGCAAATCAGAATTTTTATTCTATAGTAGGACCTTCTTCAACAAACATATGATTGCCACAGTTTGGAAAAGTAAGTAGCATTCCTACTTACAGAAATACCAAGAGCTGAAAAAGCAAAACTGTGAAGAAGGGAAGACAGCTATAAAGAAATGAATCTTTAGATCAAAAATCTCTAATTCTCAAATTTTGTAGAGGATGATGTACTCATCTCCATTACCACTCTCAGCTAAGTAATCTGCAAGACCCTGAATGCATTCTCAGGGCTACTTTCATGCTTCTTCACTGAGACACTCTACTCCTGCTAGAGTATTCTTGTTGCAGGCATGGCAAATTATGAAAGTAACCAGGGAATTCCCTCAGAAACCTTTGATATTCATGTTTAGGGGCAGAGAGCAGTTCACAGCTTTTCAATTACACAATTATGAACTAGCAGAACCAAGATGAAGAACAGGCAGAAACTCCTGACTATAGCAAGCAGCTGATGAGCAGACAGGTCAGTGAGATAACTGAGACTGTCCCCACTTCTTCCCTGCACATATGAGTTCAGCAGTGAATTACTGGGCAAGACTAAAGGGTAGGTGACTCTATTTGTCCCAACTGCTTGAGACAACAGATGCTCAGAATAATCATTCAAATGAAAAATATGTTTGCACGCCATGAACATGAACTGGAAGCCCTTGAAACTTCATTAAACATCTGAACTAAATACAGCTCAGAGCCAGGACAAATACAAGCAGACTCTTGGCAGCAGTGGGGTTTGTTGCAGAACAAAGTGTCTTATTACCTTGAAGCTCTGGAATAGAGACCCCCAGCTCTTTTAGTTAGTTCTTCCAGGGCAAAATTCTCATACTCCTTGTATCTTGTTGCTCTCCATGATTTCTGGTGAGCATTAATAGCATTTACAAAGTCGAAGTTGTGCACATAACGTCTGTGGGAGAGTCTGCAAACAAAAGGAACCAAGTAAAACAGTAAGAAAAAGGGATTGAAATTAAAGGTATTCTCTAAACTCAATATGTACCTCTGGAAGTGTCTTCTGGTAGGTACTTAGGAAGAAACATGGAATTATTGGATCAAGGCAAGGTTTCTAAAACTTGAGACAGACTAGATATAATCACCTTCCTTAGACATGTCAGTTTTATGACAGGGCTTCACCACAGACTGCAGGAAAAACTGTGAGGCAACAGGCAAACCCTCCTCTGTGTTCCTGTGCATTCAGGTTTATTTCCAACATTATCACTGGCATTAACTTTGCCCTCAGTACTGGAATTGGTTGTTATGATTTTAGCTAAAACCTCAAGCACTGTTATGAAACATTTTATTCCAGTAAAAGGCCACTTATGTGTTGCTTACCTTCCCCTGGGCTTCTGGAGAGGTAGCTCGTTGCTGTGAACATCGGACGGAGATGAAGAAATCTTGTGTCCTATGAAACAGGCCCAGTTGTGGCCAAGTACATCATGCACCCATCCTGGTAGGGTCTCATTACAGTAGCTGGTTACATTCTGGCCTTCCTTTTTGTACTGTAATGTGAAGAAGTTATGCTTGTGTTGAGCAGATGCATTTGTTAGCATAGCCATAGTTCCCCACCCACTCACAGCCACTTCTTCATGCCTGTGTTTCACAGGAAGTGGCCAAACACGCTCCAGAGGTTAAGAACTTGAAAGAAACTGCTCTTTACCAAAAAGCTGCAAAAGACAACTGGGTTGTGACTTGCACTTCTAGAAACAAAGTATGCATTCGTATCAGTATCAACTAAACTGTGCTATTCATTGGGTTCAACAGTTACTTTCTCAGCAAGATGTAAAACACCTACTAGTACTCAACCTTCTCGTCAAGGCCCTGAGATTTCTTACACCAAATATGTGACCAGTCAAGCTAACTCTGGATTGCCACAGAAGTTTAAGAAAGCAAGACTCACAGGGAGGATGGCAAGTTTGTCATCTGGTAACCTCAGAGGAAAACGTACTATTTCTGTTTTAAAATTTATGTACTATTCGCGCACTGTTACTGTTTCACAAGTCAAAACCAAAGATGAAACTTCCAGTCACTTTTTTTAAGTTTGAACTGTAATGGCAAAGCATCAAGAAACAATTTCACAGGAACTATCAAAATGAGACAGTAAGAAAAGATGATCCCTTGAGAACAGCCCATTTGGAGTTGGTAGCAGAGACTACTACTAAAGCCTCAAGTCCTGAGTCCTAATACTTCCTTGTTTAGCCACACAAGTCTTCATTTTACCATTGAAGAAGAGCAATAACCTAATATATTCAGCAAAGTGTGTCTTCATACAACAGGTACCACTAACACTTTGCCCAGCTACATAAATTTTCTGGATTAGCAATTCTCTGACAACAGGATGTCTCACCGTGGGGGTGTGTGCAGCTCTTTACTCATTTCTTAAAGTTTTTGTGTTACATTACAAAGGCACCTGAAAACCCCATGAAACAAAGGCTTTAACTTTACTCTTCTAATCACAAAAAAAAAAAAAAATCACTTATACAAAATTCAATTTTCTTAGTCCAAGAAAGCTTCATTAAATCTCACCCTCTTTGAGCTGCACATGTACGATCATAGAGGGATTCTGTAACTATGTTTCAACAAAATGTTTGCTCAGCTTCCTTACTGAATAAGGTGGTGGCTTACAGTGATGGAAATGCCACAAGATGGAAAAGCTTAATTAAGAGCCTGGGAGGTTTGTGACTATGTTGACGTTTTGTGAGAAATCTGAAGGAGAACTTACAGTGAAATAATTAGGTTTATTGATCAGCAGAATAAAATTGAAGGTCAGTCCTCTGACTATTTTGGAACAATGGGAATTCGCTTTGTCCCCAGTCTGGAGGATGCAGAGGCAACATATCTACACCCAGCAAGTGTGTTTGCTGGCTGGAGCAGGGTGGGGGCACTAGAAGGCTGAGCTGTTGCCTTGTTCTATTCTTCCTTTCTTAGTTTCAAGAGTGCAAGATTGTGCAATGTGGGAAATAACCACACTTGGCCAAATACCAAGGGCAAGTCCAGAGATGACTTTTGAGAAATACCCTCTTTACAACAGCAGAACTAGAAATCCAGACACCTCCAAAAGCAACAGGTAGTGACTTTGCATCTAATTTACTGTGAAATCACTTTTCTGGCTCTACACAACCGTAGAAATTAATACCTGGTCTTCCCTATCTAAAAGCTGCCACAGATGAAAACAGTACAGCCATTCTCAGTAAGCATAGGCTTTCAATCAGAATACCTGAAGATTATCAGAGGAACAGGCCTGCTTCCTGCAACAGTCCTGCCTTGCATAGTGTTCATTTGAACTAAAATAAGTAACACAGACTCGAGGCTTATCTTCATGGAAAAAAAAAGGCAATGAGTTATCTGCTAACTAGCAAATTAAAACAACAAAAAAACCCCAAAAATGTGTTTTTCTCCTAAAAAGTCCTCCCCCTTTCCAGAGATAAAATTCATTGTTTTTTTAAAGACGTAGACAGATAGCACAATAGCATTCACACCATCTGTACAACTTATCTTTAGGAAAAGTGAATGTAGTGAATTTTGTGCACTGTTCATTCAGTTTACATGTATCAACAAAGTGGAAAGGAGGTGAAGGGACAGCCAGTAGCAATGCTTCAATCTAAAAAGACATAAAAGCCAATTTCAGACAGTCTGTGTAGAAACCTAAAATCAGGCAATTCAAGTCCTCTGTAGCTACCTTTTTGTAGAGTGCCAGACTAAGCTACTACTGCAATGACTTTGAAAAGTGAGCATGGAGACTTTGAGACCATAACACATGAATGACATTTGGATAAAGGGAATTTCAACTCCAAAAATTAATGTATCTAGGAAACAAAAATATACCTACATAAGGTCACAATTTGCTTTTCCTCCGTCTGACTTTTAATCAAGAGCCACTGATTTAGACAAGTGGCAGACAAGCCTTTAAAAAAACCTCATCAGTGCCATAACAATGATGTCCATTGCTTACCAGAAGGTACACCATAAAATCATTGCTTAAACAACTTTGCCAAGAAATGCAGTGTTTCTTATTTCTGCTAGTGAAGGACTGGCAGATGAGATGTAGGAAATTTGACTGTACCAGTTTCAGAGGACCAACTACGAGTACATCTGCCAGTCACATGGCAGGGATATGACACCACTGCACAAGCAACAGCTGACTCAGGTGGATGTGAATTACCATGTCAGACACAACAGTTGCCAGGACAGTACCCAAAACATCCACACAGCCCATCCCAGAACAGCATCCTTCATGGAGGATAACAGCCATACAGCTGTGATCACCAGCAACTGCTGCACAACTGCTTGCGTGCATTTCTCTGCAGACTTTAAAGATGGTTTTCATTTTTGAGTTAAGACCACTGCAGCTGTGTCACGTGACAATTTCATCAGCCAGTGTTCACATCTGCAGCATTACCTCCATCCAGCAACCTGACCAATCTAGGATAACTCCTTTAGAAAGGCACCCAAACGATATCCATAGTTCCAATCCTGAGCTTTGAAAACAGTAGAATTTAATTCTATTTCAAATGCATATTTTTCTCAATCTCGACAACTTATATTGGTTTGTCTAATGCCAAATTTAGCCAAGCCACGCCAACACTAACCTTAATGTTGCTTAACTTCAAAGCTTGCTGTTAGATATCTGAACCCAGCTAAGCTTTTCAGTGACGTATGCTTTTAATAAAGTCTTTGCTGTGTTGGTCATCATGACATAATCTAACTGCATGTTCAATTCCAGTCCTAGTAAAAACCATAACCGGCTTTTTAAAATAATTAAAGCTTTTTAAAAATCTTTAATCTCACTAAGAGGAAAGCAAGGAAGGATGGAGAGCTTATTAGTCACAGCATTTTAACAGGAATTCAGCAGTGCCACATAGAGAGGCAGCCATCCCATCCTCTTTGAAAATCTATCGCTCTCAATTTAAGCAGTGCCTGGGCAATAAGCCAACCTGAGTTCCAGGAGGCAGGACTACCCTACACATTAAACCTGGTGGAATGACTTATCTCAAATTTACAAGTGTGCCTATGCATTTTACTATGGGAAGCACACATCAAATGAGAACAGAGGTGCAGACTTGGAGATGCCCTACTATACAAAAATAGATGTAGATGATGTTACCAGAACAAACTACTGCATCTTGTAACCCAATATAAAATGCAAGCAAATAACAACTCCAGGGGGATTTTCTTTACTGTAGGAATTATTCTGCAATTCTGGGTTTTTGCTTTCAGATTTACACTTTAGGAAAGCAGCAGTTGCTCACTGCCAGTTAAGCAACCCCAAATTAGACAGGTTAAAAGCTGACTTTCGATTGGTTTGCAGGATGATTAAATAGCATTAGCAACTCTAGCACTTCTACTTCAGCAACATGAAGTAAAACGCATCCAGGTTTGGTTTTTTTTCCATATCCTGAAAACTTAAACATTAACTGCTGTCACTTATCTAGGCTGTTTGTTTCAGAACAGCAGTCCTTGATTTTAACCAAATTTGGGAGCATTGGGGAAGAGAGAAAAAGGTATGACAAAGAGTCACCAAGTCAGTTTGGAAAAGGTTAGTAACTTGAGTGATGAAATATTCTCTTTTTTTTTGCTGAAGTAGTTGTAACGTTTCAATATGAAAAATTGCTAGACTTCTGGTATTTGCTAAATAACACCTCAGGAGTCAGAAGTACAACCACTTCACTTAAGGGACAAACAGTGAGAAACTTATGAGACTGTCTCATCTCAAAGTGGTAGTCTTAACAATAAATAAATAAACACCTCAAAGACATCAAGTAATTGAAAATTGGCCAAATACCAATTCCTTTCGGCCTCAACTTTCCTTTCAGCCTCTCTCTAGCTTTTCATGTTATGCTATTCCTATTTCTTTTGCCATCCCTTGGGGGTAAAAAAAGATATCTTTAGAGCTTTATATTATACTGCATAACCCTACAGAATCCTTGTATCATCCAGGAGAAGCACATGATCAAGCTTCTGCCAAGAGTAAGTACACTAACTTCACGTCCAAGTTCAGTACAGGGATGTTTCAGAAGCACACATTACACAAGTTATTTTGTGCTAGAAGCAGAATGCCAAGTGCAAGAATGCAGTAGGATGCTGCATTTAATTTGATAAACTTTAATTCTATGTACAACAATAGTTAGAAAGACTGTTAGAGCTTTTTTACTTCAGATACTAAACTAAGCTGAGGAAAAAATAGAAGTAATTGATAAGCTCACCCAGTCCACTCATCTGATGTATAAAGTCATTTCTCCACAGGCCTCAAGTGAAAGAACAAATGCTTTGTAAAGGCAATGAGACTCTACAAAAGTTTCAGTGGCTGTTTAGTAAGCCACAGGAACAGAAAGCTATTAAAAACTCATTGAAACGTGCATAGCCAAACAGGCTGTGTCCATATCTACACAGTACAGTGGCTCTGATAAAGCCACCACTTAGACAAGCCCACAGCATTCCTGTCAGTAATTAACAGCTTAATTCTTTAACACTAAGAAAAAATACACTGGAGATTCAATTAGCAGAAGTGGCACTTCTATGCCTGAAACTCACCAAGTATAGGTGTAAATACTGCTGCTCATTGTACCTGGCAAATTCTCCCTCTGCTCAATCCCAGAATTGTTGTATTTCTATTTCATATGTAATGCAATATTTACTGGATTAAAAGTAAACAGATATGCACAGTTAAATATGTCACAAGGTAGAGCAGTTTGTAAGGAACCACTTCCTCCCTCCAGGTGCCCACTGACAGTTGTGAAATGGGGAGTTTTGCAGACAGACACATTGCATGTTGTTGCCCAATAACAGCAAGTAGTTGTCTGCAGCAAAAAAAAAGCATTTGGTAAGTGCTGTGGTAATTCCGTATTATTCTCTGCAACAGACTTGCATCTTGGTAATCTGTTCTTCTTTTTACAGCAGCAAAATTATTACAGAGGGTAACTGAACTGGGCTGTAATCCTCCCTATAATGTTTAAGGAAAGAAGTCTAATTTAAATACATCTTGCTGATGAATTCCCCATTACTGAGCAATGACCTGAACAAGCTCACTATTTGTTAATACTAAAGCCAAAAAAACCTTCAAAACTAAGAATTAATCCATTATCTTAAAAAGGGCTGAAACCCATTCATGACCATAAAATACAAGCTACTGTGTATTGCTACTGCTCAGGTGTGTATTTGACTCACCTACTTTGTTTTGAGCAGCAAGATGAATCAGATGACCAACCGAAGCTCCTTTCAGCTTAAACTATTCTGTAACAGTTTTGGTATGTTGTTTTAATAGTACTTTTGCAAATCAGTGCAATACATGAAATCAATGCAATATATGACATCAGTGCTTATGAGTCACTTGACTTAGTGCTCATCTTCTGGGGATGTATTTCACAAGGTATGGACAGCAGTAGCCTTCAGGGACTCTCAGTCGTCTTCAAGTTGGCAACTAACTATAGATTCAGCTATATCCCAGAGCAGGCCACACCGTTTCTATGATTAAATTCCTCACATTCAGGAATTTGTTTGATAACCAGCAACTCTTACTGCCTAGCATATTGGCTTGTAAAGCAACTCTGTATTTCAGTGTAAAATATCAGCCCAAATTCTGCTAGTTCAACTTTATTCTCCTCAGCTGAGTCCAACAATGACTGCTGAATTCTCCCTGCCAGAGATGACACCTCAAACCCAAGTTAATGGACAATATTGCAGCATACAGTGCTCTGCTGTCCTCATGGTAGCAGCAATTCCTGCCACTTTTGAGGCAGGTCCTCCCACTGCAGGTGAGCTCATAGAGGTGTGCCTGCCTGAGAAGTTCCAGAGTAATTCCTGCTCAGTTAGATTTCCCTTCAGTGTCTGGGCAGTTTTTGCTGTATCACCTGTCAAACCTATGAGGAGTGCATATCACAGCAATGTAATTCCGTTATCTTACACAGATGAGAATGCCCATCTGGTGTTTCTCTCTCATACTTTGCTTCTGTTCAAGTACAAGACCCTGTCTTGTTTAAAAAATTGCACTCTTATTTTAAAAATTTCCAGTTATAAGAGTGCATTAGGTCTTGACAGTTCATTTAATTTATAGTGATTCATATAATGCCACATTTCAGATCTGTGAAGAAAACAGTGTTGTTGATGCAGGGATGTTTTAGTTTAGCTGAGCAGCGCTAACACAGCACCAAGGCCTCATCTGCTCCTCAGACAGCTCTGACAGCAAATAGGCTGGGGGTGCATAAGAAATTGGGAGAGAACACAGCTGGGAAAGCTGATCCTGACTGACCAAAGAGATATTCCATGCAGAACAATACCATGCACAGAAATAAAAGCTGGGGAAAGGAGAAAAGAGGGACATTCAGAATCATGGTATCTGCCTTCTTGTATAACAGTTGTGCACGATGAAGCCCTGCTTTCCTGGAAATTGCTGAACACCTGCTTATTATGGTGGCAAGTTACCCTGGTGGCAAGTAGTGAATGAATTCCTCATTTTGCTTTGCTTGCATATACACACAGCTTTTGCTTCACCTATTAAAGCACATTTATCTCAGCCTACGAGTTTTTTCACTTCTCTCCTTGCAATTCACTCCCCCAACGCACTGAGTAGTGCTTTGCTGTTTCCTAGGGTTGACCTACAACAATGAGCATGTAAATAACTTCCCCAGTAGTTGTGCTAAACAGTCTATACAGTCCTTTCCCTTACATGAGCCCAAATCAGCACAGATGGCAGCTGGAAGGAGGTTGCAGTTAAACTAGAGCCTTCTATGTAGTATCTGTTCAGTAAAGATTCCAGTTCGCCTGAAAGAGTGGATTGCTCGCTTTTGTTAACATCTGAAAACACTGACTTTAAAATAGTTGCTGTACAATAAATCATCTACCATGGCTCTCAGGAAGACAATTTAAAATGAAAATTATTTCTCCACCCTCCTTAATATTAGCCAAAGTTCAGAGATTTTATGCTTGGACAAGGCCTGAATGTTTACTGGTGACTCATCTGAAGTCAGACACAAGATCATGCTTCCTGAAACAACCAAGAACACATTCATTGTTCCTGCACAGGGCTGCACTCACCAGCTGAGAAGCCCTGCTGCACAAAGCATCTGTCTTCCAGGTAGTAAAGCCGTCCTGCAGAGATTACTTCAAACCACCCTTCAGATTCATCATGTCACTCATCAGGACAGCAGCAGAGAGCTCCTAACAAGTGTTTTCTCCTGTCTAACCCCTGCATAACATCACTGTTTTCTGCTTGACCTGAAGGCATTAACAGGGATTGAAGAGAAGAGTATTATTCCAAAGGAATAATCAGAGGCAGCAGAAAGGTTCCTTAGATTACAGTAGTATTCTGAAATAAAATTTATAGATCCCAGAAATCCTCCACCAAGGAGGATAGATGGCTCTAAAGTTTCCATGCATTTGCCAACAACTGTAAGGAAAGATAAAAGCAATGGTATTTGCAATTTGACTTGGGTCCACAGGGTCAAAAAAAAAAAAAAAAAGAAAAAAAAAATTCAGGCTACCAGGAAAGTTAGTTTCATGAAGACCTTCAATTGCTTTAAGCATGCCCAGAAGGGAAAGTAGCAGCATCTGTATTTTTTTCAGATAATGGCCAGTGTGGAACACTTCTCTCGGCTCCCTACCCAACCACTGATCACTGCTTCCTTATGTTCAAAACAAGAAAAGAGGAAACCCTTTATCTGGTAATCCAGGCAAACCTTAGAGCCAAAGATAATCAAGTGTCCCAACTGATCCACTATGGCACGCAGGGTCTGAAGAGAAGGCTAACTACAGGCCATTCTGGCAACAGCCAGTGGTGTAGAACACACCAGGTTAACTCACCTTAAAAAATGCAAACCATTTGTAGTCATTTATCACAATTTCAAAGCCTTGATTGTAAATCAAAGTGAAGAAACCATAGTTGCCCAGACTATCCTGAGCCACATCTAGCTTCTGAAGATCGACAACCACCTTTTTCTCCACAGGCCCTAAAAGAAAGAAAGAAACATTATGCATGACTACTGTATGGAAGAGATAAAAATAATACCAAAAAAACTCCTAAAAAACCAGAAGTATAAAGGACGCCATAACATTTATTTTATTTCTGAGGATGCTAAAATACACTAGTTGAATAGTCTTCTGCAAAATGGCATCGACACACTTCAGGACCTCCACTTACCAGTCAGTGGGTCTACATGCTCATTTTTTTCACTGCTAGACAGTATCTGCACATTTTATTAGCAGCAGCACCAAACAGCTGTGACTGGGAAACACCAGCTCATTTAAACACAACTTGCCGTAGACCTACAAAGGTCTTGGATGCTGTATCACTCAGGCACTGTGTCTGCAATGACAACTCTTCCCCTACAACATCTGGGATGAGGCATCACTCATCCTACACTCCTTCACACCAGTGCTCCAACCCTACCACGCACCTCACCTCCACTGCTTGGTACTGCCACTTGTCTCCTCTGATCAAAAGGCAGATGACACAGAAAAATGCGTCTACGATTTTTAAAATGACACTGACATACAATCATTAAACAGTAACTCCCCACTATATTATCCCTCGAGGGAAGTGGTATTTCCATCTCCCTGGATACTGTCGGGCTTCCCTGACTACCAGCTCTGACAGCCTCTCAGGAGGTACCCAGGTGCCACCAGCAGTGCCACCCTCTCCTGCTGGGGACAGCCACTGCCCAGGCAGATAGCGCCTCGCAGGAAGGCACCTCTGAGAGAGGGACAATGAGCCGGCATGAGCCATGGGCCCACGGAGAGGCCTAGTCAAGTCCTAATCGGAACGAACAAAAGAGAAACAAAACCGCACGCTAAGGTGCAATTGCAACAGCGCAGGAAGCCGCCTGCCCGCCGCCCGTGCCTGCTCCGGGGGCTCCGGGCACGGAGCGGCCGCTCTCCCCGCCCCGCTCCCGGGAACGCCTGAAGCCCGCCCGCGGCTCCGCAGGAGGGAGCCGGCCGGGGCCCACCGCGCTCTCACCCGCCTGCGAGCAGTTGCCGTGGCGGCCGCCGGCCCGCCAGACGCGGAGCTCCCAGGCGCCCAGCAGGTCGGCGAAGGAGCAGTTTGCCGGCGTGTCGCCAAGNCCGCCCCCGGGCCGGGGCCCGCCCCGGCCGGGCCTCCTCCCCACAGGGTGTCCTTCCCAAAGGTCGTCCTCTTCTGCAGAGCGCACGCACCTCCCCAAAGGGCGTCCTCCCCTCGCAAAGGGCATGCTTTTCACCAAAACCCATCTACGTCCCCGAAGGGCATCCTCCTGCCCAGCTTCCCTGCCCAACCCCAATTCTCGGCGAGTCGCCAAGAGGGCTTGTTCCGGGTGTCACTGCAGGCGTACGTCTTGTTGCTCTGGAGGACGAGGCCTTTCTCTCGCCATGGATTTAGCAGCTCGAAGTGACTGAGTTTCCGCAGCAGCCACGCATCACAGCCAGGAAACCATGCGGCATGAACCCTGCTCGAGATGTATCCCCAAAGGCCACCTTTGAGACCCTTGTGCACATGAGCAGTTGACCAAAAGCAGAGAAAACCCATCCTGAAAGTGGAAGCTTTGCTGACCTGCAAAATCTCGTGTGTCCAAAAAGCAGTGTTTGCAGGGCACATCTGCTGGCGGGGACAGAGATGTCTCCACCGAACTGTGAGACCCTGGGTGCATGGCTGGGTACTCAGGGAAGTGGCTCTTTTCCCTCTATCTCTCCAAAAGCAAAACGTGCCTGCTTTCATGTTCCCAAAGATATATGTGCAATCCAGAAGGCTAAAAGACTTGTGGATGAGTAAATATACCCTCATTTAAAAAAGACTTATATAAAAAAATCACCCCTTTCCGGGCAGCAATAAATGCATATAGTATGAAAATTTTGGCTATGAAAATGATGCACTAGCTTAGCTACGGATATAAGTTTTAAATAAATTTTGTTAAAGTGATATAAATCCACACATAGATGCTCATCACAGATTTCAAAAATGTAGCTTTAAATAACTCATGAGCTAAACTAGGTTTAAATGGTGAGTGTCCCAATTTATTTTTGTATTGATTTAAACCAGGAGATTAGGAATTACATCAGTAAATTTAAACTGTTTTAAGTAATACATTACCACCATCACTTTCTTTTTATGCCATCTTCTCAGACTTTTGGGAAAAGATTAATTCGACATTTTGCTGCTGATTCTTGAAGCAACCAGCTAATAGATGCTCTTACTCATACCAACAAAGAGATAAAAACACTTGTTTAAGACAGTATTTTGAGGATTCTAAAGCACTGACTTAACTGGAAAAGCAGAATTTCCTCTGTATCCAGACAAGAAAATAAATGCTGTTTCCATTCACCAAGATTCTGTTGTCCAGTAGGGCTATGGTATTAAAAAAAAATTAGTTCTGGTTTAATTTTTTGCAAGGGTAGCTGGACATGACATACAGGCTGGACAT
Organism: Nicator chloris; assembly: GCA_013400495.1. Taxonomy (NCBI): domain Eukaryota; kingdom Metazoa; phylum Chordata; class Aves; order Passeriformes; family Pycnonotidae; genus Nicator; species Nicator chloris. The sequence continues at coordinate 18,789 of WAAE01005776.1, read as the reverse complement.
TTTGCTGGCCATGCCATACAAGTGCATGCACCTTACTGTTCCTGATCAAGCCTCTCTAAACAGATGTGGCTGTATCATCCTGTCTCCTTTCTTACCAATGACTTTTTTTCTTCTGGCTCCACATTTTTCAGAGATCTACCTAAAAGTTCCCAATGACCTTAGGAAAAAAGCCTGTGTTACTGTTCTTGTTTTATGTGCAGGAGCAGAAAAGGTCTGTGGTATCTCTATCTCATCCCCCTGACACTGGTTGGATGATCCTGCCTCTGCATTCTGCAGTGCTTTGAGCCTCAATTTTCAGTTTCAATTTGTAGGCACAAATTGCACAAAACCATATGGTTTTCTCTGTAATTGCCTTAGAGTAACAATAGATTATAGAAAATAGAGGTGTATTCTACTATACATATAATATAATGAGGTTGTACCATGATCATTGTGACCAGGCAGAGCTGATTCAGTGTGACCTATTGCATTCACTCCGGTTCTACTCCTCAGCTGTAACTTATTTCACGTGTGTAAAATAAAGGCACTCCCTGTGCCTTCTCTCCAATAATAATTCTAAGCTAATTGCTTCCATGGAAAAAAAAAAAAAGTCTTCCTGTCTCAAAAGCACTGACATACCTGGATTTGTCAGTGAAATACAGCCTTAAATTAGTATTGCTGTCTCTGTGAGACACATCAGATGGGACATCTGTGTTTGGTGACGTATTTGTTCTTTGCTTGTCACGCTGTTACTGCTTTCTTGAAGCCAGAATTTTATCACTTATATGACCTCCCTAAACCTGTCTTTCATCAGTGTTTTACAAAGCTCCCGTGACTGAGGAGAGTCAGACAAGGAGTAATCAAGTCAGTGTGATGTTTATTGTCCCCAAGGGGAGTGGTGGTCTACGAATCTCCTGATAGCTATGGTATGCACTGGTCTTATTTGTAAGGTAATTGAAGTCACTGTCACAGGGTCGGAGGAACCCCTCAAAAATAAACCATTAAAATCTTCTCTCCAAAAGGTGAATAGCTTTTTGCTGGGTTAGAGGGTTCAATCAGCTCAGCAAAGGGTCCGGGGCTCTTTGCTCACAGCAATCAGCACAAATTGCATGGGCAAAATGGCAGATTTTCCTTCAGTGTTGACATGAATGAGGATGGGCTCACCACATGTTGAATGCTTGTAAACAGAATTTTGGCAAATAATGACAAACAAACCTTTTATTTATAGATGCAATCCTAACCACTGTGACTTAGCACTTTCTGTACAAGCAGAAGTGATGTGTGACTGTATAGTGAAGTGCTGTGGGAAATGAACTGGCTGAAGAGAATCCTGGGAGCAAAAATCCCAGGGATGGCTGTTATTCAGTCAAGTCAGTTCCCCAGTCTGGGAGCTAACCATGACCTGGGTGGTAATCAGCCATCCACTTTACAGGGGAAAACACAAAGATTACGTGGCTGCAGTGGTTCACAGAAAGCTGAATTTAGGGTGAATGAAATTAAAGAAAAAGGATCCTTGCACACAAGAGGTACCCATTTATTTCAGTGGTATCTGTCTAACAAAAAAATGGTATCTCCTTACAAACCCTGCTGCACTTTCATTGGTGTGTCATCATCCCTGCCTCTGATGAAGCTGTTAGCACAGTATAATGGGAGTAAGCTTAAAAAAATTTAGAGTCTAAACGTAACTGAGGACTGCCTTTTCCTTCTCTTGTTTCAGAAAGGTGCGAGAATATGAGCATTTGCATGGTCCTGTGTAGGCTCTGAAATTAACTCCTTACTGAGACAGTAGGTGCTGTTCTGCAGGTGGCTTTGCAAGAGCAACATCCTACTTACATGCCATTAGAAAGTGAAGAGCTGTACTCACAGACTTATTTTTCAGAGCATTAATTCATACATGATCATTATCTCACTATAAAACTTGACCATTTTGTTTTACTGCAGAGTACTTATGCCAGCTTAGCACTATACACTTCTGTGCATGATTGAACACATCCTGTTTACTTCGCTGTGAAACGGCGTCTGGCTGTTTCTAGAAGGTGGGTAGATAATATGTATTCATTTGCAACTATAAACTTAGGTCTTTTTAAGGGAAGACGCTCTACAGAACAATTCAAGAAGTTTCTAGCAACTATGTGAGTTACTTTTGTGAACAGAATGAGCATGATGTGTATGTACAGCTTGATGTACAGCACTTTCTCTATGGGATCTAAATTAACAACTGAAGTTTGCAGCTGTCTGGAAAAAAATATGGTTTTTTTTCTGAAAGTTGGTTTTGAAGGTTTTTTTTGGAATTCATTATTTATTTTGATGCAGGAATTAGTAATAAAACATACAAAAGGAGTGTTGATTAATTCTATTCACTTTTTCTTTTTAGAAACAGGCATGTATTTCCTCATATTCTTTTAGTGGTTTTTTATTATTTTCTTCACTGGCTCTAGTGGGCAAAAAGTTGCTTTCTAAAGTGCTGCCACTATCCAAAGCCTAAATAAAAATAATCATAGCAATAATAAATAGCTTTGGGGTGGGATTTAAGCACAGACTGAACCTATAGTTTAATGATCTGATCAGTTCTCTGACTGAGAGTATCATTCCTCTGAGGCACTATAATAGACCTGTCTGCAGTGCAGCATGGTGAGATGCACGAGGAAGATGACACAGCTTAGTAGAAAACCCACAAAACAAAAGGGAAAGAAAGAAGGATAGGAGGATAAGTTAAATGCAGATCAATTCACCAAGTTGGGCTTTAGCACATCTCCAAACCAATTGTGTTGGTCCATCTGGAAGATCATCCTGCTGAAGCACAGAGCTGGGAATAGTTGGATTAGGGGAAAAGACACACTGTTCACTGCAATTGCTGTGGAAGCATCCAAATTGTATAAGGATGTCAGCAGAGTCTGTTTTCTATTCCTCACAGCACACTGCAAAGTTGGAAATCATAGTGGAATCTGATTCCATAAGTCAAAAATAAATATCACCTTTCAGTTAGTTTGCCTGGCTTTTGTCCACTGAGGACATTTTTTCTGCCAACTTTTTCTGAAAGATAATACACAGAATACTTATCTGCATCTGTGTGTATATGTGTTTGGGTGCACAAATATAAGTCCTTTGTTCCTGGAAAAACATGTTATAATTTAAATGGTGGGTTTTTTCTCCTATTCAAAAGCTTAGGAAATTTATTGAAAGCTTCCTGGAAACTATTACTTTAGTTATTGTAATGACTGTTAAAATAACAGTGTTTATTCCATGTTGGTTAAGACACTATTAAAATATCTAGATAATGTTCCAGTTGGGATAAAATAACTGTAATTAAAATCAACGTGAAAATCCTGTTATCTTCAAAACTGCCAGGAACTTAATAAGTTTAAATATAAAGAAACTTGACTTTAAAAATCTTCTTTCCTTCAAGTATTTAAATGTGTAGAGTATTACAGCATCAAGGAATCAAGAAGGTGTCATCTGGAAAGTTTTGGAATAATCACTTGCAGAAAGATGTGGGTGAACTTCTGAGAGTTCACAAACATTGCCCCATAGCACATCATGCCAGTGCTGGAAGGCATAAGCTGGTATGGAATAGATGGTGGCCTCTTGAAGAGTCCTGCAGCCCTGTGGTTCACTGAAAGAAGATGAAGAAGATCAAAAAAATTTAAGTGACCTTCTCAGAGTTGCCTTATCTGAAAGAAATACTATTTTTCAGAAATATCCCATCTCATAAACGAACAGCTTTTCTGTCTGACTGCTTGGTACATATGACCATTTTAATCTTCAAAGGGTAAAGGATTCTACAAACCTGAAATAATTCAATATCTACACATCCCATAGAAAAAGACTATTATTTTTACTGTTTGGCACTGGGAAAAAAAAAGAGAGAGAGAGAAAAAAAGTTAAATTAATTTTGTGTCCTGGAAGCTGATTTTACAGTGTGTAGATCAGATGGGAAATTGGGTGGCCATGAAAAGTAGAAATTCTGATAGCAATACAGCTGTATCATGTTGAAATAAAATGAGAAAATCCATTATACTTAGGCTTTCCAGTTGACTTTCAAATAGATAAACAATTAAATGGTAACTCATTTCCCTTTCCTGGTGTGTGTTTGCAGTTTGATGTTCAGCTTTAGCTGGTATAATTGTAGGCTGCCAATGCAAAAAACAGTCCAGCTCTGCCACTTCCTACCTCTTTCATCAGACCCAGCAGGTGCTTTTGTGACATCAAAGCCAGAGATTGAGCAGTCACAGGCAAGGAAGGTGATCAGACAAAAAAAACCTAGCACGGCCTCAAAAAAAAAAAAAAAGTGTTTTTCCATTGCATCACATCACTGAACTACTCACTGAACTCGTGTCTAGATAATCCCTGAGCATGATGGAAGGCAGGAGCAGGAGAGGAACAGCATCATCTTTTTCTTTACAGTAACAGCCCTGGACTTGAACTGCCCTCCATAATATCACTAATTAATTAATTAATAATCAAACCCATTTCTCTCATTCTTCTGGCAGGTTTTCTTATTCTGAAATGCAAGTCAGCAATTTGCTAAAATCGCTTATTGGCACATGCTTTTGCCTATTCCAGGCAAAAAGATCATCCATCCACTGCACCCTTGAGGTGAGGTTTATGTCCCAGCTCTTGAGGGGTGCTCTGCTGTCCACTGCAAAACCAACTCAGTTTCATGCTACGGAGTTTGAGTGCTGCCTCAGTCACAGCCATGCAAAGTGTGGCCATAGCACCCAGAAGGCTGTGTTAGTGCTTGCTCTGCCCAGCTGAGCACCTGCAGAAGTCAGTGACAAGGACATGTTCAGTGCAGCAAGGTGGGTGCACTGTGCGTACTTGGGAGGTAACAGGGTATTTCCAATGCAACACAGGCTGTTACTGCCCAGTAGGAGCTGGGGAACTGAAGGCAGTCAAAAGTCATTTCTCTATCAATTGCTAAAGTGAGATGAAACAAGGTAAGCTTCCACTCAAAACCTCCCTGTTCTCTGTTTATTGCTATGTATTGTTGCCTGTAGGCAATGAGAAACGTTCCAGGGCTGGATCAGGTATGCTCCTGTTCGAGGAAGAGTAAAAAAAAGATATTTGTAATCAGAAGTGCTTAGCAGCCATCCTTTCTGTTATTGCTATCTATAACACAGCTGAAGTCCTGCACAGTTTTGAAATAGGTCTGCAGGGGGTGAGTACACGTGTGACTGCCTGGTGTGACTTTGTGGTGTGACTTCAAAGTTAAATGCCAGTTAAACTATGCGTGTACCAAAGAACCCTGTGCATATGGCAAGTATTTAGTATTGTTTTTCCACACTGAGTTTTGAAAACAAACAGTGAATGCTTTTTTTTTTTTTCCTTTTATTTATTCCCTTGTTACTCCAAGGTGCCTGAGGATTATACAACCTATGCATTTTAATGTATGTCAAGAGCTTGTCAGTTTGTGGCACTTTTTTCTGAAATGCTGACAATCCAAAACTTTCCAATTTTTGATCAGACCTGAAGTCTGGCAAGAAAGAAATGTACTGTCTTCTCCCAGAAAACTTTCTGTCATTGTCTTCCTGTTTATCACTAACTTCATTTTCTAATTGTTTTTCACTCCTTTGATACCATGCCACAAAAATCCAGTGTCTGTCTTGGACTCTTTCACCTTGTTTTACATATGAAATTAAAAACATTCTTATCTGAGACTGTTCCTTAGCTCTTTTGAGACAGATGCAATCAGACGTCAATCCAAATTTCAAGTTTTGCAAGTGCAGTTTGCTTGTCTCCATTTACAGGGGATAAAGGAGCCTGTTATCAGCTCTGCCATTCACTCCTTGCATCCAGGCAATTACGAAATGCAGGACACAGCATTGCTGGCTGTTACTGCACTGGAGGAGGTGACACCAGAGACAAGGCCATGTGTAAGCTGAAGCCACATGACTGCTGGCAGAGCAGCAGATGGGCACATACTGGACAGGTCAAAATTCGGTTTGGAAATCAGAAGGCAGTTCCCAAGCTGAAAGCTGTTGGGTTATCCTAAAGAAAGGTGGAAAACTTGGAGTGCCCTGTTTTAGGAGGATTACAGGGAGCCTGTTTGCCACAGCCCAGTCTGAGCTCAGTGACCCAGAGGCACGTATCCAGGCTTTCGATTCTACAAGTATATAAAACATATGAAGAGCAGATAGCCTAATTTAGGCTCCTGTTTTGAATTACCCTTTGAAAGAGCCTCTTTTTTTCTGTTCCCACTGTTTCCCAAACTGGGAACCTAAAGAATCACGCTAACTTGTGCCACTGAGTTTAAAATTGCGTATTTTCTAAATGCTGCTAAACAAAGAAAATAAGAGTAGGCTGTTCATTTCTGTTATTCAATAGCTGATTTTTTTTTCCTTTAAAGAGACTAAATTTTCTCTTCAGGGAAAATCTTAACCGAGTTAGTGTTGGTTTTAATAGAATAAATTGAGTGTCAGAAGCTGCTGCTTCTGGTTTTAATCTGTAAAGCCACTCTGTTAGTTGTCTTGAGTCTATCTCATCTTTAAACATGAGATTTTTTGAGCTTCAAATACACTTGCAGGAATCCATTCAGTGAATATTGATTCATTTTCCTTACAAAAAAAGGAAATGGTCCCATATTACCTAAATGTATTTTCTAAAATATCAACAAAAATGTTATGTCGGAGATAGTTACAAGGAATTTCCACATATTTTGGGATGCCAATCATCTTAATACATGCCAATGCTCTGAATTTGTGCCACGGAAGTCTTTGGAACATCAGCGCAAACACGAGATTTTTGACAATCACAATACACACAGTTTTGGACAATATCCATATGAGTATGAGGGGTGCTTTAACTTTTATAAATGCAAAATTACACGAATGTGTTGATTTGTAGCACTGTGAATTAGCACATCTGCATTGTGTGGCTTGAGGTAACAGGTGAAAGGTGATTTGTTCTGAAGTCCTCATAGAAAAAAATACAGCACAGAAGCACAAGAAGCCTGTCTGTTAAAATCAACATGGTTTATTAGTCAGGGCAGGAGGAGGCAGGGATGGGGCAGAGCAGGCTCCAGGTCTCCAAATTTGAGCTTGTTTTCCAAATCATATCAAGTGTGAGCCAGTTCAGGAGGTGGAAGTTGGTACCATGTCAGAAGTGGGGGAAATGCTGTGGACCCTCACTTATCCATAGTGCAGCAGATATTTGTTAATCACCACAAAGCAGATGTACCACCCCTACTGAGACAGCCCTCTGTCTTTTTTTCATTCACCCTTTCAGAAAAAAATGCAAAAATTATGGATCTTACATATAATTTTTTTCCCAGCAGTTGGAGTTAAATGTCATAGCATCATTTTTGAGCCTTAAAAATTATAAAACTACGATCTCTGTTTTTTTTTTCCCCTCTTCTGTCTTGTGCATTTTGTTTTCTTTTTTTCTTTTTTTGTTTGTTTGGTTGGTTTGGTTTGTGGATTTTTCTTCATCTTTCTGTTCTAGTTTTCCACTTCTCATTTCTGCTTTGATTCTCCTTATACAGCTCCCTCTTGCAAGCAATTTTTGCTTTATTGGAAGCAATATCAGACCTATTACAGAGCTGCAGGGCTTGCATTAACTTTAGGATTGCTTCACACCACTTTGGGTAAGAAACTGAGGGATAGTTTCCCACTAGGTCTTTGTTTGTTCTCCCTGTCTGTTATCTCTTGTTATTGTCTTTGTCAGGAAAATCCACAAACACCTGAGGTTTATGTCCAAAAAGGAGACAGAGGCATCCTGCAACTTTATTAAAATAAAGGGAGAGAGCCCTCTGGGTCACATGCCTGTGGGGTTTTCTCTCCCGAGGTTTCAGAAGGAGCAGCCTCCTTTTATCCTGAACTCCTGGCTGCATGTTGGCACCTCTTCCTTTCCTCGTTGTCTGAGGAACTCAGAAGGTATGGCCTTCCCAAACTGACTACAACATATTCCCCCCTTGAACCTACTATTTTACCCCAAAGTTGAGAAGTTCAGGCTTGTGCAGAGCAACTTGGTTGTTTCAGAAGCCAAGTTGTCTGGGCTCTGTAATGAACCTGCTGCCCAAAGTCAGTAGAGACATTAAGACCCACTTCAAAGAGGTTAACACCCATCCCTTCACCCATCAAATTATTTATAGAGACATTAGCTTTCCTCTCATCTTGTCTAGCACATAAATAATCATGGGGGTACAGAGTACAAAGGTTGGGAGTTGTCACTTTATTTTGTTTTTGTACAGGACCTCCCACAACAGAGTCCAATAACTCCTAGGTACTGTTGCACTATAAACAATGCATTATTTAATGCACTTTTTAAATTGGATAACATGTAAGTTTGAAAATTACAAAACAGGAAAAGGAGGCTTCTGTGAGAGTGAAAATCCATAATTTTCCAGCTTTTAGCCCTGCAGACCTGATGCTTTTCATAGTGATAATGTTCTTGTGTTGATCCACGTTCAGCAGAGATAGCTTCGGAAGGCATCCAGTACTGGAAACACCCAGTGGCCTCTGGAGATATGTGCAGTGATGATCTTGTAGAGAATTTACCTTTATTTACACTTGCCCTATTTTCTAAAACAGCAGTGTTGAGATGGGAGAAGAGGAATGACGCCTGAAGCATTGAGCCACACCCTGGTACAGTTTCTTTGCATCTGACTTCCATTTTACATGAGTATAAAGAAATTCATGAAGCTGCAATCTGCAGCAGAGTCTGGCCCATCTGTTTAAGAGACAGTAGAAATCCATCTTTTCACTCTGCCTCACAGTACATGAATATTTGCATGAGAAGTTAAAAATGAAAAATACATTAACGCAATCCTGAAATATTCCCCATCACAGAAACATCAAAGGCACAGCAGGGACATCTTTTAGGCTTGCATCAAATATTACTTGATTCATAGTTACCCCAACTGATGATGATTTCAGTATGGTGATTCCAAAGCCATGACTGATTTTAGTACACGAGTATGGTGGTTCCCTTTCTGAACACTGACACCATTTAACAAAGCATAGGGATTTTTGTTCTGATGAAACCAAGTCTTGCTTAAATGATGCAGACCTCATTTCTGGTTTTACAATGTGTGCATTAAAATGCCCCTCTGACTTGCTGGTCATCAAAACAGTAGGAAATCAGGCATTGTCTTCAGGTAGTCCACAACTTTGCTGAAAACTCTGCTCACAGAGCATGAAAACAGCTTTCTTTTGTGTGCTGAATGCCTCTTGAAAGGGTGCTTTCTGATTTTAACGTTATTTGGAATAATTTGGGATTAATGTAGCACTTCTCCATTCAAGAGGGAAAACCACGTGTCTCCTCGGATCTGCACAGTAGTCTTTTGCACTTCCTCAAGGCAGTATCAACGTCTCTCCAAGGAGGTACCAACAACGCAGTGCTTCCAAAATAGCACCAACACTCACTGTGCCAGAGCTCTGGGACTTGCAGCCTGAAGTGTTCAACGGCAGCCTCAAGCCAGCACATGGGACATGCAGGGAGGACACAGGGGCTGGCCCAGGCACAGGGCTTGCAATCACCCTGCTCAGCTCTGCAGCAGCTGAAGGATGCCCTTTGGCCTCTGCTTTGGTCTTACTCCAGTTATCTAATCTTGCTTTTAAACCAGGTGTCTGCCATTTATCAGCACAGCACAGATACAGGAATGAGCCAACCTTTCTAGATAGGGTAGAGAAGTTGAATGGCCCCAGAAGATGATTGGGCTGCCTGATGGTCCTATTCAAGGCAATGGCTAGTTCACATCCAAACAGTGTAAATTCTCCCTTATATTAACATAATGCCTGATAGGGTGTATTTCAGAAATGGCTATTTGAAGATTTTTTTGGGTTTCCCTCACTGGGTTTTACACTGTTCTGATGTCATAGTTTTTGGATAAGATAATTTTAAAGAACAGTCAAGCTCTGCTCAGGAATTACGTGCATACAAGGAAGCACTTGATTACTAAACATATTTATATTCAACACCTTAGAGCAATACTTACATTCTCCTTTGCATAAGGATGCATCTATGCCTCTTGCAGTTGTGGCCCGAAGTCCTTGCTGTGTGTGGGAGGAGTGAGTTTCTGTAGCAAGGGGACAAGGAGAGAGGTTGTGTTGTCTCCTGCTAACTTCTGCTGAAGTCACTGCTTCTAAGGGTTGTGACCACTTGTACCAAGTTGGCTTCTCCTTATTCTCTCTTCCTTCCCAAATATATCAGACAAAATAAATCTGAGCAGAGATTTCTCTGCTTTCTGCTTGAACACTATGGTCTCCTCAACATTCTTCAGGTAGAGATGAAAATCTGACAATAGGTTCCTGCAGGAGCAGGAGACCATGTCCATGCACAGGGAAGTTTGTCTTTCTGAGCCACAGCATGGACAGGGAGATTGCAGGCTTTGGTGAACAGCACTTGGGGACTTCTCATCGAGGTTAACAGAAAAGAAGATGTCCAAAATATGTAGGATCATGGAATGATTCAAGGTGGGAAGGGCTTTGGGCATCTCCACTCCCAACAACCTGGCCAAAGCAAAATCATCTCCAAATGAGGTCAGGTTGCTTAAGGCTTTATGCAGTTGGGTCTTAAAAACCTGCAAGGACAGGGTGTTCAGAAACTGTGGGCCCCTGTCCCACTGCCTGACTGTCCTCATGGTGAAAAAAACTGTTCTTAACATCCAGTCTCAATACTGTCTGTCATCCTCGCACCGTGCACCCTTATGGGGACCTTGGCTCTGTTTTCGTGAGGACACTACAGGAAAAGCTTTGCCCATCACCCTTCTGCAATGCTGTAAGGGGCAAGGAAACCATTCTGCTTAGCCCCCTGCAAAGGCATGGGGCATGTGATTCCTGCCTGATTTAGAGCTGCAGTGATCTCTTTGTCCATGGGACAGTGACAAATACAGAAAGAGACTGTAGGAAGGCTTGTGAGTTTTAAGCAGTCCTGAAATGGCCTGAGGATATGGAAAAGCAATCAGATCTCTTTCCCTGTTTTCCTTTCATCCTGTGGGCAGCAGAGTGCTTTCTCCAGTGCTGGGAATAGAAATAGCTGACACCTGAACTTCCTGCACTGCTCTCCAGCAAGGTGTCCAGCTGGCCTCTGAAGCACAGCTCTCTGGAGGTTTTCTGGTGTGTCCTGTCAGCCTGGTGGGATTGCCCTGTGTGTGATGCCTTGCTTTTTGGTTGATCTGAGGCCTTGGGGTGGAGGGGACTTTGTCAGTTCTGTACTGCAAGGATTTTTCCCTGTGACAGGGAGTGCAGCTCTGCGCAGATGAGAACGGAAGGGTTAAACCTCCATGTGATACAGTTGTAAAGTAAAGAAAGAGACCCCAGCTGGGAGGTTTGTGTTGAGATTAGCAGTGTTGATGCAGCAGTTTTGCAAACCCTCAGTTTTTGGTCGTATTTCAGCTACAAGGTTGTCCTCTTCCATTCACAGGAGAAACAAAGTGCAGTCCCAGCTTTGGGATCTCCATAGACTCTTTTATAGCCAAAGGCAGTGAATCTGGCTGTGTACCTCATTTTTACAAATATAAGTGATACTTCTGTCCAATGAAATGCCACATCAAATGATCTTATCATTCTTTGCTTCACTAAGGCAAAAGGACTCAGTCTTTCAGTGTGAAGTTCATTGCTCTCATGCTCATTCTTGCTTTGCTACTTGTTTCTCTGCCTCTGGGGTTTGTCTACCTCTCTCACTTAGATCCTCTTCTCTTACAGGCGATCACCTTCTTGCCCACGGAAGAACTGCTGAACACAGACTGCAAGGAGCCTTCATTGCAGAGTGTGCAATGAGAGCAAGTCCTACTGCAAACTGCAGGTTAGCATAGGTACCCAAAAATATGGTTTGCGCATGTGTGTGATGTATTAGAGTATTTTAGCAGTCAGGATTGCTTTTACAATCCTATGATTGCTCCTTACCTAGCTGGAAGTTTTTTGTTAATCATGGGCATTAAAAACTAAAGTCTGTGAAACCCAGCATGTGCCTTCATTTTAAGAAGGTCATAAGGAAATTTTTTAGCCAGTTGGACACATACTTATTGAGCAATATCTTGTCTAGAAAAACATGCAAATTGCAAACTAAGGGCTTTCTCATGACTAATTTTGCAATATATTTATTTTTGTTCTCCAGGATGGCATTCACTTCAGTGTTTCCACTACACTTACTTTGCAATCGCTGGCTTTGGCCTGAGTTTTGTTTTGAAAGAAGCATGAAAAAAATGAAATCAGAAGACATGTACATGTGTTATCAACACTAGGTCAACTTCTTCTTTATCAGTCATCTATAATTTTGCTGGCCAATAGCTTACAGTTGAGGCTTTGGGATGGTGGTTAGCTTGCATCCTCTGCCTAAGCTGCCCATGCAGAGAGCTCACTATATCTGTCCAGGACACGGTCACCAGAGCCCAGGTCAGAGTAGTTTCATGATGCACAAAATGAAGAAAAACAGGAAATTCTGTAAGGCCTGAATGAGAAAGACCAGTATTTTGTTTTTAGACATAGCCCTCAAAGAAGTTTGGAGACTGATTATTAATGTCTTGTCAGAATTTAGGTGCTGCAGGCAAATTGATGTGCCCAGATATCTCATTACCTAAAGAGACATTTGGGACCAATAACAGGTGGGACAAGAAAGGAAGAAGGTGTAACTTTGGGCTCTGATGAATGTCACTGGTGTTACTGCTGCTGTTCCTGCTGAGTTGGCAGGACAGACGTGTGATACATACACTCAGCACACAGAGGCTTGCTCAACCACAGCCTGGCATGTGAGCTCAGGCTGAGGCTGGAGGGGCAGGGGTGGGTTACCCAGGGCAGAAAGTTTGACATAAGCATCAAGGAAAGTGGCTGTAGTGCTCAGATAATCCAACTGCATATTAAAACTTGCAGCTTATCAGCCTTTGGGAATGGCTTAAAGCTTTCAGATAGATGTGAACCCAAGCTTGTTTCCATGGATTTATTGTTCAGTATAATGGCCCTTCTGAAGAAGGGAGTGCATATGAGAGATTTGTTTCCCTAAAGCAGTCAATAAAAATGCTATGCATTTTTTCTCCCTAAAATACTGTACAGCACTAAAATGCTGAAGTAGTACTGAATGCTACTTGATATCTGCATTCCTGAGTTTTCCAGGCACATGGCTGAGCAGCTGTTGAGAAGCACACTGATATTTATGTGAGCAGAGAATTGCCCATGGCTCTGTCTGAAGAGATGCTCTCCTTACCTGACCTGAGCTCTCCTGTTGCTCCCTCCTTTGCAAGGAAAGCCTGGCACGAGTAACACAAAAAGAGAGCGCAGTGCCAAGCTCTGCTCCAAAGTCTTGGGCAAAGCAGAGTGCTTGAGGTTTAAAATACCACTCCCTGATCATGGAGAGAGCTGCTGCTGAAAGAGCAACAATTCATCCAGTGGCATCTGCTTCTTTTGTGTTCTTGGCTTGTCAGAAGCCGCTGTAGTTACCCAGCAGCCAAACTGGACAAAGTCTATTAAGTTAATGTGAAGTTGACATTTGCAGTGTGTGGGAAGAAGCACAAGGGCTTGGAATCACTCATTAACAGAGTAAAAAAATCTCACTATGAGAAATAAGCCTGAAATTTTTTCTTTTCTCTTTTTTGCATGCAGAAAAAAAACCCAACAATCCTCATTCTGAAACAATCTTAAAAACTTCTGAACTGACTTCATGCAATCTTGACAGAAGGCTTTCAAACTGAATTTTGCAGGGTGTTTGATAGACTGTGAACGTAGAAATGAAGTGCTCAAAGATTTTGGGCTATTTACATTAGAAAAGCTGAACTCTTTCTAGTAGTACATGAAAACACATAATTAACTTCTTCCCTAAATTGTTATTTTTCTTTCTAGTGAATCCACTTTTTCTGTTATGAAGGTTAACAGTGGATGATTCTTTGGGTAGTGTGTTTCTAAATTTATTTTATAGTTAAAATTAGTGCTTGTACAGTAAAACTCCCTTGGTCTGGATGTTCCCATGCTTTTTACTTTCACCAGTACACAGAGAACATGAAACATCATTCCGGTGAGATTTTAAATTCCTATTGCAGAAGCAAAAGGCAGTGTGGGTATTGGTGCAAACCATTAAGTGTGAAGTCTCTTGTTGCTGCCCTGCTGATTAACTGCCATCTCAGGGGACTGCGTGGTTTTGTGGTTCATGTGCCTTACTGAGAAGGTCTCAGTGCCTGATTTGCTACAGGATCTTTTTCTCGTGGAGCTGGAACCAGATCACAGTTATGGGCCGTGCTGACTTCTAGGGTACCAAGAACATGATCCCAGGATACTTGTGAAAGATTGTTTTCAGTTAAAGTATGTTTTGTAGAATCACAAAATGGCCTGGATTGGAAGGGACTTTCAAGATCATCTAGTTCCAATCCCCCTGCCATGGACAGGGACATGTTTCACTGAACCAGGTTTCTCAGAGTTCTATACCATCTGGCCTTGAACGCTTCCAGGGATTGGGGTGTCCACAACTTCTCTGGGCAACCTGTACCAAGACTTCACCATCCTCACAGTCATGATTTTTTTCCTAATATCTAATATAAACCTACTCTCTTTCAGTTTGAATCCATTCCCCCTTTTCCTGTCACTATATGCTCCTGTAAGAATTTCTTCAGCATCTCTTCTGTGCAATGTCTTCAAGTACTGGAAGGCAGCAATTAGGTCACCCCTAAACCTTCTCTTTTGCAGGCTGAACAGCTCCAATTCTATCGCCTTTTCCTCATGGGAAAGGTTGTCTATCCCTCTAATCATCTTGGTGGCCCTCCTCTTGACTTGCTCCAACAGGTTGATGTCTTTCCTGTGCTGGAGACATCACTGGTTTTATTTCAAAAAATCAAAATGAACACAGGTTTTTCTAAAGAATGAGCTGCCAGCCAAGACTATAATCACAAAACTATTTCATTTTAAGATAAAATGTGCAGTGATGTAGCACAGAGAATAGTTTTTGAAAAACAATTTGGAGTAACATCTCAGGGGATTTCATCCTCCTTTGGAGTGCTCTGTGGATTTGCATGCCCAGTAATGAGAGCTACACACACGCCACGTGTTCAGCAGAGCACAGATTCCATGGCAACTTCATGTGTAGTGAAGTCATCCTAATTTGGAAGCGTGGAGGAAGTGGGAGAAGGATGTCTATCTAAGCCACAATGTGGCTCATGTGACCTTGTACGTGTGACCTCATGTGACCTTGTACAACTCATATATAATCATGCAAGTTCACCACTGGTGGAGCTGGGACATGCTGTAACATTTTGATTCACCAAGGAAGAAACTAAAAATATTCTTACACGTGATCCCAAACTGGGTAGAATGATAGGGGAATGTGATCTCTGCCTGTTACTTGAGAGCCAAATCTTCCACAAGGATTTACCAAAAGCATGGTGACACAGCTGTAGCCCAAGCCATTACCTCTGCCTCACAGAGACAATACCAAGCATTTCATATGAGAGCTGAATGGCCAAGCTGCAGGCATTCATGGCATCTCCACTAGCCACCTCTGCTCAATACTGTTAATGGATTTTCCTGACCTGTTGCCTATTTGTTTTTCAAGCAGCATTCGGCTGTCTTCTGACAGTAATAGCATAAAAGATAATGAAATTTATTCATTCACCAATTCTTCAGGCATATACACGAGCTTATCTGCAAATAAAGTGTTTCTTGGAACCTGATGACTGCCTTCATGCACATTGATGATTGTTGCTGTGTAATAATAGAAACCAGAGAAAGGAACGAGGGATACACTTGAAATAAAAGAAAATAAAGGGCAAAGGTTTGTTAAAGTTGCTTTGTAAAATGAAGGTTTAGTAATGAACAGGGAAGATAGGAAGGGCAACTGAAACCAGAGAGCAAATGTAGTAAATATGATAGCGTTCCTCTAGTTCCAGATAGTTCTGTAGATTTTGTCGAAAAAAACCAAAAACAAACAAAACAACAACAACAACAAAAAACATGCATCCTAAAAAACCTGCCTTTATGATTAATAGAACTAATTACATTAAACATTGCTGCTCATTTTAAATGACTTCAAAATAGGCAAGGGCAATAAGCTAACTAGCAGCCAGGTTTCAGAGAAGATCTCTGAGCTGAGGCACTGAAACCACAGCTTAATGCCTTGTGACTGACTTTAGGAGGATGATTAACTCTTGATTCATGGTTCTGGGGACAGCAGCCAGCAACCACTTCCTCTGGAACAGTGCTGATGTGCAATGCACTGCTTCAAGCAGAAAGTGCTTATTACATGTTTTCACAGAAATGTTGCAAGTGCTTTCTACTGCCCCTTGCACTGGTTTTGCTCATACACTCAGATGGAACAGCTACGTTCTTAAGCTTATTACAAGACATGAAACTTGTGTATCACTGTGGGCAGGTAGTTGCTTGCCTGCTCTAGGCAATTTGCTGCCTTTAATGGTGAGCAACCATTTGCTAAAAGGAAGATTATGTCTATACCTTTTTTTCTTCTTTTTTTTTTTTCTGCCAGTGCATTACTAACAACATGATTGATGCCAGGTTGTAGGAAGCCTTAAGTTTGTGTGCTTAAATAAGGTATGTAGGTTTGTTGAATAAAGCACCATGAGAAGGTTAAAAATTCACTGTAGTACAAGACAAATAAAAGAATGTATGAAAAATGAAGAAATAACCAACCTGCAGGAACCGAGAGCCATGACCTAAGAAGAAAGGAGAGCACTGTAAATCAAACTATAAAACCAAAGACAAACTTTGCTTGAACTTTGTGTTCTTTGGCTCAGTAAAGCACTCACTGATAGGCTGTCATTGCTCCTTATTCACATAAGCTCCTTCCTTTTAGAGCATGCACAGTAAAATCAGTGTCCACTCTATCTTTAAACAGAGATCAGAGAATGAAAAGCCAATGACTGTAGATCTAAGTTGTTACATATACAGGAGATGACTTTTTTTATTGTGGAAATGTATAAAAATGAGCACTTGGCATGCTGAAGGTGTGCTGACTTTGTGGATTCGTCACCTAGCACCCATCTCTGCACAGATATTAAATGAGTTCAAATATCTCAACTCTGTGTGTGGGATGGCTTCTTGTACAGTGGGAGAAAGAACCCATACTTGGGAATACAGGTTTGTAAAGTACAATCCTATCCTTTGTCAGTGGACAAGAAACCATCAGATAGGAACTCAAATCCTAGAATTCAGAGCTCTTTTTTGACTGTCGTCAACATGTGATCACCTTGAGTCCATAAATGAAACTGTACTGCTAAATCATTCACCTATTACTAACCCATCTTCACACTGTTTGGATTTGGCTTCCTGTGTTGCAGGTATTTCATGGGGACATTCAATTAGAGCAGCACTAAAGAAACCCAGGAGGAGAGAGTCAGACACCAGTGCTTAACATATAAGTCCAGTGCTTCAGCTTGCTTTTTCACTCTCCTTGTTCAGCTTCCCAGATCTACCCTTAAGAGTTTAAAGGTGAGTGGGCTGGATGCAGGGTTCATTACCCTGTGGGGCTATGTCTTTCTTTTTCTAGGGTGTTTTCAAATTGTTCCATCAAGGAGCTTTTTGCTTATCACTGAACTCCACAAATGGTGCAAATAAATACAGGATGTTTCCCCCCCCATCAGAGCTATTCCAAGGGCTATTCCAGGGGAATTTCTAGGGCACATCTTTCTGATACTTAGTACAGTGCTAGTTATTTAAGATAAGGAAGTAGGAGGCCAAAGGCTCTTTAGCAGCCTCTGTGGCTGGTGCAGAGTTGTCTGCAGTTGTTTGGCAACAGCAATTGTGTTGCCAAACCATGAAAAGCATAGGTCACCCCTGAAGATCTGATTTCTTGGTGATTGAACCTACTAGCACTGGATGAGGCAGAAAACACAGTCCACTGAATCATACTTCTACTAAATCAAACTGAATGCTCATTTGGAGGATTTTAACATTTTTAAAAATAATTTAGTCTGAGAAAGACATGCAGTTCATGATATCAGTGATACGGTGGAAAGAAACCACTCAGAACACACTGATACAAAATTTCTCAATCATTATTTTAGGACAAAATAAAGTTGATAGAGTTTCCTTACTTTGAAGCCTGGGGCTGTGGTGGTTATCTGATAATAAGTGTCTCAGAGCTGTCTTCACATGACCTGCAACCGCAATTCAGAGGGAGGAGGAACAGAGAAGTGATACACAGTGAAAGAACAAGTCCTAATCTGTGATTTTGAGGTCAAATTTTAAGTGATCTTATTGTTCACTCATGTTCCTTTTTTTACCAGTTTCCATCATGTGTTTTTGTCAGTTCTAAATCTTGCTCCTAAAAAGGACAAAGTGCAGATAAAATCTAATCTTCTGATGTCAGACAGCTTCATGACTTTGCATCAGACTCTGTCTCATTTCTAAAGATTAACTTACCTTTGTGGGGAAATTGATCCTCAAGGACAACTTTTTTTTCAATAAAAATGTCCCTGGTAAGGTGGGCAGGCTAGGTCCCAGCCTGAGGCTTAGCTGAACAGACTGTGAGAAACTGGGGTGTAACAACTAGCAGCGAGAGGAGATGGCAAAAACTATGGATAACGCTATGAAGGAATTAAAGAAATTTGATTAAAATCAAGTGTTACAGGTGTTTAAGTGGGAATTGTGTGAGAAGCAGCCTGACCCCACTGACATTTGTAGAGAGGTACTGGAGACCTCTGGGAGCTGAGATGGCGAGGTCTAGAAAACCCTTTCAAGCAGTGTCTCATGTGGCTGAAATGATCAAGGTAACAGCATCACAGATACATCACAAATTTTGGTACAAAGGTAGCAAAACCGGGACCAAGAGAGAAAAGTAACATGCAGGGTTGTTTATTTGGGAGAACAGGGAGCTAGAAAAAGGGAGATGAAGATGGGCTGGAAAAGAACAATCTTGAGAAAATGGGGAGAAGAGAGAACA
>WAAE01005775.1:0-34663 GCA_013400495.1 Nicator chloris | reverse complement strand
TCAGCTAAATATTTTGCTTTTCTTTCCATCCAAAAATTTGAACCTTGGAATGCAGTAAACTCCTACAGCTGCACAGCCACAAATTTCAGTGAAGCACGAGTGTCAGGCTCAGAGAGAAAATGAAGGTGTGTTTTTCTATCTGCAAAGTCACTGTCCATTATTTCAGTTATCTTAGTTTTATCTGTCACTCCCTATGACAAAAGGCCCACCTCTAAGTTGCTTTGATGCACTTCATAAAATTCCCTGCAGCAACAGATGCAGTGTCAATACAAGATGTATGAATTTGTGGATGAAATGATATTTCAGATGAGTGTCCTTTCTTTGTTCATGCATTTCCTTTATCCCTTACTGCCAGTGATCTGAATGTTGAAGGGTTGCCATTATGCCTATTCCACTTGTCTCCATGATAAATGAAGGTTCCTGGCTCGTGTTAGCTGAAAAAAAACACCCTTTGAATTTAAAATAAATCCCTGTTAGGCTCATTGTATTTGTGGATTTAGTCTTTGACTCAGAAGTAGTTAACAAGTAAAAAAATCTAAAGCACATACTGTGTCCATGAGGTCATCAAGGCTACAGTATGTTGACTCTTGGCCTTAACATGAAAATGGGCAATTTCATCAACATAGGCCTTCTGCTGTTTTTATTTTAGTGAGGTCACTCCTTAATTTCAGTGAAATAAAGTGGTCATTTTATGAGTCAGACTCAATCTTGTTAGAGTGATTTAGAAACTCATGTCTGCCTACCTCTATAATTCAGACATCATGGGTTTGAAGTATGATACTTGTTTTCCTTAATTTCATAAATAATTTAGATTAACAAAATCCAGATGGTTTAGAGTTACCAGTAGCTACAAGTTGAATAAATTTTTTGGCCTTTGAAAGGAAGACTCTATTTGACATTTTCAGTTCTTTCAACATTTCATTCAGAGCTTAACAGTTCAGGGCTTTTGTTGTTTAGTTTCTTTCTTAAGAAGTCTATTTTCTTTAAAACATCTGTTGGAGGCATATTTAGAAGTAATGAGTATGTGCTTAATGAGTGTCTGATAGAATGTAAGACATGAATGTGCAGTTCTTAATCCTTCAAGGAAATCTTCCTGTGCAAGATTTCCTGAAGAAACCTAATCTTCTGGACATCAATTTCAGTATTTTAAAGTATTTTCTTCTTATTTGAAGAACAAAGAACATGTAAAACCATAAAGTGGTATTATGTATTGATTTCTGTAAGACACATAGCAAATACTCTAGTTTTGCTCCCAAATTCACTTATCTTCACTTTTTTGCTGAAAAATACTCCCTCAGGAGAAAATGAATATTCTGGTTGATTCCTGCAAGATATTATATAGAAAAAATGTGTCAGATGTCTTATGAGTTACTCCTCCCTATTTAGTTGGGGGATGTATAATAAAGAACTACAAGATACAGTTTAATCAAAATCTATGTCAATACTTTTCCATAAGCTGTTTTGTTTTTCTCGATGTTCTCAGTAAAAAAAACAAGTGTGACTTTACCATGGATAAATATTATGTTTAGTTCAATTTTTTGTTAAGTTTATTTTAGGAATCATTGCTACTGATTTTGTATTTTGATTGGAATAATAGCATTTGCCTAAAGCTCAAACAATTTGACAGCTCATCTGTGTTAAGTTATTGTAAGTTTGCTGGAAATGCCAGGAGTCTAAAGCAGAATAGATTAGCAGAAGATGATTGCAACATCTGGGTTTTAAATCAGAGCTGAAAACTAGAGGGTTTTGGCATGGCTTTCAACTATTCAGACTTTTTTGCTAGTTCTATCTAACGTGCAAAACGAGTGTTTCTCTAAAATAACTTCAATGCTTAATATGTGATGCTATTAAAATATTTCCATAAATAACAGGAGTGTTATGGCAGAAAATCAGTTATGAATGTAGGTGTGGACATCTCTGGAATGCTGTGAACTCAATTTTCTCTCTGTGGTTTCATTTCTTGGGCCACTTTTTAGGCAGGAGTCAGGATGGAGCAGCACTGCTTGCCACAGTGACTGATGAATGACTGCATAGCTCTAATGGGACAAATAGAAAGAAGAAATGAAAGGGTAGAGAGACATCCCCTCATGCCTAGTTAGAGCAGTACCCTGTACACTAATGTGATATTTTATGGTTATTTATCCCCTGGCGCTATTTAACACCACCAATTTTGAAGATAAATGTAGTAAAAACATTTTTATCCTGCTGCTATGAAAATGTGCTTTTAATAGATTTAGGTTTTCTTGGGTCATAAGAAAGAAATAGAAAGATTTTTGCAGCTTTCTGAAGGACTGTATTATATGTGGAGTTTAAAATGTCATAAAGCAGCTTGAAACACTATAGGGAGTCTGTGCAGTAATTGGAAAAATGTTTCATACTAATGTTTGGATTGCATTAGTGTGAGCTGTTGGCATACATTTTGTGACAATAAACATGTCTTTGCTTAATTGTAATTATAGCTTACAAAAAGGTTTAAAGAAAGAAAGTCAGAAAGGTACTTTGGTGAGTATGGATAATGATGTTTTAATGCACTTAAGGCACAATGCAGCACTCCTAAAGACCAGCTCTGGCTTGCATGCAGTGTAGATAGATCAGCTTTACATATTTATTTAATAGCATTTGAAAGTTGGGGAGTTTGTTAGGACTTCTGTATTCTACCCCTTTTCTTTACAAAATAATAACTGACAGGGTTGCCTGTCTGCATCTCCTTCCTCTGATTAAGTTCCTGTTAACAACAGGAATGATGAGCAGATTCTAGTGATTATTCAGCATTATACAGGGACCTGTTAACAAAATTTCACTGGTGCTGTTGTCTACAGGTCACCCCTCCCACAGCAGGTTTAGTCACCATAGCAAAAGATGGAAAAGCCAGAATTGTCCACCTTTGAAAGGTCACTTGTGGGGGGGGGAAGAAAAATCTAAGTATATTACCTGTATCAGCATTTTATACCTCCACAGCAGACATGATCTGCTTGAACACATTCCCTGTGGTGGAGCCTACATTATACAGAGGATTGTCAGCATGGAAAAGGCATGAAAAGTAGTGGTTTCATCCTATGTATATAACTTTTATATCTACTGCTTATATATCTGAATGCGGTATCAGCCATATCAGCTTTCAGGAGTTTAAATAACAGCTGCCATTCTTGATAATAGAATAAAATTTTCTGGATAAGAATCTAGAAATGTGAAAGTATATTTTCAGTCTGAGTTATAGCACAAATGCTGTAGCATAAGTAATGGCAGGTGATTTAGTGGGCAACATTAAATGATTACCAAACAGAATGTTGTCATCAAGTGCCTTATCAGTGTGAGTAACAGGTAACTCAGTCAAGCACAGAGCACAGGCAGTTCACCACAAATATGGTATATCTCCACATGGAATGTGGTGCAGAGGTTTACAGATAAGCCAAACTAACTGTCTCAAGGAGCTTTAGAAGAGTGCCTTTTCTCTGAAGCATTAAAGTTGTTAGACTAAGACACGAAGCTCTAGTGAACACTTTTTGCACTGTTTCCTCTCAAGCAATTCTGAGTAAATGGTTTTCATAAATTATTTCTTTTTCAAAGCTAAAACCATGACTGTAGGAATTTAACCAGTTAATTACATGCTATGATAAATGAGAAAGCTGACCACACTCCACTAGGTGAAAAACTAAAAGCTTCTGCATTCCTGGTAACAATTTATGGTGGTTATGTTAGGTGCTTTAAAATGTTCATGGTGTAAATACAGGGTTTTTTTCAGAGATCTGGCCCTCAGTGAAATGTAATCAGTCTGACTGGGTGTTTATGGATCTTTGATTTACCTGTCCTCTGTCAAAGCTCTGGAGGTGGTACTGGAGAGGCACCTTTGCTGATGATTTAAGGTATTTTTCAGGGAAGAGCAGCAAAACTGGGGAAAGGAATTGTGTGCCACTCCATGAAAGGTCTTCCAGCTTTTCCTTTGGTGGTCATGACAACCCACTTTCTTTTACTACAGCATGCTAAGATTTTTGTTTAAAGAGGCACATTTTCATAGTACCAAGTCCTTCTAGTCCCATCCTTCAGTGGAATACCACACACCATGTGAAATCATTTTGACAGCTGTGTTCTCCAGAAAATATCCTGTGGGGGGCCAGGGAGATGCAGGGGATGGTTGAATACAATGACTCCTCATCTGAGGCAGGAAGAGTCCTGCAGAACAGATCAATGGCTCCAGATGGGAAGGGTATCTAGCAGAGGGATGCTGTGGATACCAGGAGCCCATCTCCCTTGTTAGGGCATGCTAGGAGACAGCAATTCTGGTAAGCTGAGAAGCTCTGGCATAGCTTCTTCTTGTCCCACTTGCTGCACCAGAAAGCTTTTCTGATGTAGCCCCAAGGTGGTGTTGGCATCCCTGCACTAGCAGGAATCTCTCTCCTTCCAGCAGCTCTTCCTCACTGTGCTGTCTGACCCCATCTGAAAGAAACAGCACCCTGCAGGTGTGGTGCTCCTGTACACACCTGGAGCTCAGCTTTAGTTACTTTAGAGAATTCAAGATGCTAGGAAGTAAAGGTGGGAGCAGATATGGTAAAGTGTGGTGCTGTAAACCCCGTCACAAACCATTACAGTCTGTCGTGTGCTACAGCCCTGCATGTGTTTTACGTCTGCCTTGAAACCTGTTTTGACCAAAAATGTTTTGGTATAACCATGTAACCCACCTGTGTGGATTTTACACTGTAGAAGGGGTCACCAATGCTGCCTTCAGAGCTCTTGAGAGAGTTGTTTGTGGTTGGAAGGAATAACTTGCTATCCAATTCATCTTAATTTTTTCCTCACTTAATGCTAGCATTGCTAGGTGTGTTTTATTTTTTGGGTCTAACACTTTATGGGTTATATTAGGCTGAATTTTCTGGTAGTAAGTCAAAGTCAGATAATTCCACTTTGTGACTGTTCTCCCTCTAACTTCTCTACATGAAGCTGCTGTCAGAAGCTGAACTTTATCCTTAATAGGCCAAAGCATGTTGGCTCTACAGCAAATAATCGCTGTCTGGCGGACTTCATTGAGCATCCATGTCAATTCATACTACAAAATATGCTTTTCATGTACTACAAAGTCTTTTTAAGGCATCTGAGAACGGGCTTGGGGTCTCAATCCAACAGCAGTACTTAAGGTAAACCCTTAAGAGATCATCCTCCTGACACAAGGAAGGAAACCACTTGATACACTCTGTCTGAAAGTGTCTTGAATCATTGGAAGTGAGTTCCCAGAAGGGAGGAGTGAACCAAGTAATAAGATACTGCTAAAATATCGAAAATACTGCCCTCCCAAATAATTCTTTGTAACAGTCACATTTACTTGGAAATTTATCACTTTATTTACCAACATAAGAACCCCAAAACCCTAAACTCCCAAATCCAGTAAAATAAAGGGAAATGTTTTACAATTTCCAAGCATGCTTTGATTATCTGGCTCCAGAAAACATTGCCTTGCTAAATTAATTACCTGCAGGATTCATAGCTTGCATGCTTTTGTTAATCATTAGAAATGAGACACAACTGTGGTGCACAGGTGGTTCCTGAATACAAAGAGCAGTTGTTCTCCTTCCATAACCCAGGACTGATGTACCTTCCTTCTGTCAGAGGACAAAATGAATAAATTACTTGATTATCTGTATTAAAGGATGAATGAAAGTCTTACATAGAAATATGGAGTAAGAACACTGTACTGACCTTTTCCAGTGCCTCCAGCAAACAGATTGGATGGGGTTTAGCTTCATACATTGTCCTTACCCCTGCTTATGTCAGGGTGAACAGCCTTGAATATTTAGACCTCACCTTTCCTCAGAACTTCATTCATAGTGATTATGTGTTCTGCTTCACTGACAGCTTGTGATAGGGCAATTCATTAAGATTAACTGAATTCTGAGGGGAGGGAAAAATAACCTTTGGATGCAAGTGTGAATTATTGAGAGATACAGTAATATACATGCTTATAGTTTTCAGAGTCCGTACCAAAGAACATACTGATTTATAAAACAACAAAGGTGATTTCACATTTGAAATACTGGAGTTAAAAATCAGTGTGGAATTAAAAGTAGTGCCTTTTGCTTCCTCATTAGCAATCATGATTGTTTAATCGATAGCAGTCAGAAGTGACACAAAAACCCGCATCGCTGCTGAAGCAGACAGGATATTGACATTTAAACAAATGCCTTAAACATACTGTGCTTACACTTCTGGTTTTAATATTCAAAGCTAGTGGGGAGCTTGTCTTATTTTATCATTTGTATTAATCTTGCATGCACAGCAAACTTCTTTCTGGCTTTTTTTTGTTCTTGTTATTTTCCACAAGAAAGAGCATCACAAACCTATCAAATCATCCTTTTCTTTCAAGAGTTTGATTGAAAGCTCTGTAAGATTTGGAACTTTGGAGATATTTTCATTGATCTCAGCTGCTATGAGCATGGATAGTCGCCAGAATAAAACAAAACAAACAACCTCTCTAGATGTCTTCATTCTAATAATTCATGTCTGAAACTTTTCAGCAGCACTGTTGGTGAACCATGTGTCTGCTCTGATTTTTTGGGATATTGGATAGTTAAACTCAGTAGGGCTAATGAGATCTGAGAATTATATAATGTCTAATTGTAAAGTATTTTCAGGGTAGTCAACTTGGAAATTACCGGTGTTGTATTTTGTGATTCTCTGTGAACTGTTGAAATATGAAGGATGCATTTTTGTGCTGAGGTTAACATGTTAGTTCTTATTAGTCCTTTCTTATTTCATATGAATTTTCATTCTGTAAGTGTAATTTTTATGCTATATTAAGATTCTGGAATGTTCAAATGGCCTTAGTGAAGGACATACTGACAAGAAATTATGTTCTATTTAATCTCCCCTGAAGGCATTTGAAGAGGTATCATACATTCATTACAGGGAGCTTTTTGGGTTAGATGCTCTGGAACCATGTGATTCATTGAGCATTTTGTCCGTTTTGAAACGTTGGGGATATTTTGGTGTTTGCTTTTAACATCAATTGCATCAAACCTGACTTTGACCAGCTTGACAGAACCACTTAGAATTGAAAGTGCACTTCTTGTTAATTTACATGAGTAAACAGAAAGGAAATACTTTTGAATCCCTATTTGTAAAATTGCCATGTTCAACAGACCCCAGGTTTTAGTTGAGCACTAAAAAAATAACTAAACAGGAGGAAAACAAAATTAAATTCTTCTAGAATTAGTTTTGTCTCTCTCGCTTAGCCTTTTAAACGTTTCTGTGTTACCATACAGTTTTTAGTTCTCCTTGAGGGCGAATTCCATCATCCCTTCCTGGGGGATGAGCTGAGGGAGGAGGTCTGACTGGCAAGTTCTGAGTCGATGTGCCCAGTTAATCTCTTGCAAAGTTTGCACAGCGGTGTCAGCCCTCAGACTGTAATTCCCTCATCCTTTTAGGGCATGGGGTACGAACAGGGCCAACAACCATGAGCTGAAGTCTAGAAAACAGGAGTCTTTTGTGACAATGCTCCACCTTTGGTGCTTAACACCCAACGAGCTATACAAGTATCTAACATATTGGTGAGGCAAAATGGTCTGAGCCACAGGATACTTTGCTTAATTCCTTGCCAATTAACACAAGCTTCTAATGACCAATTTGCAAACTGGGGAGGAAAAACAAAGATAACCAAGCCCTGCAGCAAACCTAAGTAACCAAGTCCCCTCCCTCTCTGGGCCAGCCAAATCTGGAACAAGACCCCTTCATTCCCCAGCTCTTCCTGTCCTGCCGGGGCTCAAGCCCTCATTCCCTCCCTGCCTGACACCTCATCCAAGCAGGCAAGGACAAAGAACAGCTTTGGAGCCTTCTGCAAACTTTGCTGTCAGGGACTCAAGCCAAACTCAAGTCCCTCAGCCAGATTCATGAAGTGGTCAAGCCTATCAAGGCATACAGGGCAAAGCAGTCACCATGCACAGTTAATCACAGAAATCTCTGTGGCTGACACCGAATAAATATTCATGGGCAAGTGCTTCTGCCATCATTACATATTTTAAAAATAAAGATCTCTGTGTGAACTTGAAACCTAATGTTTCATCTAACTTGTTTGCAGTACAGGAAAAAAAGAAAGAAGGTTTTTACCTATTAAAATGATGGATTGCATCTCCTTAAAGGATGATTATAATTAGTTGAATAAACATCCAGAAAGTAATGATCTGTAAAGATACTACTATCCCACTTTCACATATAGTAATGAATGAAATAGAAACCATTGGTGTGCTGGTTTACCAACCAAAATGATGGTGGTACATGACATCCTTACTGATACAAAATGCAATAAACCTCTTATAGTTTGAAGATGGTTCTTGGTAAGTTTGTGACAAATTAGTCCAAACCATTATGAATTAAAAATTAGTTATTTTTAAGCTTTTTAAACACTTTTAAAGTGTTGTCTGTGGTTCACTGTGAGTAGTTTGAATATGTTTTTCTGACTGCATCCAAGTAATATAATCTGCTCTTGTGAGACCCCACCTGGAGCACTGTGCCCAGCTCTGGGGCCCCCAATGTAAGGAGGACACAGACCTGTTGAAACAAGTCCAGAGGAGGGTAACAAAGATGCTCAGAGGGCTGAGCACCTTCCCTAGGAAGACAGGATGAAGGAGCTGGGGCTCCTCAGCCTGGAGAAGAGACGGTTTGAGGGAAAACTTACAGAAGCCTTTCAGAACCTGAAGGGAGCCTACAAGAGAGCTGGCGAGTGAATGCTGTTTTTACAAGGGCATGTAGTGGTAGAACAAAGGGTAATAGCTTCAAACTGAAAGAGTTTAGATTAAATATTAGAAATTCTTTGCTGTGAGTTTGGTGAGGCACTAGAATGGGTTGCCCAGAGAAGCTGTGGATGCCCCATCCNCCTCCTTGGAGGCACCAGCCCAGGCTGTGTCTGTGTCACTGCACTGTGGATAAAGGGCATTGTGGAATGAAGTGTCTGAGACTCTGCTATGGAAATCCTGGGATTGAGCTGGTGAGGAAACCTGGTGTGACTGTGAGTGGGGTGTGCAGGGAGTCCAGCAGGGACCCACTGGGTCACTGGAGCTGAGCTTGTGTAGGGGCCTTGGTCCCAGCAGTGACAGTCTGTGACACTGGGAGTGTGGCTGCCAGAGGGGCTTGAGAATGGTCACACTGGGAAATTTTCTTAACTGGGGACTGGAACTAGATGATCTTCAAGGTCCCTTCCAATCCAAACCATTCCATCATTCTATGAAATTCTCTCATCATAGTGTAATTGAGAAGAAAAGTTTATCTTTAATAGAAATCATTAAAATTTGTTTATAAGCGTGCTGGATTTAAGGACAACAGTGAGAGAATGATTTATACATTTTCTGTAGGCCTGTGGGATTTGATTTTTTGTGGTGCAACAATCAGTAGTGTCTCCCTCCATATGGTATATGGATTAGCTGTATATCATGATGACTGTGACACTGTATTAAATATGAATGTAAAAACTATTTACACGTTACTGTGAATGAATACCTGTTCATTGGTGTTTGTATTTGGTGTATTTGTTATAAGATCTGATTGTCAGGGAAGCAAGACAAGTCTTATACCACTGTTTCTTCCTCCAATTCTTACCTTGTGGAGGATGTTTTCTTGTGTTTGACAGATGGTTTGTTCAGTAGAGTTATTCAGACATTAGAAATTACTCTGTTCAGAATTTACTATCCCTGTATATCACAGGAGTTTATAAGTTCACACATGACATATGAGATGTTTTTTATGCCTTAGGGAGGAATCCGTAAAACAGCATTGGATAAGAAATGAAAAGATGGGAAGGGAATGAAGAGCAGACAAATGGGTTTTAAGAAAAGATCTGATTCTGGTGTGAATGTAGCTATTCCTTCTGTTTCAAATCGGCAAACTAAAAAGTATAAAAAGATAATTTTCTCCAATTGACCTAAACTAGAATTAAACACCAGTTTAGCTGTATGACTGAGGTGTCAAGTTTTGAACAGTTATAGCTTGTGACTGTCAATTTACCAATGCAAGGCAGATCAATGTGACCTTCATCTGAATGAAATTAAGAATATCAACTTAGAGGCTTGTATCGTTTAACACTGTGATTGCAGATAAGCTGATTAAATTTATGTAGACTTAGACCATTTCTGGTTTGGATCTGTGCAGGACTGGCAGCATATTATAAGGGAAAAAATGCTAATTGTTAAATTGGAGTTTACTTTTAAACCTTCCAAAAGCCACTCGATTGGATTAGTGTTCATGTGGTTCAGGAGTGACCATCCAAGCTGTGGCTGCATGAGGCACAAATGCCAGTGGCGTTACAAGCTAAAGGGCTCCCACCTACCTTCCCACTCTGAATCAAACACAGACTTTTCTCAGGCTGCTGCATTACAGACTATGAGGAGAATCTAACTTCTACAGGAAGTGTCTTTCCTAAATGCTGGATTTTTTTTAATGTGAAATTCTTTTTAGATCTTTAGAGGTAATCAATATCACTAAGTAATCCCAACTTTGGTCATTTTTAAAACCTAATGATTTTTAATGCTGTACCTATCTCTGCCTCTCTCCTGTAGCCCAGTTCTTACCTCCTCTGGGCCAAGAGGCCACCCAGCTCTGGGATCAATTAAGGTCTTGCCTGAAACACATCCCTGTACCTCCAGCATAGCAGAGAGGTCCTGTGGGAAAGGACTGTACTCCAAAGGGGGAGTTTTCTAGCCCCTGGTTAACCCACTTCCCCTTCAGCATCTCAGTGGACCCTGCCATTGCATTGTGGCTTCCTTTTGAATTATCTGTTTAAATTTTAAACTGCTTTCTGGAGTGTTCCCCCTGGGTGTTGTAGAGAAAACTTTAATCTCATGTCTGTGCTGAGAGGCATGAAGGAGGTCCCATGGTAGTTCCTTCTGACAGGGAAATGGATGCTGCCTCACAAAACAAGTTTGAATTTTACTCCCAAAGTCTCCAGGCAGTTCTTTCACAGCTTAGCTAACAGGCATGGACAACACTTTGAGAAAAATCAACTTAAAACAAGCAAACAGAGAATAAGAAAAAGGCTTAGTAGGCATTCAATTTCATTGCTGACAGCAAACTTTTCAGAATCTTAATTTTAAATCTACCTAATGATTTCAGACACTATTTTGGATTTCCAGATTGGAATACATTCACAAAGTAATTTAAAACCTTCTCAGTGAAAATTTACTGGGTTGCCCAGGCTATTGTGGCTTTCAATCAATAACCTCTCCTTTAATAACATAGTATCCTGTTGACAAGAAAAATAGTGGAAATGTCTTTCTGTAAATCAGTCAAAGGGGATAAGTCCAGAGAAGGAGTAGAAACTAAATTCTCCAGATCGATAGCTACTGTTGTGTATCTGTCAGCTCCACTGTGTGGCAGGAAGTGTGGTTGAAGCTGAAATAGTTATTGATGCATTTTCAAATTTCAAACGTTCACTTCACTTGAAGATACTTAATGAGAGGTTTTAAAGCACCTGATTACTTGTCCTGGCTCTAATGACCTTTGGAAGCCTAAATCGATCTTGGAATTACTTTTTTTTTCTTTCCACCACATATTGCATGTGCATATCCACAGACTGATTTTTCCAAAGGAACTGAAGTGACTCTCACAAGGTAGCGCAGGAAAGGTGGTTTCTGGAGCTGCAAACAAGTGCCATGAGCACCAGTTAACCCTTCCTCTCTTCAGAGGGAAGAGCCCTGGCCCTGTGCAGCAGCTGAGTGCAGGCAGGGTTGTGCTGACTCAGAAGCACACAGGCAGAGACCAGGAGTGAAGGTGAAAGAATCAGAATCTTTTATTATCGTAGCTCCTCTGGCTCAGCTACCTGGGCTGGACTCTTTTTGAGCCATATCTGTGATCTGTGCTGTTTCTGCATATCACTGTACGCCCCTCTAACAGCTTTAGTGAGTGCTAAAATATTTAAACTATTTAAAAGCCAGAGCAGGGTGGAGGGGAAGGAAGTGATATTGCAAGGTGTGGACAACTAGCTGTAGGTGTTTTCTGGAGAGTGAGAGCCTGTTTCTCATCTAAAGTAAGCAGATAAAATTCACTGTCTTCCATGGAGTTATGTGATTAACAGGAACTGATGTCTGATGTTTGCTGCCTCTCCCCACTCAAAGAGAGTGTTGGCAGAGGAATTTACCTCAGAAAGGTAGGAGGACAGTGTTAGAGTGCACTGGTTACAGAAAGGTGACCTGCAAATCAATTTGGAGATACACGCTGGGTGCCCCCAGTAATAGCCAAGCTTTCAGCACATCATTATCCAGCCTCACCTGGATCACTGCCCTCAGCTCATGGGCTGACATCACATCAGCTCTGCTGGACCATGAAGCAAGCTAATGGTTAAGTGTCTTCCAATGAACTGCAAAGTTTGGTAAAGCATTCACTTTGAAACACGTTAAATATTACTAAGAAGCTTTTTGGTCAGAACTGTACTTCATAGGGAATAAAAAGGACATAAAATCAGATATTTTTTCTTTTTTTTCATCTTGATGAATCTAATTATGTGCCCTCTCATTTTCATGCCTTGCTTGACAAGGAGAAGATTAGTAGTAATCCTCATCTCGTCACACAAGTGACAGTCAGGAAGTTCCCTCCTCTGGGACTTGTGTGGTATTGGATTGCCTTAAAAAGGAAAGGGGAAGAGTTCTGTGGGAGGAGGGTAAGGCTTTTCAGCCTTTCCAGGATCAAATTAAACTTTTCAGAACGAACCTGAGAGCCTGCTGGGACAGGTACATATGAAAATGCGTTTCCAAGGAAGTGGAATTACGTGGAGGAAAGCAAACTGATGAACTAAGGAACAGGATTTTGAAAAAAAGAGGGAGGTAATAGACTGTTAACTCTGCAGGTGAGAAAACTGAGGTCATCTCATCAGTCTTTGCATATGCAGACAGACAAATAATTTCTCCATGACAGCATGGAAGACTCCTCTATATGCCTGGCAAGTCTTTGCAATGACCAAAGTGGCAAAACTCTGAAATAGATTAGTTGGGAAAACTGTGATGGTACAAAAGCTTCAAGAATAGCTTGGGAATGCCATGAGGTCTCTTAGGGAGAAATTACCTGGGAAGAAATTTCTTTAGGAAAATATTATTTACTGTGAGGGTGGTGAGGCACTGAAAAATGTTCCTCAGAGAAGCTGTGGATGCCCCAGCCCTGGATGTGTTCAAGGCCAGGCTGGATTGGGCTCTGAGCAACCTGGTCTAGGGGAAGGTGTCCCTGCCCACGGCAGGGGGGTTGGAATGAGATGTTCTTTCAGGTACCCTCCAACACAAACCATTCTGTGATTCTACTCTTCTGAATTTGCTGCAGCCTTCATTCAGAGGGCTGCACAGAATTGTTTTTTGTCTTATCCTCTGCTTTATTTGTGTGTGACTCTGAAGGCTAAAGGAAGGTCAGAGTGGAGGGAGTGCAAAAAAGATTTGGGAAGAAGGGCATCAGAGACAAATGATAGCATTTTAGATGGAAATGCCAAGTTTGATAATGGTACCACAGAGAACAAAGAAAGGATAAGTTCACAAATGTATCTATAGTGGCTGTAAAATGTCTGTTCCTAATCCTAAAACCAGTCTCTTCAAAGTGTAGCTTAATTTGTTCACACGCATAGAGTCAATGCACATAATTGACTCTAGATTACAAAGTACATAATTTGTTAAATCATAGAAATAAGAGTTCTGAGATGTGACTCAAATGATTTTTTCTTAAATATGTTGAGTTTTCATGTTTCTTTTTGTTGTTGCAAGATGAAAATGTATTGTTCTAGATGTCTCTGGAACAGTATATTGCCTTGCATAGCCTGTTCCTGAGATATTTCAAGCATAATTTTTTTTAAGGATGGCGTTCAAAGTTTTCCTTACAACTTTGCTGTAACTTTTCCATTATTAAAAATAGTGGTCTTCTGGTTACTTCAGGTAGCTGTTAGAGAAACGAAATTCAGTACTGAAGCATGATCAAGCCTGAGGTTGAGCTCCTTCCTCTTTCTCCATTTCAATCTCAAATTCACACTCCACAAACTGCAATCATGTGCAATACAGAATCCTTTTGATTGTAGAGTAGCAGTACTTGGAAGTCTAAAACAAACGATTACTTAAAATTCCAGCTTCCTTTCTCAGGGATAGATCTGCTAAATCATTGCAACTGAAAACACTTGATATACCAAAACATTAAATTTGGGTAACGCATGAGCTGCCTATGGATGGGTACCTGCATAAAAAAGCAAATGGGAGAAATTCTGCTTAAGATTTCTGAGACAGACTAGTACAGGAATCCATACGACCTTATTACTAATCCTTATCATATATCTGCTTATGCATTAATAGAAAAAGTGAACTGTATTGGAATTTGCTGTGCCTCAAGCAAAGATTACTTCCACCTCCTTTGAAGGTGAATTGTCTGTCTCTCTAATCCATCAGAATAGGATGTGCTATGCATCTGAATTATGAGCAAATGCACTGGCAAAATTGAAGTCTTTCTTTTAATCTTAATGCTGCTAATAACTATAATTTCATACTGGGATGGGCATTTACATCTATGCAAAAATAATAACACCACTTTTAAAAAATATACACTAGTCCCATAAACATGGATGAGGTGGGCATAGGCAATAGGATCAGCACTTTATGGAGAAGCAATGAATTATTCAGTGCTGAAAAATGTTATTATTAATTTGGGATTTTCAATTTGGTTGCAAAGTTACATTGAAACCCCTCTGTATGGATAGTGAGGTAAAGAAATGTCCATTATGTGTCCTTAAACAGCAATTTGTTACATTTACATGTGCAGAGTATGATGCTTTTGTACAATTTCTGAGTTCCATACATAAAATATGAAACCATTACGAAGATATAGTGGCCAGCTTTACAGAGTTGAATTGCCTTATAATTTTGAAATACAACAAAATGACCCAGGGCACGCTATAAAAATCTTAATTTAGGAAAATGTCTATGTGAAAGAGATTTGATAGCAAATAGCAATTATTTTCTTCCTTATTGCTATAGCTAAATTGTTAGGAGATGGATTTTGTTTTCATTCTTAACACAAAGTGTTTAAAAAAAAAAATCTCTTGTCAGCTGAAACCTTGTCTGCAGATTCCCAGCCTAAAGCAAGATTTTTAGAGTCAAGTTTTAAATCCCTTGATGTATCTGTGTTTGTAATGGAAATGCTAACATAACCTTAGCCGTTACAGGGCGAACAATATTGCGATAATAAATAATGAACAAAGTGGTTTAATAATTCGAAGCAAATCATGTCATGGGCCTGGCAAGATTTTATGACTAAATTATATGGGCAGGAACCTATCAATGGACATGCTGCATAAATACCATAAATAGATGGACTAAGGATGTGTGTTCATGAAGCTGAAAGCACAGTTTTTATGATCTGGGGGATAAAATGCTGCAAGAGACTAAGAAATTCTGTGGAAGCTTTGGGCAAATCAAAAACTTGAACAAATGATCAATGTGTCAGTTTTTAATCAACGGCTATTATCTCTAGCGCTAATGAGCTGTACGGTGCCTGTAAATCTGTTGGGCTTCTAAATATGGATGGCTTGCTTAATGATCCATTATATGGCCTGTTGGTAAAGCTTCTTTCCTTCTAACTGCAAAATATCAATATTTCTATTTTCTTCATTTTCCTTTCAGTACCCTGCAGAACCTGACTGAATGTTTTCATCTTTGTAGCTTAAGGAACAATGGGAGTTTCCTTGGCACAGTTTGGATCTGATTGAGCTAGGCTAGCACTCTCTTTTAGACAGTCACTCATACTCACTGTGTGCTTCTAAAATGATGCAACACCTCCCAAAGAAGGAAAGGGCTGATTAACTTGCTCCTGCCGGAGCTCTGTTGCCAAGAGCGACTTTCTGGAGTTACAGCTTGAAGGATGCCAGTTTTCCTTCAAAGACTGAAGTGCTTGATCCTCAGTTAACTCTTTTCTTTGGCAGTGTGGAGTGAGGGCAGTGATCACAGGCATGCCTGGAGTTACTTGGGTTCTGGAGTGCCTTATGGCTCGGAGTTAAAGAGCAGACAGGACATGGGGAACAGCCCCTGCTGGGTGCACTGGTTATACAACACATACTGCCCAGAGGAAAGGATCAAAAGAACTATGAACCCATTGCAAAAGAGCCATCTTAGTCAGGAAGGGCCACTGGTTGGGCACTTTTCCCTAAGGAATTGTTAAATGGGCAGAAAAAGAGACTATTTATGTAGTAGTCCAGTACTAGGGAGACTTTATGTAAATAAAACTCTGTGTTTTGTACTGGAGTGGCTGTGCAGTAGAGGCCACAAGAAGGGAGGCTGAGGTTTTGGAAAGATTGTACTCCTTCTAGGTTCCTCCAAAACAGCAAATACTGAGCAAAAGCAGTGTTTTAGTAGGAGGAGGTTTAAGCAGTCAAAATGTGTGTTTATTTTAGTCTGTGTGGGATTTGGTTCTAAGGGCTTGTGTCGCAGCTGGCATTCAGAAATGCCCTGGTGGTGCAGACAGATCTTTCCAAACTCCTGGCATAATTTTGTTCTACTGCTGACACACAGGCACAAGCAAGTCATTATGCCATGAATGCATGTCAGTGCATTCATTTGGTAGCTCCCTGACACTCCTGCAGATCTCCCCAATGGCGAAAGGATTGTCAGGCTGCTGTGCAGTCAGAACCGAGGATGCCAAGAGAAGGATCCAGCTCTATAAAGCTAGGGGTGGGCTTAGGGCCTGAAGTTCATTTGTGAAACACCTTTCATGTAGGAATTGTGCATCCAGAGAGATCATTATATGTGCCCCTAAATCTCTGGATTTGTCTGCTTCAGTAACATCTGTGTCCAGTAGGAGCCCTCCAGGTACCAGGGCTCCATTTTAGTTCAGACACTGACACAGGAAATGCTGGCTGGTCATCATCTCAGTACATGTCATTTTCTGGCCAAATTAGTTTTTAGAGATTCTAGTTGACTCATTTGTGACAAGAAGTGGCTGAATTGCCATAGTACATAATAAAATCATATTATTATCTTTCATTATGACTAATAAAGAATATCATAATTACTGTTAATAATAATTGCCTCCATGCTTTAGATGTTCTTTGAGAGATTGCCCTTTGTCTGTTTTCCAGGCAGACAAATTAGGACACTCTGGTTTGATACCATTTAATATTCCCCTCTTAACTCATGTACTTAAGGAAAAGCGTGGCAGATGTTCTTTAAACTCTAGGGAAGGCTCTGTGAGCCTCTACCACAAAATTTGTGCTCACACCCTGTCACCTGGAAGGAAAGGAGACTGTTTGCTGTCCTAAAGACAGCACACACGAGGCTAACGGTTCTTGATATGAGGAAATATAGGGAAATAAGGAATATAAGTAATTAAGACTTTGACAAAATTTCTGGTCATGGTTTTGGGGGAGAGTATGTACAATGGAATGCTAAGATTTATATATATTGTTCAAACTTGTTACTCAGGCAGAGCAAAGGCAGAAAATTATCCTCTATTAAAATTCCCTGCTTTAAACTGTGTATTAGCACTGTGGATTCAACTAAAATTTTTTGTCATTATAGTGTAATAAGCTGTAATGATCCTGTTAATTCTGAGCTCAGTTTCTCTCCTTTCTCAGGCCTAGGAAGTTTAAATCTGTTAAGCCATGCCTGTCATACATTACAAGGAATACAAGGGAAGCCCACCTGCAAGAAAATTTCAATAACAGGCCTTTGGTTTTACAAGCCACTGACAAATTTGAAGACATGAACTGCTTAGGCCACACTGAAGGACTGGATTGTACTTTGTAGTCCTTTGTTATGAGCTGGTTGCTGTTTCTGGTACCCATCATCTGTTTGTATTCCAGTGTTTGATGGATTCTTATTTATCTTTTGTGAAGTTCTCATGTGGTTTAGAGTGTGATTAATTTTGTTCTCTGCTGGAATATTACCTAAGATTCTGTGTATTTGTTAGAGATAACTTGTTCAGTGCTTTTCAGTGATGAATTCAGCAAGAATGATTTTTACCAGGGTCTTTTGCAGGAACTGGAAATCAGATTGCAATTCCTCCATCCCTAAACCTGCCAGAAGCTCATCTCCTTCAAACTATTTTTAGTAAATGAGGCTGTATTACACAGTATAGAGGAAGTTGCTGCAGTTAATATTTTTCAGAGAGAGGGGGAGAGTGATGAGGTTGTTCTAGGAGAGAAAGGAATTGGAAAACAAATGCAGAGTTATTAAATTTTTTTATTTTTTCCCTCAAATACGAAATTGATTCTTCAAGGCTTCTCTAAGGGAAAATTTGAATAGAAAAAACACCCCAGTCCAAGCTTATACCTGAAGATACTAGGTATATTAAACATTTAATATTAAGAATTCTGGGAAAGCTTTCTTATGTCTTTTTCTATTGCAGGACAGACGTTTACATGCCCCTATAAAGTCCATTCCTTGTAAAGCAGACTCTAGCAATCCTCCTACATGAATTAATGAAAATTAATGTCAAATATTTTACGAAATATACTCTGAAGATATTGTATATATTATTTCTATTTAGAATGTTGGGGTTTTTTTTAATTTTCTGTCTCTGATTAATACAACAACAACAAGACAGAAAAAAATTTCTCTTGTAGTGGCAGAAATCTGCCTGATAGCTGAATTTGACACTTTGAAGTGCTGTAATGTTGACAGACGAACAAAGGCATTGGAAATGAGGTTTTATTTCCCTGGTCAGACAGTTTTAAGTAAAGCTTGGGAAGGGGAAGGTTGTTTGAGTGATATACTTCACAGAAACCAGCCATAAGAACTATATTAATACCAGGATGTTCAACTCTCCTACTGTAACAGTGTGCCTGTGCAACATATTTCCATTTAAAGTGGCAGGATGAGTTTATGTGCTGCATAAAACCCAGTATTATCTCTTTTGCAAACTTTGAGAACAGTTTATCTGTGCTCATTGGCAGCGTTTGCAAACATCTAGAGAGGACAGATATGGATGGGGGGAAGCAGGGTTAGGTAAGAGATTGAAAGCAGGCAGAAAGTAAGTGAGGAAGAGCTGTTTGGATTTGGAAAGGTGGTTGTTCCTGAAAGCCTGGTGTGAAGTGGTCCATGTTCCTCTTCTCTGCTCCATCTGCCTGTCTTCCAAGGCTGGCACCACAGAGCTCCAGAAGCTCGGTTGAAGGAAGGCACTGCCCAGCACCACGGTCCATAACTCTGCCCACCCACAACTGCTCATGGTTTGACCTCTCTGAGCCACTGCCCCCTCAGTTCCTCCCACCCCCAGCTGCTTCCCAGATAGCTTTTAACTTGGATCCACACCTGTGAGGTCTGACTTGTTTGGTATCAGCTGGTCCTCGACCGCTGCCTCTCTTTATCCAGCCTTTGCAGCTCTTCCCTTCTCACCTCTTGCAGTTCACAGAAACCATTGGGGTTTGTGTCATGCTTTTTTCCATCTTCCTTTGTCTCTGGAGAAGGGGAAGGCTGCAGTAGAAGAGATTGGAAGGTAGGTAGTGAAACAAAAGAGGAGGGAATTGAGAAGGAAATTTGAGAGTCTGTTAATGAGCACTAATAACAATGCCTTAATGCATTTTATTTATTGTTTGAAAATTGTTCACTGAAGAATAAATGCAAATTTTCAGATTTTGTTTATCTCGGTTGCACATTTGTTTCAGAAATTATTTAGGAGGTAGCTGGAATGAATATTACTTAATTGCAACCTGTTTGCTACGGGGAAGGATGAAGACAGAGTTACAACCAGCCAGGCTTTTTTTCTTGTGTAGTTTGGTGTTGTGGGTTTTCTTTTTTTTTTTTAGGGTAAGCATTACAGTCTTTCTTCTACCTTGTCAATCACACATAATTAGTACTTTCAGTGCACAAAGAGTTTTCACTGTCATGCAGATTGATTGGGGAAATCACATTCTCTAAGGCCTCTGTTGTTCTGATGAATTAAATAGTCTTGCTATTCAAGTTAGTAAGAGCAGACTGTGACACACATTACATATGTATACTTTCTGCTGTGTTTGGAAGGCCACTTTGACTTTCATGGGATTTGGATCTGACTCATCATGCCTGCTATCATAAACACAAGTGATCCCTTATAACAAAACATTTGGCAGTATTTACCACCAGAAAGGCCTCTTTGCAGAATCTATGCTATTTTCTGCCTTCTGCAGGCTATCACTCTAAATTTGTATTTAATTGGCACCTACAAGCCCTGCTGAAACTGGCGTCCCACCTTGTCTGTGGGCTAAGTGCCATGCTGACAGATGGACCCCAGTGCTGGTATGCTCCAGCCAGTTTTCACATTGCACATGAGAGTGGCTACATTTTCCTCTATGGGTAAGGAAGTTGAAAATCTTAAAAGGACTTCCAGGTTGAGGGAGAAAGGATGCACCAGTGCTTTCCAGCTCCATGGTGGGAGACTAGGAAAATACATTGGGTAGTACGAAGAAGATATTAGCTAGGGTTAGCTAGGGCTGCTGTTCAGAGGGAGGATTATCTTCATCTCCACCCTCGATTGGCTCTCCACAGGGCTCACTCTGACTTTTCAGTGACATTATTTCCACGGCTAAGTCAAGTTTCTTGCAGAATACCTCTGCTAAACACAGAAATCGAATCTGTCCTGTGTCCCCTGTAGGAGCCTGTCTATTACTTCTGCTCAACAGAAGCTTTATAAAGACAGCTTTGCAAAAGAGCATCATTCAAATGGCAATTTAACTTCTCAGTGAAGGTGTGTTCCAGAAAAGTAAAAGAAAAGAAATCAGTAATTATGCTGTCTCGTTATTCTTCAGCATTTAATACACATTTCAATACTTCCTGTTCAGCGTTTCTTTTCCTTTCTTCAGGCAATTAGCTGCCAAGACATAAGCATAATAAAAGCTAAACTGTACAAGAGAGGGGTTTTCAGCCTTTTGCTAATGCAAGCACAGACTTTAAATCTCAACCTGAATGCTCTTTACAGATTGACAAGGGGCATGTTATTCCAAGTCATTCCACATTATGTGTGAAGAGTGCCCCAGCTGTGTCACTGCTGAGGTTAAAAGGTGTTAGTGCTTGCTTCTTTTAAATGAGCATGGTAAATGAAAGTGAACAATTAAGTAAGAAATTTGGCTTGCTATCTCTGCATGCTGCGTTTTATTGTGGTGTTGCCAGCTTCTCTGAATGAA
This sequence comes from Nicator chloris, assembly GCA_013400495.1. Lineage (NCBI taxonomy): Eukaryota > Metazoa > Chordata > Aves > Passeriformes > Pycnonotidae > Nicator > Nicator chloris. Next base: position 13,587 of record WAAE01005775.1, on the reverse strand, counting down.
AATACAAGAGCAAATTAAACAGCTTTATGAACTCGCAGGAGGAGCAGTTGTTCTAGTGGCTTTCATACAAATGTCTAATTAATTCTTGAAGTAACCCAAATTGTTCTTTTGTGATCTGTGAATGGGAATTTGCGAGGAACCTGTGCAGATGAAACTAAGTGAAAGGAGAGATGGGATTTAATGATTAGCTGGCAGTTTGCACTTGCTGGGTCCAGAAAATTTTAGTTATTTTTCTCATTAATATTGCATTACGAAGTTAATGAAACATTTGGGTGAATATGTTATAAGTAATAAGGCATTAATGTTATTTTTTCGATCAGTCAGTTATGCTAATGGGCATCTGTCATTTTTTTTTTACCAGTGTTGATTTGAATTATTTGGGCAAATGTTAAAATAAAGGTTTGATGCACTTAAACCCTAAAAATTATCAAAACCCCCTACCTTTGGCTAGTAGCAGTGGACTTGAATTAATTTATTAAAAGAAGGACAATGTTACTTTAGGAGAAAGGTTGGCAACTCTCTAACTCTTGTTTGCTTCTTTCCAACCTTTTAGGAAGCCTCAATTTAAATTATTTTTATTTTGTGTCAATCCCACATGAAATAAAGTCCTTAAAAATTGATATAAAATATTCATTATTCATAGCCATAACATCTTCAATGTCTTGAAATTAATGAATTATAAGAAATTATTAAAAATCTACTTATTGTAGTATTCCTATTCACTGCACCACTGCAGTGTCTGATTCCCCTGGAGACAACTGAATTAATGTGGTGTCAAGCAACAGCACCTTCAGAGGTAATATTAATCCAAACTCTCCTTTTTTGTAAGCATATTTGATATGGACAGCTGTAAGCATTTATATCACAGAAGTGCTGTTCTGTTACATATTTAAAAGTCAAACTTAACTGGTTTTAGGTAACAGTTGACCAGGTCTCTCTCTACATCCTTTGGAACACAACACTCCATGAATTGCATGTGTGCCCTTTCTTTAGCAGGTCTTTTTACAGTGGACAGTGAAGCCAGACAATGGGCAAAATGTAAACAGCAGGAAAAGTTTGGCCAGGGTGCATCAAAGCATCTTGCAATGTGCCAGCAGCCATGGGTGTGAAATTACTCCTGTGCCCCTCCAGCAGGGACACTGAAAGGAGCTGTGCTTGGAGAAGGGAGAGCTTGCTTTCTTCATCCCCTGTTAAGTATGTAATATCACGTGATTTCACCCCTACTGTACTTTCATTTGAACTTGGGAATTCTTTTTTGAGGAAGAACCCAGCCACTGTTTGCATTTGAGCCAGGTTTTACTATTTAGCATAACTTGTGTGTTTGAATTTGTTTACACTCTTGTACTTTTTAAATGTCTGCCTATGCTTGTACTTGCAAGAACTTCGTTGAAGATTGAATTAAGCTTATCACAGATTTCAAAGAGGCTGATTTCATTTGCTGTTTACGTAGTGGAAATACAATTTAACTCCATATTGTGTCTTTTTGTTAGCTGAGAAATGTAGAGCAGGTTTACATTTCCACAGATCCGCAAAGCCTTATGCAGCTGACCCATAAAATGGAAGTGATTTCTTGTCAAAGCAAATCTCACTTTTCTGAGGTTTGAAATAAGCCCCTCAGCTCCTCGATTCTTTTTGCTGTAGCAAAGATCTACTTTGCATTTTCCAAAAAACCCAACAAAATAACAAAAACAAACAACAAAACCTGCTCTGGAATAATGATATAAAATAGTATTCAACCATAATGAACATAAACAAAAAAACTTTGCAGAAGAAGAAAAGGTCTTGAAATCTTTGGAAGATAAAAACTTTTTGCTCCCACAGCATGTGTTGCTCTGGAAAAGGTCCTGATCTAGGGCAAACACCTAAATTTTGCCAGAATGCAGTAAAACCCTGAATGGATAAGCTAAAGTTGTCCTGTATGGTGACCTATAGTAGTGATCTGTGGTGACCTATAGTAGTAATTATTCATGGATTGATATGGACAGTGTTGATTGCAGAAGTTCTAGTAGATGGGCAATGTCTTGGTTTGACCAGAAGCTGTTTTCTGCTCTACCAAATTGTCACTAGTCAGCTGAATTCATACCTCATACAACACTGGGTCCAATATGTTAAGTAAAGGTAAGCTGTAACCAGAGCTGTAATGGTTACTCTAAAACTGCTTTTCTCTGACCCTAATTTATAATCAGTACATTCACAAGGTCATATGAAGATCAGGATTTCCTGTGTGTCTGTGTATGATGCACGCATACTTACATCCCAGGGAGGCATTTTATTTAGTGACAGATCTTCAAATTTAGGTAAAAGGAATATGAGGGCTTAAACTGGAAGGTTACACAAAGTAAATTATGTTTTAATGCAAGAACAGACTTTGCTTTTTTATCAAGCAACAACTGATGGGTGTTTATGGCCACCTGCGTGTTGATAGTGTTCCTCTGAACAAATTTGGAGGAGAAAGAACAAGTCTGTGTTTCCTCTCTTGTGTAAACCTGTGATTAAAATTGTGCATGAACAAGCATATTTTATAGATTGACTCCAAGAACTGAAGATGTTGACAGCATCAGGGACACTTGATGGATCATAATGTTGTTTAATTTACTACATTTGACTGTATGGTAATTTTTCCAAGTTACAGAAGAGAGTGTCAGAAATACAAAATAGTGAAGAGCACTATTTGGCTTACTTATATATGCCTATAAGCTGTAAACTGTGGTGTAGGGATTTGCATTCACAGCTTGCAGGGCAGTGCATGAGGCTGACATGTATAAGTTTGAAAACAGAGTGTGATTCGCTCTCATATAGATTCACAGAATGTCTAGGTTGGAAGAGATCTTCAAGATTGAGTCCAACCCATGCCCCAACACCTCAACTAAACCACGGCACCGATTGACAGATTCAGTCTTTTTTTTAAACACATCCAGGGATGGTGACTCCACCACCTCCCTGGGCAGACCATTCCAGGACTTTATCACCCTTTCTATATATATAATAACATATATATCTATATAAAATAGAGATAAATTATTAGATATGTCTATTTTATATATCCATATACTAGATATTTATATTTAATATAGATAATAGCTCTTTGTCAGATCATCATTCTAGCAACACACTGGAGTTTCTGAGAGGCCGGAGCAGAGCTGTGTTCTCTGAAACAGTCAATATTAGTTCAGTCAACCTTTGCCAAGTACGGCCATATGTGGTATACCTAATTCTGCCTAACCCCTTCAGCTTTCTGTCACAGTTATTGCTAATGCACTATATTATTTTCCTGGACCCGTGACTTGCCTCTGTCTCCCACAGGGCTGTCAGTGACAGCTCGGTAAAGACACTTAATGCCTTCCCGAGCCGCGTGTCAGCTGCGAGGCACTGTTTTGCACCTTTGTTCGGTAATGGTGGTGCTGCTCCATAGCAACGTCGGCTTTCCCAGCTGTGCAGAGCTCTGCCGTGGGGAGGCCAGCCGGGAGCTGTGGAGCCTGCGGAAAATCTCCGGGAGGGATGCGAGGTGCGGAGCGCACAAAGCGCGGGTGGGAGCGGCTCTGCCGCCGCCCGAGCGCCGAAAGCACCGCTAAGCCCTCATGAGGATGCTCGAGTGTCGCCACCAGCGCGCCTTTCCGCAAAAATACTCTTTCCCGTTGATTGGAAAGCAAGGACAAATATTAATTTATAATGTAATCAAAGGGACAGCCCGGAGTCGCTACTGTGCATGACAACTGCGAGATTTGAGGGAAAGGTTTTCTGATGTAGATGAGGGAGTGTTAATCTGCATACAAAGGGATTTTGGAGCGAATGTAGACCAACTGCTTCTGAAAAGCCCTCGGAGGAGGGGAATCCTACCCCCTTTCAGTGCCTTTGAAATCTGCCCAGTGTCCAGAGAAATATGCTACTTCTTCAATAAACGAAAGGTAAAATTCAGTGAAAATCTCAAATTGGAGTTCTACCCCATCACCCTGAAATTGCAAGATATATTGGGGTTCTAATTAAAAAAAACTAATATTAATCAAGTCTTAAGATACAATAAGGCTCGTTGTTCATTACTTGCTTTTTGTGGAGTTAAATAAGGTTCATTCACAAATCCATGCTTAACATTTCTTAAAATCTTTAAGCTACACCTTAAAGTGTAGTAACATGTTTCATAGTCATTTAAGACTTCAGATAAGAAACTAACTCAGTTGAAGTATTGAGAATAGCCTTTGAGGGTTTTTTCTTACCAAATCTGCGTTAGCCCTGATTACATGAAAAATTTCCATGAGCGTTGTGATGTGGTATTTTATGATTGCAAAACACCACAATTTGTTGACTTGTGCTATTCATGTGATTTCCTCCTCTATATGCCCCCATTAAGACTTGATTTTGTATTAGCCAGCTTTAATGTCTGAAATCATAAAAATCAAGAAAGTGAAAACTCTGACATGGAAATGCCATCTGCTTCAGAGCAGTCTGTAGCTAGCTTGTGATGATTATTGAACTCTGCAGATGAAGACTTGAGAGTGTTTTCTTAATTTAAAATTTACAATTATGGTTTTAATTTCTTTCACTGCCTGTGTCTTTTTTTAAAATCTATTTCTTTATGCTAACTATTATGTAATACAGAGAAGTTTGGGTTTTTTCTTCTCTAATTTTATGCTCATCTTTGGTTGCAACTCACGTGAGATATTAAGAGGAAAAGTAGGCTGAAGGCAGAATTTCTTTATTTTTCATCTCAGTAATAATTCATCTACCTGGAACACTATATCTTGTGATAACAAATAGAAAGGATTTTTGGCATGCCCAAGAATGTTTTGCATTTTTTGGAAGAAGTTATTTCCCATGGGAAACCCAGAGGTAACATAATCAATATCAATGCTTTCCTGCTTGTCTGCAGCTGTGGAGACAGAGCACTGTAGGGACATATGCTTTACTGTCCCCATTTGTAGGTGTGAAGTGGTTTCAGTGGGAAGTGCTTCAGCCCTCCCTTTGCATTGAAGGCAGCAGGAGGATATTGACAAGAACTGCCCACAGGTCCTGACCCACAGTCCTTTAGACCCACCACCTAAGGGAATACATTCAGATTTGTGTTAGAAGAGGATGAACAAAGTGCTTGAAAAGACACAAATGTAGAAGTTTCCTGCTTTTCACAGAGCTTTACAAAATGCCAGGAATGGCACTGTGATACCTGTGTGCCCACTGAGCAGCCTGTGCTTTTGTACCCTGTATCATCCATACTGAATTCAGCAACTGAGGGGCTTTCTCTCTATAAGGAGCACCAAATTAACCAAATAGTGGTTTGATTCATGGAATCTGACATATCTATTTAAACAGCACATTTATGAAATGTAGAGGAGTTGCTTCTATAGTAAGTGGACCATGTCGGCAAATGCTGCTGTGGCCAAAATAGATTAAACCATCACTTGAGCAATTTAAGGAAAAAACAATCTATACAAAATATAATAAGATACACAGAACTGCTTCTCTGGTGTGACTGTCCAACTTGTAGCAGTTCCTGGCTGAGGATGTTCCTAAGTCTAAGGTCAAATCTGTATGTGAACTGTTCTTGTCCTTCCTTTTCCTCATTGACTGATGTTCTTCATACTAAGCCAGAAAAATTTCCAGTTTGAAACATTCTAATGGGTTTATGGTTTTTAGAGCTCTCTCTCTATATATCTATATTTATATATACACATTTTTTACTTCAGCTGTTTCTTCCTCCTTCTTTTGCAGTTATATAACTGTTGGTTCACTATGTGGACCAAGGTTATTCCAAGTATTGCTGTTAGTTTGCACAGGCATAAAAATGATCCCCCTGAGCTCATAATTTCAGTATCTAGTGACTTTGTCCACTACTGTTTCTTACCTAGAGGATTTAAAACTTTTATCTGAGTCAAAGGAGTTTGCTCAGTAGGGATAGTTTTAGAGCACAAGGTTAAATGCTTTGCTGAACTGGTATTCCAGTGCCTATATTCACACCTACAATTCTTACTAGGTTATGAGCGTAATAACAGCTTTTAATAGGTAACCCAATTTCAGAATTCCAGAACAGCAGTGAATTTGCAGGATAATACATCCTGTTCATGAAAAAGGCCTTGAACAAGGGTTTATGCTCACTTGTTTTGAGATACTCTTCATGTTCTCCATTGACTCTGCATTGTCGTGGAAAAGTTTGCAGGATAAGTTCCTTAGTTCAGTGTTTGGCCTGAAGTGGTTAGTGACCTTCTGCACCAGTAGTTTTGTTTTGCAAGGGCTGATGTAAATTTTACTTATCTTGACATGTGCAGATTAAGGTGCTCTTTGCTTCATCACCCATGAGAAGTAGCATCCTGAGAGAAGGATATTGTCTCAGCACTTTTAGGGACATTGGAGGTCTGAGTACCTACATAAATATTGCCACCTTTTTGTTGGGTATTTTAGAATGCAAAGGTGAGGCATGCAACACAGAGAAAGACATCTCTTTTGTTGTGAAATAGTTGACTTCAGCCACTTTGCAGGTTTCTTTTTTTGTCCGGATATGGTTACTACAAAAAATACCTGATAGTTTATTATTTCTTTGTACAGGAGTGTATGATAAAGAGAAAAAACTCTTCATCAGATTTGACAAAGAAACGCCCTAAAGCAATCCAGAGTGTTGATGTTTGAAAGCCATGAGCTTGAACACGGGCAGAATTTGAATGTAACACTAGTTTTATACTCATGTACTTGTAGAGTTATGTTTTCATTTGAGACAGGAGTTAGGGGAAATTTTAATACTGCTGTTAAATTTATCTTGTTTGCCTAAGCTGCTACATAGCAGGTTTGTTGGGGGTTTTTTTGGTATTTTTTTAATTATGGATAGGATTTTGATATGACCTTATCACTCAGCATACGGCAATGCAGATGGAGAGTGAAGTTACAGATGAGTGACAATGAGGAACCGACTGGGAATGAGCAAAGCCTTTGAGATGCAGAGAATGGGGGAGAAAACCATCTGTTTTAACAGTTTTCTGATGGACTCCCTTGCAGGCTGCATGTCAGATGTCTTCTGGAAGTGTTGAGAAGAACAGATTTATTTCCTTCCAGTTTTAGATCGTACTGAAATGTTAACCAAGTGGCCACAGTAGGAAGGAATCTGCCATCCCAAGTTGGTTTTCTTCATGATAGACTTGCACTGCTTCACTCTAACAGCTTGACCAAGAGGTCAGTGGGGAGCAATAACTGTATTCAGGGAGTTGGTTCCTCCTAAAATTTGTTTGTAAGGTGAGTCATGTATCTGAAGGCATCTGTATTTCTTTTTCGGTGATAGACACTCAAGGTTAGTTAAAAGCCACTCTTCTCTGTGCTCAAAGAAAGGCCAGAAGATGGAGTTTAAGGGTATGTTGTGTTACTTGAAAATATTATGCATGTGCATTTTTCCAAGATGTGGGTACTGGTAAGCATTTAGGTTGTTTTTCTTGTGTTGTGGTCTTTTTTTGTGTGTGTGTCTTTTTGTTGCTGTTTCTTTTCAAGACTAAACACAGGTGTGAAATTAATTCATGTATTTTGGAAATGGAATCTGCTTCAACAAAAGTACTTGTGCAATAAACACGATCTTTTATTGAAATTAAACGTTTACTAAGGATATGTATAGATTGGACTTGGATGACAAATTTATATTATCTCAGCAATCTGAGGAGTTGAGGCTGGAGCTCACAGATTGGGACTGGGATGTGGAAGGTGAAAGAATTTATACTTTATTTTTCTCCATTCAAAGACCATTTTTGAGTGCTCTTGAGGGTAAGAGGATAAACTTCATCAGAAAGCAGGGTCAGTTTATTTGTAACAGATGTTGGAAGCCCAAGAGCTATAGCCAAGTGAGATTGGTTTTACACCCTCATCAGCTTTGCTTACAAGCCAAGATTCTTGACATGAGAGTGCATTCTCAATGATCAATTAGCTACTTTGTATTACTTGTTAATTTGCTCCCAAATGCTATATCCAAACTGCTTCCTTTGCAGCTGCCACAATCTCCTACTTCCCTCTACCACGTTCTGTGATATATTCAAAGTATTTTGCAGCTTTGAGTGCGCTGAAATGTAGATGCACTGTCAAATTAATGGCACGGGGTAATATCCAGTGGCACGGTGCAAGGATTAACTACAGGTTCTTTTGCTGCAGTTTGCTAATTAGTAAGATGATTTCCATTTCAAGCATCTCCTCAGCTTCAGCCTTCCAGATGTACTGCTGCAAAGCCACGGGCTGCCCAGTCATTTTAGGCTGAACTTTTTATTGTAGAATAAGTGGGTACTGGCTGTGGCCCATTGCAGAAGAAGGCTGTTTTTCTTACTATATGGATTCTGTTCTTTATCAGCAGTTCACATTTAATTCTCTTACACCCCTTTCTTTTCCTTGTGACTCTCTACTTTTTATACCCCTGTATTCCACACCTGAGATTGTTCTGCACATGCTGTTTGTCCCATTATTCACCCAAAATAAATGACAGTATCTCCAGTGCTCCTGGGAAATAAAAGTAAAATCGAAATGTAGGCAGTTTCCTGTTCCTGTTTTGCTCTTCCAGGGGAGTAAAAATTCTACACCAGCCTTACTGAGTGAGTAGGAATGCTGCAGGCAAGGGCCAGGCCTCCCTCCATTTTCCTCCCACCTGTGCTAAGGATGTTCCTCAGCTGAGAAGGGACTTTGTAGTGAACCTCACCCTCTGTGCTTCAGTGTGTGGGCAGGTCAGGCCTCTATCACATGGTGCAAGATTGCTGAAGCAGCCTATTACAGGTGGCTTCACTGCAATAAAAATCAATTTATGTTTTTACTGCTTTAGAGCCTCTTCAGGTTATCCTTAATCTCTAACTTTCTTTCTGCATGCTCCACTTTAATTTTCGGATTGTTTTATTTACTGAAATAAGACAAGGTAGCCTGAATGGCGCCGAGGAGAATTATCACGTTCTGAAAGGGAATTGTAAATCATGCTAAAGGAGGAGAAAAAGAAAGAAAGAGCTGAACTTGGTCCTTATTATTTCTAATGTCATCATGCTGACTCTTAAATGCAGCAGCTAATAGCTTTAGTTCACATTGGTTCATACAATACATAGAAAACTGTCAATGGGCATGAAAAAAATAAAGATTGATGGGAAATGTCACCTTAAATTCAATAGGTCAGATTCTCAGCTGATGTAAAACGAAGCTTTGTGCATTTCCAACTGCTTAAGGTCAGGCTTAATATATTCACAAATGGCTTTCTTATATTGCTATTTTATACAGCCATGTAACTTTCTACTTGTTTTTTTTTTCTTTTTTTCTAAATTCATCCTCAATTGATGCACATCTAAAAAGCTATTAAAGATCAGCAGTGGAACAGTGTAAAAATTCAGCTCTGACATTACGACTTTAAATAAATTCATCACATTAAGTTAATAATAATTTTTGAAAAGTCAAAAAAGAACTCCTTTCAGAGCTGTGATTTTTACCTTAACTTCATTCATTCAGGAAAATTTTGTATGGAACCTTTGTCTTGTATTTCTATCTAGGTGGCCTCAGGTGTGCCAGGTCATCCATAGGTTTTTTGCAGACTGCTTCCCCCCCCCCGTTAATTTTAAACAAATTTATGAGTCAAGCTGCTAATACTGTAGATATTTAAATTTCTTTTTTTTCCCATAGGACTTAATAAGAATTGGAAATTTGTGGTTTTTGACATTCAAGTGCTCTTGAAACTCAAAATATAAAAAGCAGGTAATTGGCCACGTTCCATTAAAAAAAAAAAAAAAAGAAATTAGGAGTTATTTTTAGCTTGTAGACTGCAGGGCTGTATCTGCCTCCAAGTGATTACATGTGGAAAGGAGAGTGCCCCTTATTTTGCTGAATAAACTAAAGGCTATTGTTTAAATGATCTCTAATGACCTTCTAAATCTTTTCTTTAGTAGCTTTCTGCTATGAATAACGACTCTGACCTTCCTGACTTTTCTCAGGGTATGAGGTGCTATCCAATATGCCCAGGACCAGCAGGAGTCTATCCTTAAAGGAGCCCCACTGCGAGGCTTGATTTGCCCCCACACCCCTTCTTTTCCTTCTGCAGTTTCAAGTGGTAACAAGCTCTTTCCTGGAGCATTGCTTCTCATGACAGTGTAGGATATTCCCCAGCTGGAATACGGGAAATCCTTTTGCTGCAGAACATCCCAAATTTTTTGAAGTTTTAACCTGGTCTGTAATATATGGTGCAGTTCCATTAAAAATAATTGTTTAAAATTAGTTTGGTAGTTTTACCCACGTGCAGGTTGCTGCTTCCTTTTTCAGAAATTAGTTCAGCAATAATTATTTCATTAATACAACACTTGATACTATGCTCTTATATGTTAGGGCACCTCATTATTAAGCTTTATGGCCTCTGAAGCTAAAATCCTCTCTCGCATTTCATTGGTTTTGAAATGGAATTATAAAGTTTTAATATAATTTTTACACGGGAAATCTTAGCTATTGCTCCTTGAGGTGCATGCAGGAAGAGTTTTCACAAGGGCCCCCCTCAGAGAAATATTCTTTAGAAAGTATTTATCTGGGTGCTAAATTGTTGGGATTTTCTTGCTTTGAGTTTTTTGTTTTGCTTTATACAGGTAATGCTATTTGCATTCCCATTAGCGAATTCTTTGTGTAGCAGGGATCAGTGTCTGAGACTTCCATTGAAAAGCCAACATTAGATCTTCCTTTGTGTAATCTGTCTGTAGCAGGGCAGCTACAGGCATATCCTAGGCAAAGAGGCTGTTCAATAATGTCAGCTGAGTCCCTGGAGCCCTGCTCTCTGTCATACTATTTTCTGCAAATGCTGACAAAAATGAAGTGAAGCATTTATTTATATTCATATTCCTATTATTATGGTAATAGAATGGCTATTGTAGTATAAATAAGAGAGTTTAAATATATGGGGTTTAACTTTAAGGCCCTCTTCTATGATTACTTGATCATTTTTCTCCCAAAATGGAAACTCAGATGGAGTTCAGAAATAATGTGTTCGTTTCTGCACAAGTAAGAAAGGTAACAGTTGGAGAGATGAGAATAGTTAGACCTTAGGTGAGGGGCTGTACTTAACTGCTTCCTGCATCTAGGTAAGTGAAATATATCCAGTAATATACAACAGGCTCTGTGCCTTCAAAGGACACCTTAGACTGCCAGTGTGTTGTGAAGCAGAAAGAAAACACAAGTTTCCTTCATTCCCCAGAGAAAAGTGAGTATCCATTGTGAGCTCCATTTATTGAAGTGCATTATTGCACTCATAAAATGCTTTTTGGTTATGGTTCAAACAGAGGAGAGAGTAATTTAACCCCTAGCTGGCAGGAACACCAACACATTTAGAGTCCCTGGTAAAATTAAGTGTTGAGACACAAAGTGGCACCTTCACTTGTAAGAGTGTCCAGATTTAATTTTAATTGCTTAGTTGACTGAAAAAGATGCCTGGTTTGTATGCCTCAGGTCTGACCCTTTGCTAAATGACATAAGGATTTATTTATATATGTAGTTGTTATATATTGGTTGGGAACTTCACTTTATTCTTCTTTGCAAACTCTGATTATAAAAAATAACAGAAGCCACCAGTAACCAGTAATTTATTTAATTAGTTTTTGTAAAAAAACAAAAGATAAAAGTGTGGTTTAGATTTTCTAGCCTACTTTTGTATTATTGTTCTACTGCTAAATCCTATATAGTCCTGTATATCCATGGAATTACCTCTGCCAAATCTTTTAAATATGATTAAGTGCTGTGAATCTTCCTTCCCTTTTTGCCATTCCACTTTCCTGGTGGTCAATTATGCCAAGAAGGATGAATGAAAACATAGGTGGTTTGGGGTAAATAATGCCTGTTATCCTTTCTTAATGATAGCTTACTTTTATGCTTCTTGCTCCTCTATGGTTGGCCATCATCCACTCCTCCTTGCTTTGAGGATTAAGTGGTTGCTACCTATTCCTCTTTTGTGTTTCTCCTAGTTTTCTGCATCTCTAGTACATAAATATATAGTCACTTTGACAGGTTTGTGTCTTTTGATAGGGGGGTTGTGGGTATTTTTCTCTCCAGCATATCTTTCTGTGATTTTTATAGTTCTACAACATCCATTGCCTCAGGGTATGTTCAGTAAAATCCTGCTCGAGTTTGTCGAGTCTTTAAGAGGTATCAGCTTGTTAATAATGTTACAGGACTTGGAAAGCAAGAATGTGTGATATTTCTAGGACGAGTTGTTCATCTGCTGTGGCATTTTGGCAGATATATTGATATACAGCTTCTTTGAACTCAGTGCTTTTCCATCAGGATGAACTCTGCTTTTCTTGTTCACCTTGTGGTGTAGGCAGTGCTACTGTGTGGATATGTACATCTATAAAAATGGAGCATTATGCTTTACATCCTTGGCTTCACTTTGAACTTTAGTCTTCGAATTATTTACAACCCGTATCTCACCTATGTGGTACAATGTTCATATGCTATATTGTCTTTTACCTTCTCCATTTTAAGTTTTGAGCCAGCAATTGTTCTGTCCCTGATCAGGGGTGTCTGAAAGAGATGCACTAGTTGAAGTTATCCTGCTGGATAAGCAGGAAAATACATTGGACTTGGGGAAGAAAAAAAAAGGACAAAAGGAAGAACTATTCAGTGGGAAGCAAAAGACTCAGGGGCCTTGTTAATGAGAGAATGAACGATCATGAGAGAGAATATTTCACTCCTAGGTCACCAGTTCAAATGCAGACTAGCTTAATAGTGTAAGTTGTTACCACCTGACAGCTCTTCCATAATCCATGAGAAATGGGAAAATTGTCACAATCCAGTTCCTCTGTCTTCTAGATATCCAAATGTTGACGTCCTACAGACAATCATAATTTGCACTGGGATATTATTAATTTCCTTTTACCCTTGCAGACACTGAAGAGAAGTATTAAAACACCAAATATAAAGAACACTTGAACTTTCCCATTCTTTAAATATTGCTGTGTGGACAAAGTTGAAGGATATTTGAAAGCCACTGTGAGACAGGGAGGGGTGTCCCCTCCCCCTGCCAGTTGTAGTGTTAATTGGTAATTAATTAAGGATAGCAAAGAGACAACAGAGATCTTTCTGTAACTAAGCTTTACTGGATTTTTTAATGAGTAAATATGGAGTAAATAATCCACATTAATTTTATAAAGCAGAATAAAAATTGGCAAATTTGAAAGGCAAACAGCTTCAATATTTCCTTTGAAATCAAAACCTTGAGGTGATGGTGTCAGTTCCAAGCTGTAATTTCCAGAACCCTTTGGTTACATCATTGTAAGAATTAATGTTAAGAACAACATGCTTGAACAGGTGCAGTATTTATACAAATACTATGATTTTAGCAACAAATAACTGGTTTTTTACTTAGCAATGTTTTAAATACTAAGTTAAATGTGTGTCTAAATTATAAGTACCATCAGCTCATCAAAGAGCAATCACGTTGGGATTTATAGCCTTCAATTTTCATAGGCAGAAAATTTCAGTACTTATTTGAAGGCAGTAAAATTCCTGGACTAGATTCTAGAAGGTTAAAAAAAACCCAAACTTAAGCAAAACACCAGGAAGATAAGTCTGGGCTGGAAGTGAAAAAAACATTAGAACGAGGCATAGTCTCTTTTCTTTCGTTTTTCCATTAAAAAAAAA
>WAAE01005774.1:0-15516 GCA_013400495.1 Nicator chloris | reverse complement strand
TATTGTTATCATTATTATTATTAACACTTACCATTATTACTGTATGGTACTTTTTTAAAAATTAGTGAAATGGTCTTATGTCAACCTACAAATTTTTCTTTGATTCTCCTCCCCATTCCACCAGGGTGAAGTGGGCAAAGAAGAGGGAGTTTGAGTGAGAAGCTGCGTGATTCTTTGATTTCCAGGCAGGCTTAAACCACAACACTGTGTAGTAGTAAGCAGACAGAAATATGAAGTAATAAGAATGTATTTAAAGAAAGTTCATAACCTGTTCATCACTTCTGAGTAAATAGCAGTGCACAGAGATACACTTTAAAGATATTTGTCAACATTTTCTTTTTTATTTGGGTGGCCAAGTTGGTAAAGGAAGAGGAACACTATGTCTGAAGAACGACTAGTAAGATACAAAAAGGGCTCACCTCTCCAGCAATCAACAAATTTATCTCTGAGAACTCGTTTCTAAAAGACTACGTGAAATTCTGTTATAGAAGCAAAACAAGCAATTTGTTTGGTTTACAGATCTGTTGAAAGTCTGTATACTAGCAAGATTACTTTTAAGTCATAGGTTGGATTTGATGATCTCAAAGGTCTTTCCAACCTAGTTAATTCTGTAATTCTGCAATGCTTTTGTGAAGACTCTAACTCCTTCATTACAATACTTCTAAAGTAACAACTTGGAAGGGGAAAGTATTTTTGGTTTTACTTAAGAAACTCTAGTTCAATATACACAGAATCACACGCTGACATTCCCATCAATGATCTCCTATAATAGAAAATAAATTATTGATTTCAGTAAAACAGAATGGTAGTATGGAAATAAAATTTAAACAGTATTTTCATGTTAGAGACACAAAATGGGAGAAACTCTCTAAGTTTGTGGTGGAGTTTGCAGCATTAGAGAACTTTTGAAAGCAGAATTTACAAACTTCTATAATAACCAGTTTCAAATGCTAATTTTTTTTTTTTTAATAATATTACTGTTCTCAGAAAAGGGGAAGGGAGGAGGAAAGAGAGAAAGGAAGGAAGAAAGCAAGCAAAAATTGTTGAGGAAAAGAGACCGTTTTCCCATTTTATATTGGGATACCTTCCTAAAGGTTTAGATTCACTTTACTTTGGAAGTAAGATATTTTTACCAATGAAAATAATACTTTCTGGCCTAATATACTAAACTGAATCCAAGAATACTCTTTTTTTCTGGGTCAGAGGGCTAAAATGCAGTTCAGAATTCATTGCACAGAAATTTGTTCCTAAGTGTATGCCACAAATGAAACCTCTTCCTTTCCCTTCCCTTTCCCTTGCTAAAATTAGGATTTAGCTATTTGATTCAATTTAGAATTTAAATAGCAGACATACATTAAGAAGTTATTTTATTATTTTAGTTTATTTTCCTTGCAGAATTCCTTTCAGCTAGATAAAACAAAATTTAGATTCACTAATTTATAAAAAAAGCTTACAGCTTCCCCCAAAACTGATGCCTATGCAGAACAGCTCTCCATTACATCTTAAGAGGGTAATGTAATTATTATAAACCAAAATACACTTCTCAAAGATGTATTGCAAATGTCCAGCTGTATTTTGCATTTTTTTAGCTTCACCTCATTAGAGAAGAATCAATTCTTTTCCCTGGCCAAATTCAGCTGCACGAACTGTTGTCAGACCTATAATCAAATCATATGGCTGTTGCAATTATAAACCCACAGATGTGAAAAAAAAAGGTTTTCTTTCCTTCCATATTTCTAAATGGACTGGTATAAAAATAACAGTTTTTTATAAAAATGGTTAAAAATTAGGTTTTTTGTTTCCTGACCTCTATTTCCTTGACACACAGACCTTTTAGGCATTTTGTACTGGTTTTCCTGGGACACAGTTTATTTTCCTTATAGTTACTTGTATGGAGTTATGTACTGATTTGCGACCAGAACACGTGATCATACCTATGCTTCAGTTACTGCTGAGCAACGCTTACACAGCATTAAGGACTTTTCTGCTTCTCACAGTGAATAAGCTGGGAGTGCTCAAGAAGTTAGGAGGGGACACAACGGGGACAACCGACCTCAACTGACCACTGGAGTATTCCATAATATATGGAATGTCCAACATATGGAATTATGTCCAGCAATTAGAGCTGGTTTTGTTAAGCAGATTTTACCAGCAGTTCTTTTAAAATTTTCACTAAAAATACTAAATCTGTGTGAATTTACATGAAACTAGAACCTTTCTGCTCATAGTCCTTTCCATCTTCCCTCGTTCCAGTAAAATAAACTTTTTGCACCTGAAACATATCTGGTAATTTTATAAAGTCCATAGCATGTATGATATGTAGAGGTTTGAGGATTTCACATCTTTGAACTGCAGCATCTTCTCAGAACTGTATCTATAAGAACACTGAACAGACTTAGCCTGCTCTACTGTTCTAATTGAAAACATATGGCTTACTCCGGGTGATGTTTGGAAAGATTTCTCAAAGCAGTATTATGAATTAGGTACTCAGCCTCTACTGGGTAGTCACGGGGATTCAGGAGTTTGAAATCCATCTGTTAAGTTTCTGTAAAATTGTTTCCTTTGTAGTGTGGTTATAATTGAAATAGGAGGATTAATTAACACATCAAAGCAGGAAAGAGGTCAAAATTCATGAAATGTTGGCATATAAGTCTGTTATTGTTGCACAAAAATTCACAGTTCTGTAAAAATTAAAATTAAGGGTAACTGTGTACAACTATCTATCCAGCGATCAACTTTTAAAATTCTGCCATACGGGCACTGAAATACTCAAATCAACTATACTTTGTCTCAAGGTCAATCATCTGTATTAATTTTATGTTTTATTTAGTCCCACAGGACAAAAACTTATCAAAATTAATGTACAGCAAATATCTTGGATAACATTTAATTTTTGAATTAACATGAAATAATAGATAAGATTTCAAATAATGTATTATTTTGCATTCGTACAAAGAAGAGATTCTTGCAGCTAAAACAAAAATACATACTTTAGGAAAACAAGGTGGAAAGAACAAGAGAAGAAATTCCTAAAATAACAAAGGTAATAAATCTGCTTCTCTACACATGAAGTGAGTTAGCAATAGTTCATTGTCCCATAAAGGAAAAAGGAAGCCTACCTAGTGTGCATGGAGTGGCTGGCACCAAGCAATTATGCTGATTGCTAGCTACATGACCCAGCCTTGCTGATTTCTGCCAAGGTTATGGGGAAAGAAACTGAAAGCACCTGGAAAACAACCTCGATAATATTCTACTGTTAAACTAGACCTTCATGTCATACAACACTTAATATTTTTAATATCTCTTTCCCAATTCTGGCTGACTTCAAATCCTTCTTGGGAAATTTTCCCTCCATGAATTATTGTGTCTACCTAATTTTGAGATATTGTTCAACAGTACACTAAAGTGGATTGAGAAGAAGCTGAACATGTTTTACTTTCTGTCCACACAACAATAGCAATATGCATAAATATCAACGCTCACACACAGAGACATCCTTAACCCCACCTGCCCTGTACACGTATGTAAGAATTTATAGAGCATGGAGTTGAGACCTAACATTTTTTATACTAAAGTTGCCACAAATAGGTGCATGGCCCAGTGTCAGTTTTGGGGGATAAATACATTGTTGGGTAACTAAATTTCCTCGGGTAAAGCCACAGAATTGTACTTTTCATGAGGGATAATATGCAGGCCTGGTTCTCCTTGAAATTGAGATCATACATTTTGACCAAAGAACATAGCTTCTCCATGGATAATTAAATTGCACCTGAGATTGTATCAAAATTCTTCTCCACACATTTGTTTTCTGCAATGATCACCATATGTTTCAGGTTCTTTTCTGAAAAACAACAGAGAGAGAGGGAAGAAAGACCATAAACTGTCTTGCTTTTATAGAAACTGAAGAAAAAGGGATTTATTTACTCAATAGTTTTGACAGTGATCTATTTTATTTTTATTGCTAATGGTTGGGTAGGTTGGTGCATGCCTATGGTTGATGATCTTCACAAAGTCCTCAGCAGGAGTAGTTCCCTACATAATTTTGGGATCACTAGCTATTCATAAGGACTTGCATGTCCGTGTATTTGAAAAAAAAGCTGGACTTGAATTTCTCACAGCCACTTTCCTAAAATATGTTGATAACTTCTAGCAAAATCCTTGCTGGGCGGCAGACAAAAAGAGCTGAGGAAACCCAGACCACAGTCGAAAAAGATCATCTCTCCTACACAATACCCCTGCAAGCTACTGGCTCAGTATACATGGGTTCAGCAACAAGAACACTGGAAAAGCAGTGGGTTGTGTCTCTCTTACACCTTAGATGGTAACTGTCATATGTATAAAAGGAATTAAATCTTGTATTTTCTCTTTGAGAAGCTTGTAAGGCCCCAAAAATACTCACTGAAAGGGGTTTACAGTGGTTCTAGTAACTTTGGTAAAATGCATAGGAGAAATACCCACTGAGGAGATGTTCTCAAGAGGTCGAAATAACACAAAGGCTTACTGGCAAATTAAACAAAATCAGACAACTATGGGAAAAGGGTTAGTACAACCTCTAATAAACATAAAACACTTCTCAGAGCATTAACTTAGCACATTCAATTTAGCAAACTTTAAAACCGTTCAATTCTACTCAAAATGTTCAAAGAAAGAAAGAAAGAAAGAAAGAAAGAAAGAAAGAAAGAAAATATACAGAAAGAAAGATACAGATACAGAACACATCTATAGCTACCAGCTCCTGGTTTCCAGCAGTGTTCACACTGAAACTCTATGAGGAAGGTAGGGTAAGGATATGCCTGCCTCATGCTCAGCTTCAAATACTCCTTGGCTTTTGGGGTCCCAGCCTCCCGGTGGGATTTCTGGTCGTTTGGCCACTCAGAAGCTGGGCTGGGGAAGAGTAGAGCCCTGCTTCCAGTGTGCCAATAATTGGCAGGCACTGCAGGGCTGGGATACAGGCTCAAGGGCTGGGGGGCAGTTCACTGTCTTGCCAGGGCAAGGCCCTACCTGTCCCTTCCATACACACACATGCATCCCAACATGTCTTGAGACATCAATCCACCCAGTCTCTGACAAAGCTCCATATATACGGATATTTGCCGAGTCCTGCACTTTGGCCACAATAACCCCCTGCAACGTTATAGGCTGGGGATGGCGTGGCTGGACAGTGCCCTGGCAGAAAGGGACCTGGGGGTTCTGGTTGACAGCCGGCTGAACATGAGCCAGCAGTGTGCCCTGGTGGCCAAAAAGGCCAATGGCATCCTGGCCAGTATCAGGAATAGTGTGGCCAGCAGGAGCAGGGAGGTCATTCTTCCCCTGTACTCGGCACTGGTGAGGCCACACCTTGAGTGCTCTGCCCAGTTCTGGGCCCTCAGTTTAGGAAGGATACTGAGTGCTGTGCCCAGTTCTGTCCCTCAGTTTAGGAAGGACACTGAGTGCTGTGCCCAGTGCTGGCCCCTCAGTTTAGGAAGGACACTGAGTGCTGTGTCCAGTTCTGTCCCCTTGGTTTAGGAAGGACACTGAGTGCTGTGCCCAGTGCTGGCCCCTCAGTTTAGGAAGGACGTTGAGACGCTTGAGCACATCCAGAGGAGGGCAACAAGGCTGGTGAGGGGCTTGGAGCACAAGCCATACGAGGAACAACTGAGGGAGCTGGGGTTGTTTAGCCTGGAGAAAAGGAGACTCAGGGGTGACCTTATCACTATCTACAACTTCCTGAAGGGTGGCTGTGGTCAGCTGGGGGTTGATCTCTTTCTCCAGGCAACAACGGACAGAACAAGAGGACACAGTCTCAAGCTGCGTCAAGGGAGATATAGGCTGGATATTAGGAAAAGAATTTTCACAGTACGAGTGATAAAGTACTGGAATGGTCTGCCCAGGGAGGTTGTGGAGGCACCATCCCTGGATGTGTTCAAAAAAAGACTGGATGTGGCACTTGGTGCCATGATCTAGTTGAGGTGTAAGAACATGGTTGGACTCGATGATCTTGAAGGTCTCTTCCAACCTAGAAATTCTGTGATTCTGTGATTTAGCCACCAAGAACTAGTGATTTGAGACTCAGTTTGCCTGAAGATAATGAAGCTACCACAAGTGGTTGACATGGTGCTTGACACTGTTTACAGAACTAGGCTCTTGTAGGTTCCTCAGCAAACATATTATGTCTGCTGGATGCATGATACCACTATTGTTTTTCTCACATCAATCCATAAACAACGATTCTTGCTTTCTGGGACCAAGAAAATCCAAGTCTCTGGATTTGATCTGTTCATGGTGAAGATACCAGACAAAGCCAGTGGGCAGAGGCACATACACAATCACTTCTACTCTGCTCTTGTAAGACCTCACCTGGAGTATATCAGTTCTGTGGCCCCCAGGGTAAGAAGGATGTGGACATGTTGGGGGGTCCAGAGAAGGATCACAGAGGTAAGCAGAAGGCTAGAGCACCTCACTTATAAAGACAAGCCAAAACATTTTGGGCTGTTCAGTCTAGAGAAAAAAAGGCTTCAGGGATACCTTGTAGGAACCTTCCAGTACCTAAATGGAGCATACCAGAAATCTATAGAGGGACTTTTTACAAGAACATGTAATACTAGGACAAAGCATAATGTCTTTAAGTAGAAAGTAGGTTGGTTTAGATTAGATACTTACAATATGGGTGGTTAGGCACTAGAACAGGTTGTGTAGACATTCTTAAGATCATTGAGTCCAACTGGAATGGTTAACCTATTGTTGCCAAGACTACCATTAAATCACAACCCTAAATATCACATCTACATGTCTTATAAATACCTTTAGGGCTGGTAACTCCAATGCTTCCCCGCACAGCTTGTTTCAATGCCTGACCAACCTTCCCATGAAGAAATTTTTCCTAATATCCAGTCTAAATCTCCTTTGACACAACTTGAGACTATTTCCTCTTCTCCTATAGCTTGCTACTTGGTAGAAGAGGCCAATCCTCACTTCACTACAACACTCTTTCAGGTTGTTACAGAAAGCAATAAGGTGTCCCCTGTGCCTCTTTTTCTCCAGGAGAAAGACCCCTGCTCTGTCAGCCACTCCTCATAAGACTTATTCTCTAGAACCCTCCACTAGCTCTATTACTTTTCTTTGCATGCACTCCAGCACGTCAATGCCTTTTTTGCAGTGAGGGATCCAAAAATGAACCCAGGATTCAAGGTGCAAGTTTAAAGATGGATGAGGAGGACTAAAGTAACAAAAGAGAGTTTGTGGATGCAATATGAAAGAAGCTGATGGCCAGTAACAGTTTTACCAACAGAAATTCTTAACTATAAAGGAAGACTGGCAGACAGGAGCACATTACACACTAGAGATCAAGTCAACTAAGTCGTAGAAAGCCTGTTCCACCACATTTTCTGTTATATGGGAACACAACAAAACAAAGCTAAATATCTGCTTATATATGATGCCTAATACTTACTGCCAAACAAACAAACAAACAAACAAACAAACAAACAGCCTAGATCAGCTCTCTGTGAAAGGTTAAGTTGAAAGCAAATAGATTAATAAAAAAAAAATAAAAAATTAAAAGGTTCTCCTCCACATCATCAGAAACAACTTGGATGAAGAACTTGAAGGTATACGAAGTCTGCCAATCACACTAAATTGGAAGGAACTGTTGACTCCCATGAAGGAGGAGAGGCCCTGCAGAGAGACCTTGACAAATCAGAGGGATAGGAAATCACCAGCTGTATGAAGCTCAACGAAGACAAGTGTCCGATTCAGAAGGGGAAGCCTGGATGTGTGGGCAGACGGGGGAATGAGAGGCTTGAGAGCAAGCCTGTGGAAAGGGACCAGGGGTCCTGGTTGATGGAAAGCTGAACATGGGTCAGCAGTGTCCTGGCAGCCAGAGGGGCCAACCCTGTCGTGGGGTGCATCAGGAACAGCATAACCAGCCAGGCAAGGGAGGGGATTGTCCCACTCTGCTCTGAGCTGGGGCAGCCTCACCTCGAGTGCTGGGGGCAATTTGGGTCACTTCCGTACAAGAAAGACATTGAGCAATTAGAGAGCATCCAAAGGGCCAAAAAGACGGTGCAAGGCCTAGAGGGGAAGTCATATTAGCAGTGGCTGAAGTCATTTGGTTTGTTCAGAGTAGGGAAAAGGAGACTTGAGATGAGACTGTATCACAGTCTACAACTTCTTCACAAGGTGAAGAGATGAGGCAGGCACTGATCTTTTCTTTCTGGTGACCTGTCACTACACGACCTGAGGAAACGACATGAAGATGTATCAAGGTAAGCTTAGTTTTGATATGAGAAAAAGCTTCTTCCCCCAGAGAGTGGCTGGGCACTGCAACAGGCTTCCCAGAGAAGTAGACACAACATCTGTGACCTGACAGGATTCATAGGAGCATTTGTAAACTGCTCTCAGGTACCAGGTGTTGTCTTGGGGCTGTCCTGCTTAGGGCCAGGAGTTGGACTTGATGATCCTTTTGGATCCCTTCCAACTCAGAATATTCTATTATTCTATATAGAAAAAGTCTGATGAGACTAAGGAATACTTAAACAGCCATTAATTAATACAGTACTGAAGATGAGGAAATACTTATAGGTAAAGGAACATCTTCAAGCAGAAACTTTCCAAATAAGTTTTCTCTGGTGAGATTTAATGTAGTAGTCCTATTCCATTTTCTTAAGAATTATTTATTATTATTAAAAGAACTGAAAGACATAAGCTTAACACATGTGTACAATTCTTATTGTCTTCTGAGACTACAGGATCCAGTGTAATCATCATTGTTGGAAAGCAGGCTTCTGGAAGCATCAGAAAAGAGGAAACTAGTACTAAAATCTACAAAGTCCACAGCCAAGTTTTGTCCAACAATTATGAAAACTGACTGATGTCCTTCCAATACCAAGTTTTTCTAATTTTTCTTTCAAATCTATATGTTTTAGGGATTTATTCCTTTGCTGTTTTCTTTCTATCAAGAACCTGGATGAACCAGCAAAACTCCTGTGCAACAACACAGGAACAATAGGAGACAACCATAGAAGACAACAATAGAACAATAGGAGTTCTATTACAGAACAATAGGTAGGTAAGTAGCTGTGTTACTAGACTTAAAACAGGACTATATCTATAATATTATGTTGTGCCTCACAATGTAGTCTGTTTCCTTAGCCATGTCACTCCAATAGTGGTGGCCAAGTAAGGAAAAACAGATTTGCACTGTATAGAGGGCAGATGTCATATTACCATGCTAATTCTGGTGCTTCTTTACTTTTCATTTACTAGATCTGCAGCTTTAGTAAGCTTCTTGGTAATGCACAGACTATGTATTTCAATGTCATATTCAAAAAATAAAAGACTATGGAAATTGTGGACAAACACCTGGAAGACTAACACTAAGCAGAACAATAATTGAAGAAGAAATAATGTCTTATAGGAAGATGTGAGAGAAAGAAATAAGTAGTAGATTATTCGGTGACAGAGCTGTTCTGTTCATGTTCCTAGGTGCCCTGGATGTGAAGGGATGACCTTTAGGTTTGCTGCCCAGAATTCCCCGTTTCTCATGAAGAAACAGGAAAGGAAGAAAAAGGCTTTGCTTTTTTATGTCAGAGACAAGTCCCAGACTCAATGCAATTCAGAACACAATATAAGATTCCCTCTATGACTCGTGGGCAGGAAACAGGCAGTAACACCTGTGTCAGTGTTCACCAGCCAAATAGTTGATGTTCACTGGGGAAATATTTCACACCCTTCAAGATGTGTAACTGTATGACTGAATTCCTAATTAGCAATCCAATTTATTCCTTCATTTTTTGGTATCTCTTTGTAATCTCTTATCAACATACTTATCCTCAGCATGCCAGTTGCCATGACAACTCCTTATTTTGATGTCTTCCATCACGGTTTTTATGGTAAAAGTTTTAGTTCAAAGATAGGTTGCATTCTTCCAGGATTGCTCAGAACCTGTTGATTCTTTGCTCAGGATAAAAATTGACCTTTTCTTTTTGCCACAGATTAAGGTGGTGATTTGGCACCTGGTGGTGATTCTGATATTTATTGCAAAATAGCAGAGGAGCCCATATGGACACATCTCCTTGAAAGCAAATAAATACAGCATCTGTTTAAAAGATATTTTAACATGCATGATCTGAATCTGACTCAGAGCCTCCACAGAAAGATAAATTAACTACTGTAACTGCTACAGTAGATAATTTATCTTTTAAACTGCTAAAGTGTAATTTCTTCAACACTTGACTTGAAGTTTGACTACTGCAACGTCTTTGTTAAAAATGGGGTTTAGTGCAGGTAGTGGCTGCAGGGGCTGTAAAGGGCTTTGCTGAGCAAAGCCCAGTTCACCACACACCCATTTAGTAAGAGACTTTTCAGTTCTCTGTGGCATACTGATCTGAACGAACCAGCTTTTGTTGTCTGAAATTGTAAAAGACAGATAAAACCAGCATGTCTAATAGCCCCATCAACTTCAGTGTAAGCAAGGTCAGAATCCTGTCCATGCCTCTTTGGACCATTATACTTTAAATTGTTTTGGTGTAATATTCCCTCTCTTTCTTTGCCTAAATGAATAGTTTTCCTTTAAGTAGCAACTAGTTATTACCCTATAGACTTGTTGTTGCAGAAATGCTTTATTTTTTGAGTAATCATTAACAGATGTCCATTTATTGAAATTGTCATGAGACACCAGTGGAAATCTAATAGTTAAGGGGTGAGTAGGAGTATTAGTATAAGTAAAAATAGTTAAAGTAACATCAGCAAATAGAACACGTTCTTTAGCTTTATTTGTAAGAGAATAAGGGACAACTATTGGCAATCTTTCAAGAATCACAAAACTTAACAATGCAAGTGCCATTATTCTTTATCTATGTTGTGTGGGTGAAAGTGCTTGTTATTTGTGTATTTGCATTTTAACTGGCCCAGAGAAAGAGGGGTAGAGGGATAGAAACAGACTCCATTTAATTCAAACAAATATAGGTGGGTTTTTTTTCAATTAGAGTTTATATTCCATTACAGCTGCAGACCTATTGCTGTGGGGGAAAAAAGTTAGAAAGGAACCTTACTCCAAAAGCAAGTGCTACATTAATCCAAGTAGTTTTAATACTTAGTACTCTGCAGTAATTGTCTTAAATCAAGAAGGTAGGGTTTGGAGTTTTTCAATGGTGATATTTGAGCCAGGATAATATCACAAGGATGACCAAATTCTCTTTGTGAAAACTGCAATACCAGTCAGAATTTGTGTCTAATAGTAATTTACTCTTGTATCNAATGCAATATATAGGAGATAAAACCACCCAAATTTAAACAAAGCTCCTTACATGTGTGTTCAAGTAAATTTTCAAGGTTCTAAATTTAATTCCTTTAATATAAAACAACTTAGAAGGACAGATATTTCTAGTCTGTACTAAAAATAAAATCATCAGATCATGTTTCCTTTGTTGTTATTTTTTTTTTACTTCCTTCCTCTACAAGAACACAAGAGACATAATACTTCATTGGCAATAAAAATAAAGAAGCAGAAAATTCCAGTATCCATTGAAACTGACCTATTACAAGAGTATGTTAAATAATTATTTTTATGGTAAAGTATCTACATTTTTTTTGCCTATAGGCACTAAATTTTAGCTTCATTTCAACTGTTCTGTAAAGCTCTTCTCAACAGCTGTAATAGTTTAATCACCTTTTTTCTTTATCTTTCAACCAGTTTCAACAGCAAATAGATGGCAAATGTTGTCTATGATTTTAACACCCTGTTAAGATGTTGTAAGTTAATGAGCTCCTGTTTTTTACATGTAACTTCCTTCCACACTAATAGGAAAAAAAATATCTCCATCAAGAAATTAAAGAGCGGCATGTAGTAGGATGCATACTTTGTTAATTGCTATAAACTATAACTTTGTTCTTCTGCTTCCCTTGAGACTCAGTTGGAAATATTCTGTCACGAATGCAGTTCTCTCTCTAACACACCTACAGACACATCTGCATCTTTGGGAGGCATCTTTTAGAAGGTTTCATTTACTTGTTCAGCAACAAGTAAAATTCCTATTTCTTTTAGTGGTAAGCCATATCACTAAGGCAGTTGGGCAGGTGATCTTGACAGGCCTAGAACTGCTGTAGAAATACCATTTCTACATCCAGTCCTTCCTGTTGCAACTGTAGGATTGTATAACATCTAACGATAAACATAGTATTATAAAAGAATCCTGAACCCTCTCTTCACGAAGCCTTCATACCCTTCTGCTCTGCTAGTTAATGTTTTCATCTGGAAAGAAAAGAGTTTAAAAATGTTTTCTTATCCAAATCTCAGCTAGATATTTTCTGGAGGAAAAAAATAATTTAGCTATTTGTTTTAGTGTGTTTTATATGCAAGACAGAGAAACACGGTTTGATTTTGTCACTTTACAATCCTTGAAATATTTCTACAACAACATCAAACATTCAGAGCACTGGCACTTTTCAGTTTTATAATTTCCTATATGCTTATATATTTTGAAAGTAAATGTATGTAAACATGAAGAATGTATGTAAATGTGCATGAGCTTTTTATTCTTGAAGAACTGTCTTGCTAGACTGAAGAATGAAGCAAAGAAGGCATTTTAAAGCTCGGCTTCTTCCATGTCTTGGATAAGTGGGTTCCTAACCTTATTTATCAGAATAACCTCGTTTTCCCTAATCTTCCTTTTGTCATCTATGTGATGTAGTTACACAAGCCTTTCTTCTGTCATTGACATTCCTTACCACATTCAATTCCATTTGGAGAAAACACAAACTTCTAATTTCAGGCTTTCAATAGAGGAAAAATGATAACAAATATGACTGTGTTGAGCAGAAGCTACTCAAAAGGCAGGTCTGGCTGTCCTGGATGTTCACTGTAGCTGTGGGGCTGTGGCTGGCTCAGCAGTGATAAGAGACTTTTTTAGAGGCCAAAGAGCATCCCCAGCACTGGAGGTTTTGTTGGGCATGGGAGCATGCAAGCTGGGGTCTCCACAGTGAACAGCAGCACCACAAGCTGAAACAAAAATAAATTCGGGCTGGAGGTAAGGAGAACTCTTTTCCCCACAAAGGTAGCTGTCTGTGGAGTAGAGGCCAAGGAAGGCTGGCTGTCTATGACAGTGGGTGGTCCAACATCCTATGCAAAGTCCTGAGCAGCCTGGCCTGCCCTGTGGCTGAGCTTGCTCTGAGACTGCAGACCTTCTCAAGAGACCTCCCTGTCAGCCTGAATTTTCTTGTAATCCTAGAGCCAAGCAAAATATTATTCTTGCAGCTGCAAACTGGTGGAGACAGGAGCCCAAGATTCTTGATAGCTTTTCAATAATGAACATACGAATCATTAGAACCTCCTAAAATAAATCATCAGAGCATAACCTTAGTCTCTTGAGTACAAATTGTTTGTCAGTTATACATATATGCAAACAATAAGTAGTAAAAGTAGTCTTTGCCTTAGAAAACTGAGTTCTTAGTGTCCATATGATTTTTTCTGCTGTGAAATTAAAGTAAACCTAATCTCAATTACTTTGCTGAATTAAGAACCTTAACAGTCAAGTCTATTCCATCTATTTTATCATTCAATACATTGTGTATATCACATTTGGAAAAAAAATACCCAAAAATAAAACAAAGCCAGTAAAAATCAGCTTTCTATAAATGATGTATTCACCTTTATATATTGCTTTGTAGGAAGGAGTAAGAAGGAAATATTTCTCATTTAAATGACTGCTGTATGTGGAAATGCAATATATAAGTTCCCCTTCTCTTTTCACATTTATGCACATTTTTGTTCCCTTTCTACAGCAAAACCTTTTGAGAGATTTTTTGGTGATGAGCTGTTCCCATGTAACAATCACCTACTTTGAAAGAGTATGTTCTTATTTTCTGTTTTGTAGGAAGTGAAATACCAGTTAAAAGAGGCTAATAAGAATAAGAGAGGAAGACAATATAGCTGAATATTTTTGTGTTATACAGTCATTAAAAATGTTAAATGGTAAATGGGAATTTTAGGCATATAAATGAAGCATAAGATTAATTGTAACAATTATTGGGGGAAATCCTGCTCCTAACAGATGTGTCCATTTGGATGGTGTGATGAGCGAAAGCAAAGCAAGTGGTTCCAGACACTTCTCTGGCAATAAAGCCATCTTGCTGATGCAGGTTGGCTAGACCTGGAGGTGTGCTACTGAGCATAAAACACAGCACAAACTGGCAGAGATCCTGCAGGATTACGGTACTGATTCCTTCACCCTCTTTCTTTTGAAATCATCTGGGATAATAACAGAGCAGAGAGCACAAAGGGATCTTTTCCCTGATAATTCTTGCAAGTGAAGAAGCAGTGCTCATTCACATGAAATAAATCTCTTTGCAAAAAGCATAGAAACAGGATAGATCAGGTCTGTAGATAGAAGTTCACCAGTTTACCTCCCTGGGACATCAGCTATCTGCTTTAGTATGAAGAAGTGGGTTTAGGTGACACTTGAATAATCTGAACTTACTAAGAACATTTTTAGAATGCACATGTAGGAAGAAATTTCTGTGGGTTCAGAACTATTGTTAATAATGGTACTGAAAGTGCATAATAATGTTGCTCTTACAGGAGGAATAAAAGTAATTTGATTAGGACTTAGAAATAAAGTGCAGGAAGAGCATGATTCCATTTGATAGATATTGATTTCATTTAGATTTGCTAAGTATGGGTAATTGGGTGGGTGTTGTGAATAATATTAGAAGATGTGAATAACAAGGGCATGTGTTATAGATGTAATTTTAATGAATAGAAGAAGACTGAATTTTAATGACTAGAAGAAACTGAAAAGAATCAAGAAAAACATTTGTAGTTTTCTCTTTTAGTTTAACCCTGGTATCTTGGATGTAAAGGTGAAAATTAAAATGACATAAATAGATTTCTCAGTAACTTGAGTGAAGTAATAAATTGGGTCAGATATATATGTATATATTTTTCTGGAGAGGAACTCTATTTTTAATATCTGCATATAGACTAGATGCAGGCTAAAGGATCAAAAAAAGCAAATGATCCTTTTAACATCTTCTATTGTCAAAACAATTTCTCATTACACATATTGTGCACAAATATAATGGCTGAACCTGTATGATTTATGATATAATTATCTTCCTTGCAATCATAAGGATTCTTCAGATGTAAAATTCAATCTAACAGAATTTTCCCATATGGTTTTAAGACAGAGTAAGTGTAAAGCAGGAGAAACTGGAACGGAGAAGGGTAGATGTTCCTGTGGAAATGGAGTAAAAACAAAATCATGGAATCATAGAATGGGCTGCAGTGGAAGGGACCATGTTGGGATCATCTGGCCCAACCTCCCTTCTCAAGCAAGGTCATCCCAGAGCACATTGCACAGGATTGCATCCAGACAGTTCTTGAACATTTCCAGTGAGAGCCATTCCACAATCTCTCTGGGCAATCTGTTCCTGTGCTTAGTCACTTACACAGTAAAGAAGTTCTTCCTTCTCTTCAGATGTGCATCAATTTCTTCTCATTGCATCTTGTCTTATTGCCTGGCACCACTGAGAAAAGCCTGG
>WAAE01005773.1:133069-157873 GCA_013400495.1 Nicator chloris | reverse complement strand
TTTATGTATCTTGTCCCATATTTGGTGGATGACCGGTAATAGCCTTAACAAGATACAAATTGTTTTAACAGCAGAACATATGAGCAATGCCCTAGTCCCACATAGCAAAAAAAAATAGTGTCATCCTTAACCCCAGTTTTCCATGGTATCAGTATGTGACTAAATATTGCCACAACTGGACTTATCCTAGAAGTGCTGGTGAAAATGCAACTGTAAGAATGTTTCCACCAGGTGATCTTTTGAATCTGTGGAGATAGGGCATAGCCCGCAATTCCAAGTGATTTGTTTAATGAGCCTTGTTATTTAGAGAAATTAACCATGTTTGCCCCTAACATGCGCGAGATGCTGAATCAGACAATTTGGAGAGCAGGACATAGCAAGAGAACTAAAAGAGCAATCACAAGCTTGAGATCTGATTGTGGCAGTCACATAAAGTTTTAGGGCGCTCCAGCACAGATTGTAGCATCAATCCTTACTCCAGGTGTTGTTGCTGCTCAAGCTTTAACTACACTTAATAAATTAGGATGGTGGTCAATCAACTAAGCAATTAAATATAACTTCAGCTATGCTAAATCAGATGCTCACTGATGTAGATATTAGATACAGCACACTGCAAAATAGAACAGTTATACAGTTTTGCTATTAGCTCAAGTGCACGGGTGTAGGGTTTGGTTTGTCATTATAAAAGTGTTTAGGGCTTATGCTCACCAGAAGACCCCATGGGAAAGGCACAGCTGCAGGATGGATGGTTGGAAGTTGGTTGAAGGGTGAGAGGCAGTTGAGAGCGAAGAGAGAGTCAGTTGGAAACAGCATAGGGACAGAAAGATGATTGGATGGTAGAACGCGTGGACAGCAGAACTGCAGCTGGGCCAGCCAATGGGTGCCTTCTTCCTGTTAAATTCTGTTAAGTCTCAGGTTGATTTCAGTTATGTCAGGTAAGGATTTAAGATATATAAAGGGTGCCATTTTTACAATAAAGCGATCTCCTTTGAATCTCCTTCAGATGCATAAGGGGGTCCATGTGCTTTGTTCCTGATTGCTACGTTATAGAGTTTTGCTATTAGCTCAAGGGCACAGGTGTAAAGATTTTGAGGGAGTGTGTCACCTGAACCTCTCTGACAGTTCTGCATCCATTCACAGGAGACTTAAGCAACTACAAGATAACATGCAGAAGTCGACTGTTAATGATTGGGGTTTGGATGAATGGTTTAAGGGATGGAGAATGACTGGTTGATTGAAAGATATCACAAAGGGTGTTTTGTTAATATGAGGTTTCATTATAGTTTTGCTTTGTTTTATTCCATGCATTATAAAGTTGGTGACTCACTTGACAGAAAATACTGTAAAGAAAGTTCAGCTGGTGCAAGAAAAAGAAGGGGGAATTATAGCAATGCATTTGCATGACTTAGGCCATTCTGTGTACCAGCCAAACTCTCTGCAAGTATCTTAACAAGCCAACTGCAGTTTTTGTTATCTGAGTTCTAAGGAATTCATCAAGGTTACTGAGACAACAATAGGATTAAAATCAGAACAAAGGGCCTGAGAACCTAACGAAGAGCCTGAGAATCTATCAAAAATGCAAAACTCAGATAAATGAAAACATGGACATGATGATGGACATGGACCAATTAGATGTCTTGAAGGAGATGTGCCTGACTCATGAACAAGCGACTTAGCCAACCCAGAGTGGTGTGCCCATGTGGGCCACAGACAGAATCTATATCTGGCAAGTAAATTAAACAATAGTGGCGTCTGCTGAAATCATATTGGTTCTATTGTTCAGTTGCCCATTTTCCTCTGCACAGCTCTGAAATGGAAAAGTAGCAAATAGTCAGCAACACCTCTGATCTTCCTGCTGCAGACATGGAAAACTCGAACTGTAGCAGAATCTCATCCAGTGCTGGAAAAGGCAGGAAAGTCGGTGCAGTAGCATGTTGCTTGCTGAGAAAAGAGAAAACCAGTCGGGTTACTGTACCTAGCAAGATGAAAAAACACAAGCACACACAAAAAAAAAAGAAAGTTCACAGTATCACCTCCTGCAGAGTCCAAACCCTTGTATGTTGTGAGGGGATGTTTGGCAGGGAAGCAGCCTTTGTGCTGAGCATGGTCATGTAGGCATTTCTGCAAGTCTGCCTGAATGTCACTCATGTGCCTCCAGTTTTTCTGACTAAAGCTCACTCAGCACCTCCTCTCTGGGCTTGTCCTGCACATCCTTTTCCAGCTCCCATGCCCTTCCCTGCACACGCTTCAGCCTCTGCAGGCCGTTATGGTTCCGAGCGTCAAGCAGTGTTCTCTGCAAAATGGAGCTTGGAGTTCTTTGTAGCTGTGAAATGGAAAAGTAGCAAATAGGCAGCAATGCCTTTGCTCTTGCTGCTGCAGACGTGGAAAACTCCAGCTGTACCAGAATCTCATCCAGTGCTGGAAAAGGCAGGAAAGATGGTGCAGTGCCATTTTGCTTGCTGGGAAAAGAGAAAACCAATCAGGTTTCTTCACCTAGCAAACAGACAAAACGCAAGCACACAAACAGAGAAGTGAAAGTATCACCCCCTGCAAAGTCTACACCCTTGGATATTGTGAAGGGACGTTTGGCAGAGAAACAGCCCTTGTGCTGAGCAGTGTCATGTAGGGATTTCTGGAAGTCTGCTGATACAGGCGCTAACGTGTCCAGAGTAGAATCAGAGATGAGTAGATGTATCAAGCTGAGAGTGTCCTGCAGTTCTCAGATTGGCTTAAAAATAATTACGGGGTGGCTGATCAAAGGTGTTTGGAAATGCAAAAGGTTTTAATAAAAACTGAATATAACAAACAATTCAGAAATAAAAGAAAAAACCGAGCATGGTACAAGGACAACTCTTTCCACCAGCTACAACACCTTGAAAAGCCCCAAGAAGCTCTGTGATCTCCAATATGTAACGAACAAAATAAGTGAGATTCTTGGCAAACAGCCCAATAGAAGATAGCTATTTTTCTGTGGAACAGGTAAAGAGACCTATCAGTACTTTTGTCTTGGCCATGAGCCAATTACTGCCAGGAGAGCCAGGTTTCTAGGATATTTTCCTTTTTAGTACTAAGGTGAAACTGAAATAATTTTCCTTCTAAAGAAACACCTGCTTGGGTGTTGGAGCACTTTACTACAGTATGCCTGAAGGTCCCTCACAGTTTTTCTTGCTAAAGCTCCCTCAGCACTCCCTCTCTGGGCTTGTCCTGAACATCCTTCCCCAGCTCCCTTGTTCTTCTCTGCACACGCTCTAGCCTCTGTGTGCCTTCCTGCTTCAGAGTGGCAAGCAGTGTTCTTTGTGCAAAACCAAGCTTGGAGTTCTGTAAAGCTCTGAGATGGAAAAGTACAAAATAGTTAGAAACTACTTTGCTCTTGCTGCTGCAGGCATGGAAAACTCCAGCTGTAGCAGACTCTGATCCAGTGCTGGAAAAGACAGAAAAGGTTGAGCAGTATACTCAAACTCAGTATGCTCTGGGAAAAGAGAAAGCAAATCGGGCTTCTGCACCTCACAAACCGACAAAGCAGAAGCACGCAGACTGACAGATGAAAGTTTCACCTCCTGCAGTGTCTAAAAGCACTGGGATGAAGCAAGGAGATGTTTGGCAGGGAAAGAGGCCTTGTGCTGAGTGTTCTCTCTGCAAAAGGGAGCTTTGAGCACTTTACAGCTCCGAAATGGAAAAGTAGCAAAGAGCAAACAACAGCTTTAATCCTGCTGCTGCAGACATGGAAAACTCGAACAAGTGTAGCAGAAGTTAAATTAAAGCTAGAAAAGGCAGGCAAGTTGATGCAGTATGCCTCTTTGCTTGCTGAGAAAAGAGAAAATGAATCGGGCTGCTCCACCTCTCTAGCTGGGCCAATTCACCTAGAGCTTTGGCAGCGGTTACCCAGGGCAAAAGGACTGTGATAGCCACGCCCTTCGATGTGCTCCAATGAGTAATTTTGGCGCTACGATTTTTGTCCAAATTTTTTAGATCTCGCTTTTGGATGTCCATTTGACCTATCTGGTTTCTTTTCTGCCAATTGACTAAATTTGTTTTGTTGGGGTGAACAAGCTGAGACTGCCTAAAGTACATGGGCCTCCGGTCAGGCAGGAGGGAATCCCTGCCCATGCTTGGGTACCACAAATAAAAAACACACCTTTGGGAAGGGTTCTAGCATGGAAATCCTTTCTGGAGACCAAGTCAACATGTACTGTGTTGTTACACCAGCCCTTCGCCTGGTAGGATGTGTCAAACTGTTTTAATTCCTTAAACTGAAGGGAACAAATTGAATGGGATCGACGGTCAGCATTTAAATGAATGCAGAATGGGGAGGCCACTGACCCCAACAACATAAACTCTTGCGGCTCTTCTATAACCTTTTATTTGGGGAGCCAACCTCTCCAAGATGCTCAGGGATTATTAACAGAAACAGAAATGGGCATGGTATTGAGACTAACTTGTATTGATTGCAATTCAGTTGGAAAATCTTCTGGGCCAAAGGGAATACCCACGAGCAGGTGGAAAACAGGTCAGCAGCTGCTGCGGAGGACAGGCAGATGTGATCCTGTCCCATGACCTTTGCTAGAGTTCGCCACACATTCGCTCTCGGCTGGGGGACGATCCACGGACTGGCTAGCTGTGCGATGGTCAGCGACAGTGACAGCAGGATGAGCTGGACTGGCTCCATCTCTGGGTGACTGGGTCCGGTAACAAACTGAAACTTTAGAATAAGGGGACAACATTAGAAACCGGTTACAGAAACACAGCATAGGTTAAACGGAGTTCCTTCTGCATCGTTTCCTCTGCCAGCTTGCATCCGTGACCGGGGGGGGGTCTCTTTCCTCAGTGCAATCTTCGGCACATACAGCTTGACCCACTTTGATGGAATCCATCGAAGGCCTGAGGGAGTGGATACGCAGATGTACCCACGCCCCCAGGTGATTAGGTCATGCAGCCCTGTGGTTGTTCTGGTTTCCGGATCCTTGACCATGACTGGCAGTCTTGCCTTCAGTTGGAGCTGGCAGTTTTCTCTGAAGTGGCGAATGATGGGCAGGTTCATGTTTTCATAGGAACAGTCGAGAAAATTTAAAGTGAACAATGCCCTGGACAGACGGACGGAAGGTGTTTCCAATTTGGTGTCCCAATGTTGCTGGCATAAAGACCCTTTTGATATTCTGGTGGGTCCTTTCCACCACCGCTTGACCTGTTGGGGAGTAGGGGATGCCGGTCTTGTGCTCTACTCCCCATTGCTGCAGGAGGCTCCGGAACTCCTTGGAGGCATACCCGGGCCCATTGTCCGTTTTGATGACCTTGGGGATACCCAATACTGAGAAAGCCTGGATTAGGTGTTTTTGAGCATCCACAGCTTTCTCTCCTGTGTGGGCAGAGGCAAAGACAGCGCCGGAGAAGGTGTTCACAGGCACATGTACATACTTCAACCTGCTGAAGGATGCGATATGCATCACATCCCTCTGCCACACCTTGCAGCTTTGCAAACCCCTAGGGTTTGCACCTGCACTGAGGAAGAGCATGTTGCTGGCACTTCAGACATGTAGCCACAACTACCCTGGCCTGTTCGCGTGTTAGATGGAATTGCCTCACCAGGCCAGGCGCATTCTGATGGAAAAGCTGGTAGCTGATCTTAGCTTGCTGGAAGATGCTGGGGAGCGGGGCCATTTCAGCTGGTGCAGCAAGCGCATCAGCCCTCCTGTTACCCTCTACGATGAATCCCAGCAGGTCTGTGTGTGACCTGACATGCATCACAAAAAATGGTTGCTCCCGGTGGGAGATCAAATTCACTAACTCTGAGAGCAACCGAAACAGTGAGATGTTAGGCACCTCTTGCAGCACCACTTTCTCTGCCCTAGATACTACTCCCGCTGCATGCTGGGATTGATTTGCATCTCAGGACAAACAGGATGGGAACTGATCCAGTTTGCATTCTTAGGATTTATTATTTGTCTGTATCACAAGCAAAAAGCAAGGGATACAAGGAAAACAACAGAATCCATGCAAAGCTAGATCAGGAACAAGATGGCTGTTGAAGCATTAACATTTTATAGTGATTTTTCCATCCAATAATTAACAAGAAAGAGTTTAGCATCATATTACTTTAGCAAATCAAAAAAGATCCCATGTGGGATAAATAAGAACAAAGGGTCTCTATAAACCAGGGCAATAATACACAATAATTCATTATTTTAAGATTGAAACTTTTTCTATCTTTGCAAAGCATGTATCTAGAACATAACACACCCTGTATCATCCATTAGTCCTTGTTCTTGTACTTTATGATAAATATAAATGTATTTATTTATCTTCTGAATTCCCTGACTTCCCCTGGGAAAGTTTCAAAGTTCCCATTCTTTTTTCTCAGGACTTTTTGCCTGCCTCCTAAAGCTTTCTTTACACTTCTTAAAAACCCTTTTCCTGTTAAATTACCACAGCTACATATGCGGAGTCAGTGACCAAATTAAATGGTTCCGAGAACCTCTCAAAGGCCCTGACGACAGTGACCAACTCAGCTACCTGAGGTGATCCTTCCACCTCGGCGATGTCCGACTCCTACCACTGAGTCTGAGGATCCTTCCAAGTCATGACAGACTTGTGGGATGCTCCGGACGCATCAGTGAAAACTATCAGTGCTTTTAGAGGCTTTGTCTTCTAACACTTCTTAATGCTAATTTGAATTGGGCATCCGAATTAAAAATTTTGTGGGCCGGCCGATGGATAGAAATTTGACCCGCGTAGCTATCTAGGGCAAACTGTAATGCTTTGTTCTCCTGAAGCAGGTGTTCTAACATCAATTTTGTAAGTTGGCCTGATTTAAGTCCAATTGGGATGTGAATGCACTCAAAGTTGCACCCCACCAACTCCCTGATCCGGATCCTAGCCTTCCAGATCAATTCTGCCACCAGCTCTTGTGGCTTTGTCATTCTCTTGGACCAATTATGGCTGAGTAATACCCACTTGATAATTAGAAGTGGGTCCCCCCGCCCTTGGTCCTTCTTTGCTTTCCTTCCCTCCCATGGGAAGATGGTACCATGGAGGTGTGGCAGCTTTCCCAAGATGAGAAACTTAAATGGCAGGTCGAGTCTGCACCTATGTGCCTGACGCGATGTCATGGCGTCCTGCACCTTCCTCAGCACAGCCCTTGCCTCTGGGGTAAGGGAGCTAGGAGAACTAAGCTCCTCTCCCCCTTTCAATAAATTGAAAAGGGGGGCTGGGTCTTCAGTGGTCAGACCCAGCCAAGGCCTTACCCAATTCAAAGTTGCACACAGGCTGTGGACATCTGCCAAGGTCTTAACACTGGTGTTGATTGCCAATTTTTGTGGAACAATGGTCCACTTGTTGATCTTGAAGCCCAAGTATTTCCAAGGTGGCATCCTTTGGCTCTTCGCTTCCGGGAGCTTGAACCCTGCAGCAACCAATGAATTGATTGTCAGGTCAAGTGCGTGGGAAAGTATGTCATCGTTGGGGGCACAAACAAGCACATCATCCATGTAGTGCAGGATGATGGCTTGCCCCACGGCT
Source organism: Nicator chloris (assembly GCA_013400495.1). Taxonomy (NCBI): domain Eukaryota; kingdom Metazoa; phylum Chordata; class Aves; order Passeriformes; family Pycnonotidae; genus Nicator; species Nicator chloris. Next base: position 150,361 of record WAAE01005773.1, on the reverse strand, counting down.
GCATGCACCGGGGACAACAAGGAAGAGATGTACCACTGGCAGATCACTGGGCTGTTTTTCATCCTTTACGGGAGAACCTTCCAGTTGTATCTCGTCCCTGGGGCTTCTCGGTTGATGGTGGGAACCGAGAAGGCGAAGTGTGGGGCATCATCAGGGTGTAGGGAAATTTGGAAAAAACAGTCCTTGATGTCCAGGACAGCCAAATTCCAATTTTGGGGGAGCATCAATGGGGACGGCATCCCGAGTTAGAGAGAGCCCATATCTTCAATGATGTTATTGATTTGACAGAGGTCATGGAGGAGCCGCCACTTGTCTTTGTTTGGTTTTTTAATTACAAAGACTGGGGAGTTCCACGGTGATGTGGTCTCCTCGATGTTACCCTTGGCAAGCTGCTCCTCCACAAGCTCCTCAAGTGCCTTCAATTTCTCTTTAGAGCGTGGCCACTGCTCTTCCTTGACTGGTGTATCTGAAAGCCAATTCAGCTTCAAGGCAGGGCACTTTTCAGTGACCGCTGTCCAAAAAACTGCGAGGGGTTCCAGGGATGTCAATTTTGGCCCCCCACTGGGCTAATAGGTCTCTCCCCCACAGGGGTTCCGTGTGATCCAAAATGAATGGGCGTAAACTAGCCAATTGCCCATCTGGCCCCTCAATTTGTACAAAGCTCTTTGATTGTTGAGCCAATTGCATGCCTCCTATGCCCTGCATGTGTCCGGTCACACTTTGCAACTCCCAATGTGACAGCCATTCCCGTGAGGGAATGATCGTCACATCTGCCCCCGTGTCCAGGAGTCCTGTAAAGAACTTATATTCACTTCCTTTACAGACTCTGCACCAGATCTTCGGTTTGTCCCTGCCCATTACCTAAGTCCAGCAGACGGTATGATGTCCTTCCATCTCTGGTATGGGTATAGCCTGTGCTATTATCTGACCTCCATGCAGCAACTGGGGTGGGTTGATGCAATGCAGCCAGAGGACAAGACACTTGGGGTCCGATGTTGTGTGACCTGGAACAATCTCAATCCCCTGCAGGATGTGTTTGGTGTCCCCAAGGACAACATACTTACAACCTATCAGTGTCCAGGTGCCTTGTTTTTGCCCGTTGACAGTGACGAAACGCCACTCATCATGTAGATGGAGCAGTTCTGTCAGCGCCAACCTGTAAGGCTCGAAAAGATTTTTTGTTGTTAAAATTGGCATCGCCAAGTCATGGTCAGTAGGTTTTGTCATATCTGGTAATTTTGTCTTGTCCGGTCCCCGCTTTTTCTCCCTCTTCTTGTTTTTTAGCTGGCAGCCTGACCCATTTTTGTCTCCAGGCGGGTTGCGTCGGGGCTCCTCCTCTAGTTTTTTTCTTGCTCACACTCCCCCAACTTCTGACGCTTGCTGCCTCCAGAAGTGCAACCCTTGTATGCTAGAAACTCCTGTTTCAGAGGACAGTGTTACGCCCAGTGTCCCAGTTTGCCACAGAGGTGGCACGATGTCATTGCCTTCCTTTGGGGCCCTGGAGTGCTACGCTTGGGCACTGGAGTCGATGTTGCTGGTGTCTTCACCATTGCGACTCTGCAAGGGGGTGCTCTGGGCCTTGAGTCTTTCTCAGCCTGTAGCGTTGGCACTTTCTTGGCACACACCTCGAGCATGTGCTGCAGGGTCAGTGGTTGGTCAAGGGGAAGGCTCAGGATGGCTGCCTTACATCTCTCATTGGCATTCACCATGACCACATCCTTGAGCACTTCCTGCCTTGCTGCTTGGTTTTGAACTTGAAGGTCCACCACCATGCAAAGCCTCTTGACAAGGTGAGAAAAGACTCGGATTGCTGTTGCATTAGCTTTGTGTAGCTAATAATTGGCCCTTCTGGACACAGCTCCAGGAAGGCTTTTTTGGCTGCCTTTTTTGTCTCCTCTAGGACCGCAGGCAGGATGTCATTCGGCTGCTTGGTCCCATCCGTCCATTCTCCCTCACTGCTGAGATGGTCCATTGAGATTGCCGAATTGTAGCAGCCCTGACGCTGGGCGCCAGAAAGGCTGTCATGGTGCCTTCTCTGCTGAGGCTCCTTCCTTGGCTCGTCCCACCTGGCTAGCTGATGGTACCGCCGGCAACTTTTGGAGGGACACTAGCCCGCACTCCTAGCAGACTCGGCTCAGGACTGCAGAGCAGCAGCTAAGGACCTCCCTGGTCCTTGCAGGAGAGGCTTTTGGGACAGTGGTGGAAGAAAGGAGCAAGCCTTTTGAGGGAGCGAAATCCAAGGCTTTATTAAGGAACCAAACAGGATTCCTCTCCTGAGGGGTTACAACCTCAAAAGCCCCCGTGCCAGTGCTTGCAACAGTTTATATACAAGGGGGGAAACAGGGAAGGAAACTGAGCCTCAGCCAACGGGAATACAGGGATGTGAAGGGCAGAAGGAGAAACAACTCATGGGGATTTAGGGGAGGTGTCTCTGGCCCTGGGCCAATCACTCCACGCTCCCCTCCGAACATTCCATAAGAAAGGGAGGTGGAGCAGGGAGAATGACAGGGCCCCATGGGAAAAGAGAGGAGGATTGACTGGGAAACCGCTAGAAAACTGGGAGCAGTGGGAAAGAATTGCCAAAAGGGATAGGAGTTGTCCCCTCCTTATAACTTAGGGTGAAACCAATACGGGGAGAATACAGAACAAATCATAACATAATGAAACACACCTAGAAAACTGAAAAACCACAAGCACACAGACCAAATAATGAACATTTAATCTCCTGCAGTGTCTAAAGCACTCAGATGAAGCGAGGAGATGTTTGGCAGGAAAACAGCCCTTGTGCTGAGTGTTCTCTATGCAAAAGGGAGCTTTGAGCACTTTACAGGTTGGAATTGGAAAAGTAGCAAAGAACAAATTACAGATTTAATCTTGCTGCTGCAGACATGGAAAACTTTAACAAGTGTAGCAGAACATCAATGAAAGCTGGAATAGCAGTCAAGTTAGTGCAGTATGGATGTTGCCTTGCTTAGAAAAGTGAAAACTCATTGGGCTTCTCCAACTCGCAAACTGAGAAATCAGAAGCACACAGAACGAAAGATGAACGTTTCACCTCCTTGCAAAGTCTAAAACACTCGGATGAAGTGAGGAGATGATTTGCAGGGAAACATCACTTGTGCTGAGTGTTCTCTCTGCAAAAAGGAGCTTTGAGCATTTTAGAGCTTGGAAATGGAAAGGTACCAGAGAGCAATAAACAGATTTAATCACGCTGCCGTAGACATGAAAAACGCGAACAAGTGTAACAGAATCTAAATTAGAGCTGGAAAAGGCAGGCAAGTTGGTGCAGTATGCATCTTTGCTTGCTGGGAAGACAGGAAACTGATCACAAGCACAAAAAACATGAGATGTTTCACCTCCTGCAGTGTCTAAAGCACTCGGATAAAGCAAGGAGATGTTTGGAAGGAAAACAACACTTGTGCTTAATGTTATCTGTGCAAAAGGGAGCTTTGAGCACTTTACAGCTTGGAAATGAAAAAGTAGCAAAGGGCACATGAAAGCTTTCATCTTGCTGATGCAGAAATGTGAGACAAATAATAGTACCAGAAGCTCAATTAAAGCTGGAAAAGGCAGGCTTGATGGGGCAGTATGCATCTTTGCTTGCTGGGAAAAGAGGAAACGAATCAGGCTTCTGCACCTCACAAAGTGTCAACCAACAAGCACACAGATCAAAGGATGAAAGTTTCACCTCCTGCAGTCTCCAAAGCATTCGGATGAAGCAAGGATATGTTTGGCACGAAAACAGCACTTGTGCTGAGTGTTCTCCCTGTAAAAGGGAGCTTTGAGCACTTTACAGGTCAGAAATGGAAAAGTAGTAACAAGCAAACAACAGCTTTAATCTTACTGATGCAAACATGGAAAACTCGAACAAGTGTAGCAAAAGTTAAATTAAAGCTGGAAAAGGCAGGCAATTGGTGCAGGATGCATCTTTGCTTGCTGGGAAAAGAGAAAACTAATCGGGCTTCTGCACCTCGCAAACCAACAAGCACAAGCACACAGACTGAGAAATTAAAGTTTCACTTCCTGCGGTGTCGAAAGCACTCAGATGAAGGGAGTAGATCTTTCAAAGGGAAACTGTGTGTGCTTTGTGTTCTCTCTGCAAAAGTGAGCTTTGAGCACTTTACAGCTCAGAAATGGAAAACTAGCAAAGAGCAAACAACAACTTTATTATTGCTGCTGCAGAAATGGAAAACAAGAACAAGTGTAGCAGAAGCTCAATTAAAGCTGGAAAAGGCAGGCATGTTGGGGCAGTGTGCATCTTTGTTTTCTGGGAAAAGATAAAACAATTCCGGCTTCTGCACCTCATAATTTGATAAAGAACAAACACACAGACCAAAAGATGAATGTTTCACCTCCTGCAGGGTCTAAAGTACTTGGATGACACATAAAGATGTTTGACAGGAAAACAGCACCTGTCCTGAGTGTTCTCCCTGTAAAAGAGAGCTTTGAGCACTTTACAGCTTGAAAATGGAAGAATAGCAACTAGCAAACAACAGATTTAAACATGCTGCTGCCGACGTGGAAAACTCTACACAAGTGTAGCAGAAGTTAAATTAAGCTGGAAGACACAGGAAAGCTGGTGCAGTATGGATATTTCTTTGCTTAGAAAAGGGAAAATTGATCAGGCTTCTCAGCCTCGTGAACTGACAAAGCACAAGCACACAGACCGAAAGATGAACATTTCAACTCCTAACAAGTGTAGCAGAAGTTAAATTAAAGCTTCAAAATGCAGATGTCTTCTGCAGTATGCATCTGTCCTTGCTTGGAAAAAGAGCAAACGAATCAGGATTCTGCACCTTGCAGACTGATGAAGGAGAAGCACACAGATCAAAAGATGAACGTTTCACCTCCTGCTATGTCTAAAGCACTTGGATGAAGCAAGGAGATGTTTGCCAGGAAAACAGCAGTTGTGCATAGTGCTCTCTATGCAAAAGGGAGCTTGAGCACTTTACAGCTCAGAAATAGAAAAGTAGCAAATAGCAAACAGCAGCTTTAAACTTGTTGCTCCAGACATGGAAAACTCTAACAAATGTAGCAGAAGCTCAGTGAAAGCTGGAAAAGGCAGGCAAGTTGCTGCAGTATGCATCTTTGCTGCTGGGAAAAGTGAAATCTAATTGAAATTCTGCTCCTCGCAAACTGATAAAGCACAAGCACACAGACCGAAAGATGAATGTTTCAACTCCTGCAGTGTGTAAACCACTCAGATGAAGCCAGGAGATATTGGCAAGAAAACAGCACTTGTGCTTCGTGTTCTCTCTGCAAAAGGGAGCTTTGAGCACTTCACGGCTCGTAAATGGAAAGGTAGAAAAAGGCAAACAACAGCTTTAATCTTGCTGCTGACATAGAAAACTCTACAGAAGTGTTGCAGAAATGAAATAAAACCCGGAAAAGGCAGGCCAGTTGGTGCAGTGTGCATCTTTATCAGTAAAGAGAAAACTAATTGGGCTTCTTCACCTCGCAAACAGACAGCACAAGCACACAGACCAACAGATGAATGTTATATCTCCTGCAGTGTGTAAAGCACTCGAATGAGGCGCAGAGATATTTGGCAGGGAAACAGCACTTTTGCTGAACGTTCTCTCTGCAAATAGAACTTTGAGCACTTTACAGCTCCGAAATGGAAAAGTAGCAAAGACCAAACAAGAGCATTAAACTTGCTGCTGCAGACATGGAGAACTCTACAGAAGTGTAGCAGAAGTTAAATTAAAACTGGAACACTCCGGCATGTTGAAGCAGTATGCAGCTTTTATTGCTGGGAAAATAGTAATCTAATCGGGCTTCTCCACCTCGCAAACTGACAGAGCACAAGCACACAGACCAATAGATTAATTTATATCTCTTGCACAGTCTAATGCACTCCGATGAAGCGACGAGGTGTTTTGCATGGAAACAGCACTTGTGTTGAGTGTTCTCACTGCAAAAGGGAGCTTTGAGCCTTTTACAGCTCCGAAATGGAAAAGTAGCAAAGAGCAAACAACAGCTTTAATCTTGCAGCTGCAGACGTGGAAAACTCTACACAAGTGTAGCAGAAGTTAAACGAAAGCTGGAAAAGGCAGGCAAGTTGGTGAGTATGCATCTTTGTTTGTTGTGAAAAGAGAAAACGAATTGGGCTTCTTCACCTTGCAAACTGTCGAACACAAGCACACAGACTCAAAGATGAAAGTTTCACCTCTTGCAGTGTGTAAAGCACTTGGATGAGGCAAGGAGATATTTTGCAGGAAAACAGCCCTTGTGCTGAGTGATCTGTCTTCAAAAGGGAGCTTTGAGCACTTTACAGATTGGACAGGAAAAGTAACAAAGCGCAAACAACAGCTTTATTCTTGCTCCTGCAGACATGGAAAACTCAAACAAGTGTAGTGCAGCAATGCATTTCCACACCGAAATAAATATTTCCAAATTAGGAAACGGGCTTTCAGTGATACCCCTGACTTTTATGGAGAAGCACCAGTACTTTCCATGTTTCCCTCACTGTAATTGACTCGGTGCCAAGACAGGAGCACCTGTTGGATCTTTTATCTGCCCTTTAAAAGCAGTGCCTATTTTAGTTGGCAGTTTGCCAATGAAGCCCTCCTCAGTCCTTAGATAGAAAAGAGAGGGAACAGAAGGTGCTAGGGGGCATTTTCGAGGTGTTGTAGCAAGTGTATCGGACTTCTGCCTTACACTGTGTTTGGCTTTGTTACTTTGTTTTGTATTATTTTCTTTTTATTACACCTTTTTTATTTTCAGGACATTCTCGATCATGTGGTCTCGCTGATTTATTTAGGCCACTTTTAGGGGCGCTGGAAACCCTAACAGAAGGTATTGAAGTCTGAGAGACCTCAAATCATGTGGCTTTTTGAGAAATTCAGTAGTGTAGCAGAAGTTAAAATAAAGCTGGAAAAGCCAGGCAAGTTGGTGCAGTGTGCATTTTTGCTTGCTGGGAAAAGAGAAAACTAATCAGGCTTCTTCACCTCGCAAACTGACAAAACACAAGCAAACAGACCGAAAGATGAAGGTTTAACCTCCTGCACTGTCTAAAGCACTCGGATGAAGTGAGAATATGTTTGGCAGGAAAACAGCCCTTGTGCTGAGTGTTCTCTCTGCAAAAGGGAGCTTTGAGCACTTTACAACTCTGAAATGTAAAACAGCAAAGAGCCAACAACACCTTTGCCCTTGCTGCTGCAGACTTGGATAACTCCAACTGTAGCAGAACCTCATCCAGTGCTGGAAAAGGCAGGAAAGTTAGTAGCATTTTGCTTGCTGGGAAAAGAGGAAACCATATCTGCACGCAGCACAACGTCAAAACACAAGCACACACACAGAAAGCTGAGTGTTTCTCCGCCTACACGGTCTTAATCCTCATATGGTGTGAGGGGACATTTGGCAGGGAAACAGCCCTTGTGCTGAGCACTGTCATGTAGGGATTTATAGAATATGCCTATGGTCTCTCACGTGCCTGCAGTTTTTCTGCCTAAAGCTTCTTCAGCACCTCCTCTCTGGGCTTGTCCTGCACACCTTCCCCAGCTCCCTTGTTCTTCTCTGCACACGCTCCAGCCTCTGTATGCCTTTCTGCTTCCAAGTGGCAAGCATTGTTCTCTCTGCAAAACAGAGCTTGGAGTTCTTTACAGTGCTGAAATGGAAAAGTAGCAAAGAGCCAGCAATGCCTTTGTTCTTGCTGCTGCAGACATTGAAAACTCCAACTGTAGTGAGTTGTTAAAACAGAAGATCACAGATAAAGACCCTCTAACTAATTAAATTTAGAAAGTGGTATGTTTATTGAGACACTGGAGGGCTGCACAAGAGATGTGGCAGCCCCATACAAGGTTCTTTGTCCTCTATTTATTTCCCAAGATCTTACATACAATACATGTGCATAACCCCAACACCTCCCATCTCCGCTTCGTATTAAAATGAGGCTGTTAGTCCTTCATGTGTGAGTAGTTCTTCTCTTGAATTGAATCGGTGGTCTTGAATTGGGTCAGTGGTCCTGAAGGATGAAGTAAGGAATGTCTTAATCAGGTCTCCATGACCCTTTGGCACAATCCAAGGTCCCTGCCTTGTTATGGATTGATGTAAGGCCCAGGCGCTGGCCATTGTTCTGCTGTTTTCAATCTGTTCTTCTAACGGATTACTTGCTCCACTTCCTTCTATAAACAAGCTTATAATGGCAAACAATATAACAATTAGCTCTAGTTCAAGCATCTAATCATCATTAACCTATCATTTGCTTATCCAACTTACATCTTGATCAATATGAATTGCTTCTACCCCTTAGCTAAAATCCTACCCTTTTAAAGTCATGATTCATTTCCCCACTCCTTCTTCAAGGTTAGTAAATTCTTTTACTAATATATAGATTCTTCTTCATCTAGCCAAGCTGTGCGGTAGGTATCACTCAAAACCATACTATATGGTTTCGATATTGAAGTTAAAGCTGCTGCTTGCAGCAGCATTCTCTAATTCCAAACAAGTATTATAACAGACAAGATCAAACTTATACCAATTAAATGAGCAAAACAGTAATTGGGTGAAACAGAATATTGAGTAAGCCAGTTGCTGTTGGTGACTACCCAAAAAGCACATTCCACCAATTATGAGATGGGCCTTTTTCTAATCTTTTAAATACTCCCTGTGTATTCTCTGTGTCATGATGTATTGTAATCCAAGTTTTCTTTCCTTCATCTTTCATTTCTTTAAGAATTTCCTTTAATTCTTTGTTTCAATAATTGTACAACTAGAGTTAAGTTCATCTCTATAGGCACAGGTGCTATTTCTTGCACAGTAGTCAAGTTCGCCTTTATATGTTAGTACGACACTACAGGTGCCTGATAGGAAAAATTACATCCTTCAATTTTGACCAAGTTACAAATGCACAGATTAAACTCGGTTTCATTCACAATGATCTCATCTACCATTGTATGCTGTTGTATGCTACCATTGTATGGGGCATGCTGTTCTGAGGCAGACACAACCTCATCCTGTATACACAAGCAGGGTTGTCTGGTTAATGGGATGCATTTCAAAGTGATAAATGCTCTGCTCTGTATCCAAACAAATACCTTTATCATCACCTACATTACCTTCACATTTAAACCTTAATTGTTCCTTCATTGACCAGGGTTCTAAGTTAATAGTTCGCCACCTTCCTTCAACTTTCTGTGCCCACATTCTGTGTTCAGAAGGATGTAGTATGACCCCCTCATGATTTAGCCCTAAAGCAACAATTGGATGTATCAAACTCACTGATGCCTCGTATATAGTTAAAAACAAAAGCTGTTACCATACTTGTCATGGGGTTATAAGAGAAATTAACTAAAACCTACCAGGATTGAAGTTCTTTTACTAAATCCAAGGCATTATCCCAAACAACTTTACAAATTTCTGCAGGGAATATGCTTCCTCCCCTGTCCCTAACAACTGAAGCTGCCACTGATTGCATCCATAACTGTGCCTGTGTACACCCAAGGGCCAAAGAAATGTTCGCAGTAACTGTACCTAAGGTATTAATTATAATGATGATCCCACTCCTCTGTATTTTCTATTTTGGTAATACTTTGGACAACTTCCACTGGCTAGTACCTAATGCCAACAAGGAAGATTGTAAAGGTTGTTGCAATTTTACCATGTCACTGCCAATTACTGTCAATTTGTTCATCAATACTTCTGAATCCATTGTGTTTAAGATCCTTAGTCCTGTTCCCAATAACCCAGTGAGGTTTCTCTTCTGTCTGGACATATAAGGCATACGCTTCTGCAGCCAAGTGGTCCAATCCATAAAAGAGGTCCTTAAAAATGGGGCACACTCAGGTAGAATGGCAGAGGCATTCACTTGCATTGCCATCTCTACCCGTTTTAATGACTACTTTGGATTAACTAGCAGTTTTTGAATTCTTGATTTTTAACCGCATATGGCCCAATTTTGGTAATTATGGGAGCGATGGGTTCTAAAGAGGTTTGAATAACCAGGATTTTTACGTGTCTCAGTTTGAAAAAGACAGGTATCTGCTGGGGAGGGCAGGGTCTACCTTGAGAATTCAAACTCCCTCCCTCCAAACTACTATGATTTAGAAAAATTAAAGGGTTCTCAGGCAGAGGTAGTAGGGGTAGGAGTAACAGTCCTTTACTAGTATGTATAACTAAACAAAACAACAACAACTACAGCATTAACGACAAAACAGACCCAGGACCCTCAAGGGCTCTGCTTCACAGAGCCCACGGAAGTCTGATCTCGTTGTTTTCTGGGGAGCAGAGTTGGAACAGTGGAAAGTCCCGGCTGGTGGATGAGACAAATCAGAAGTTCTTTGGTGGTTGCTGGAATGGTGGGATGTCCCGGCAGGGCAGGGGTTGCGAGGCCGCACCGTAGCAAGGAGGAGCGGCGCCAAAGAAAGCGGCAGCGACGAAGGCAGTGCCTGCCCGGCCTCAGCACAGGGGCGGAAGGAGACAAGCACAGATTTCCTGAGCACACAGGCAGGTGATGGTAGCCTTCCCTGGAGTTGGTGGTGACCGTGAACTCCTCTTGCAGCCGAAACTGACAGCCTGGCCGTCCTCAACCCAAAAAGAAAGACGAGCTCAGCTGCTCCCAGCCCCTCCCCTTTTCCTGCCCCCAAAACTCACATTATCTTACCCCTCACAACTTTTTGGCCACCTCTTTTTCCTGGCATCCCATCAGTACCAGTAGTTTGTCTCCTATCAACTTATGGGAAAAGACACAAATCTAACCCCCAACATTATGCTGGTCGAGCTGGTTAAGTTATCCTAACCTCATCTTTTCAGGGAGCAGTGCAAGCTTGAGTTATATTGTAATCAATCTTAAAATCCTTAATTGCACAACCTTCTATTTTGACCCTAAACTCAAAACAATTGGTTAAGCATTTGTCACAGCATTTAGGGCCAATTCCAATCGGTTTCATGGGTTCTTGGTGAGATTCATGAAATCTATGCTGGACAAACACATATTCACATCCCCAAACATTTTTTCCTTCCCACAGAGTTGTGTTTGTAACTTTCAGTATCTGAATCAGAGACTTACAGGAGTGAAAGTCATAAGCTTTCCCTTGGCATTCATATATACCAGTCACATTATATGAAAGTGTTACTGCATTAGTTGTGGCTATAGCAAAGGTCACAAATGCCACAACTCTCCAGGCTACACCTACTTAGTTATCCATTACAACTACAAACCTTTCTATTTGTTAAATTATGCTTATCATTTCACCCACATTCTATTTATTTTCCCGAGAAAGTTTTAATTTTAGTTTGTTGTCACCTGGTATAACTTTTTAGAGTTCCTCAGGAGCTTTCTTCATGGATCCAGGCACTTTGTTCTTTGATTTTGATTGCAGTAAAAGTAGTAAGGAGCACTTGGAATGGTCCTTCCAACTGTGGTTCCAGAGTCTTTTCTGCAAAAGACTTAACATATACATAATCCCCAAGCTGTATATCATGTACTGGTCCATCTAATTCTCTATTTCGAGCCCCCAGCTACATGTTTCTCAGTTTCTCTAAGTTGTTTGTTTAGGGCCGCCATACACCTGTGTAGGGTTTCTTCCCCTACTTGAATTGGTGTTGTCCCCTCTTGAACTCTGTATGGCCTTCTAAACAATATTTCAAAGGGACTTAAATTTTCTTTTACTCTTGGCTTGGTCTGAATTCATAGTAATGCTAATGGAAAAGCCTGAGGCCAAGGTAACTTCACCTCTTGTCCAGTCTCATTCCCAGTCTATGCCTAAATAGTGGCCAAAATTTGCTGCACAATTTTTAAAATAAAATGTGGCTCCCTATCCGAAGACATTGTGGCTGGGACTCCAAAACGCGGGATTATTTCTTGCAACAATGCTTTGGTCACCTCTTGCGCTTTGGCAATTCTGGTGGGGAAAGCTTCTGGCCACCCTGAAAAGGTATCTGTTAACACCAATAGGTATCAATAAGCCCCTCCTGGGCAGTTCTAAGAAATCAATTTGCCATTGTTGCCCAGGTTCATAACTTTTCCCAATTTGCCCAAGTTTTGGTTTAGGAATATTTTTGGGGTTAGTTTGTAGGCAAAGACTACATTGTCAGGTTACTTGAATTACTGTGCTTTGCAAATTTCTGGCTATGATCTTGTTTTTTAAATATTTGTACAATGCATCTATTCCTCAATGTGTTTTCTCATGTTCCTCTTTTACTAATGACCATAGCATGTAAGAGGGGATCCCAAACCTTCCTTTCCCTCAATCTGTGATAGCCTACCCCTCCTGATTATAACTTCTATTTTCTTTCTTAATAAAACTCTTGTCCTTTTTACTGTACTTTGGCTTACCTTTAATAGAAATTTGTCCATCTGGAATTAAAGCAGCCTCAAAAATTACCTAACCTTTAGCTGCTTCTTCTGCCTGTCTGTCCGCCAGCTCATTTCTAGCCTCCAATTCAGAGCTCACTTTTTGGTGTGTCTTGATGCGCACGATAGCTAACTTTTCAGGTAGCTGGACTGCCTCCAACAGTTTTTTTTTTTTTTTTTTTTTTGGTGCATGTTTAATGCTTTTTCCTTGTAAGTTCAACAGTCCTCTTTCTTTCCAGATGGCTCCATGTGCAGGAACTACCCTAAATGCATACCTTGAGTCTGTGTAAATATTAATTTTCTTTCCTTTTGCCAGTTCCAAAGCCTGGGTTAAGGCAATTATTTCAGCCTTTTGTGCAGAGGTGTTGGTTGGTAACGGTCCAGACTCTACCACCTCTTGGCTTGTGGTAACTGCATACCCAGCATGTTTTTTTTTCACTGATCACATAGCTGCTTCCATAAGTGAACCAGGTCTCAGTGTCCACGAGAGGGGTGTCCTTCAGATCCGGGCGACTGGAGTAGCTGGCTTTGATGGTCTCTAGGCAATCATGCATCATCGGTTCTCCCATGCTACCACTGAGGAAGGAAGCTGGGTTTACAATATTAGTTACCACAATTTCTACATCATCTTGTTCTACCATTATAACTTGGTATTTCAAGAGTCTCTGCAGGGAAAGCCAGTGTCTGCCTTTTACCTCCAAGTGCAGACACTGTGTGGGACACTAGCACAGTCATCTTCTGGCCTAGGGTGAACTTGCGTGCTTCCTGGATGTTCACTGCTACTTCTGCAACGGCTCTGAGGCACCCTGACCATCCCTTAGCTGCTGCATCCAGCTGCTTAGAGAGGTAGGCAACTGCCCTGCGATACGGGCCCAGGTTTTGTGCTAGTATCGCCAAAGCAGTCCCTTGCTTTTCGTGAGAAAACAAAAAGAATGGTTTACTCATGTCTGGAAGTCCCAGGGCTGGAGATGACATCAGGGCCTTTTTTAGTTGTTCAAAGGCTCGTGTTGCTTCTTTTGTCCACTGGAGATTCCTGTTTTTCTCCATGATCAAGGCATTTAGGGGTTTAACCAATAGTGCATAATTATAAAACCACAGCCTGCACCACCCCATCACTGCTAAAAAGGTTCTCAGGTCTTTAACTGTCTGAGATCTTAGGGTCTGGCATATCGTTTCTTTGCAATCCTGCCCCAAAGTTCTTTGTCTAGCACTGACCTCATAACTCAGGTAGATAACTGTTTGCTTCACCATTTGGGCTTTCTTCTGGGATACTCAATAGCCCTGTAGAACCAAAAAGTTCAAGAGGTTTACTGTTCACTCCACACATCCCTCTTAAGTTTTGGTAGCTATCAGGAGGTTGTCCACATACTCTAACAGCTGTCCTTCTCCTGATGGGGCTTTCCAGGTAAGATGTTCTCCAAACAAGGTGGGCAAATTTTGAACTCCTTTAAAAGCACTATCAATGTAAGCTGAGGTTTTTATGCAAATGCAAAAATTTTCTGGCTGGCTTCATGGAGAGGAAGGTAAAAGAAAGCATCCTTTAAATCTAAAACAATAAACCATGTTAGTTCAGGTGTCAAACAGGTTAATAAAGTGTAGGGGTTGGCAACCACTAGGTATAAATCCTCAGTTATCTTATTAACAGCCCTTAAATCTTGTACTATTTGGTATGGTCCATCGGGCCTTTTAACAGGTAAAACAGGAGCACTAAATTCAAACTAACACTCTTTTAATAGCCCTGGCTGTAAAAAAAAAAAATTAATTACTAGTCTAATCCCTTCTCTGTCTTCCTTCTTCAACAGGTATTGTTTAACTAGCTGTTTTCCTTCTTTAAGCTTAACTTGTACTGGGAGTGCATTCTTTGTTCTGCCTGCTATGTTAGAAGCCCACACCCTAAGAAAAAGCTGATCCATTATTTTCCTATGAATCTCATCTTCACTTAGCCTCTGCATGCCTTTCTGGTTCTGAATGGCAAGCAGTGTTCTCTCTGCAAAACGGAGCTTGGAGTTCTTTATAGCTCTGAAATGGAAAAGTAGCAAAGAGCCAGCAACGCCTTTGCTCTTGATGCTCCAGACATGGATAACTCCAAATGTAGCAGAATCTCATCCAGTGCTGGAAAAGGCAGGAAGGTTGGTGCAACATGCATCTTTGCTTGCTAGGAAAAAAGAAAACGAATCTGGCTTCTGCACCTAGCAAAACGACAAAACACAAGCACACAAACTGAAAGATGAGAGTGTCAACACCTGCTGTGTCTAAAGGACTGGTATGCAGCGAGGGCATGTTTGGCAGGCAAACAGCCCTCATGTTCAGCACTGTCAGTAGGGATTTCTGGAATGTACCTGAAGGTCCCTCACAAGCCTGCAGTTTTTCTGCCTAAAGCTCCCTCAGCACCTCCTCTCTGGGCTTGTCCTGCACACCTTCCCCAGCTTCCTTGTTCTTCTCTGCACACAATCCAGCCCGTGCATGACTTTTTGCTTCTGAGTGGCAAACAGTGTTCTCTCTGCAAACAGAGCTTGGAGTTCTTTACAGCTCTGAAATGGAAAAGTAGCAAGGAGCCAGCAACGCCTTTGCTTTTCCTCCTGCAGACATGGATAACTCCAACAGTAGCAGAATCTCATCCAGTGCTGGAAAAGGCAGGAAAGTTGGTGCAATATGCATCTTTGCTTGCTGGGAAAAGAGAAAACGAATCTGGCTTCTGCATCTAGCAAAACAACAAAGCAAAAGCGCACAAACTGAACAATGGGAGTGTCACCTTCTGCAGTGTCTAAAGCCCTGATATGCAGCGAGGGCATGTTTGGCAGGCAAACGAGCCCTCATGCTGAGCACTGTCATGTAGGGATTTCTAGAAGGCTGCCTGAAGGTTCCTCATGAGCCTGCAGTTTTTCTGCCTAAAGCTCCCTCAGCACCTCCTCTCTGGGCTTGTCCTGCACATCCTTCCCCAGCTCCCTTGTTCTTCTCTGCACACGATCCAGCCCCTGCATGTTCTCTCTGCAAAACAGAGCTTGGAGTTCTTTACAGTGCTGAAATGGAAAAGTAGCAAAGAGCCAGCAACGCCTTTGTTCTTGCTGCTGCAGACATTGAAAACTCCAGCTGTACCAGTCCAGGGAACAGGGAGCTTAGAATTGCAGGACTTACATAACCATTGCCCTAGGTCTCTTTGGTTTGTGTCTGCGAGAACTGGGATTTGGGCTGGAGAGGTACAGTTGGGAACAAAGGAGGGAGTACATTTCCTTCATGGATGTGTAAGGAAGAACAGGGAAGAGGAGGTATTGTAAACTGTATCAATATTTCATGCAAATTTGGGGTGGAGTTGTGATGTGTGTGCGTTTGGCCCGGGCTTATCAGGAGCAGCCACCAATGACACAACCAACCCCTGACCCCTCAATGGATGTGTTAAACACTTCCACAGAAACCCAAGTCAGTAATGATTCCAGAGGAAAAGTTATAGGTAATTGCTTATGATCTTTGTGAAATTTGCTTTAGAATTACCAATCAGAGTGTGTATCAAGGCATAGCATATCTTTTGGCTATTTTCCTGGTTTGTAATTTTCTCTCTGGTTTACATGAGTTTGTGTGCTCCTGTTAACAAGCAGCATGTTTTCACCTTGAAATTTGGGGTGGCTTTGTTTCTTTAGGGTTTTTTTCCCCACAACTGATTCATCCCTTCCATGTTGTTCTACATGGCTGGTTTGGTTTGAATCAGTGAGAGAGAAGGGAAAAGACTTTTTATGATCTTGAAATTTTTGCAGACTGAAGTGGGATATCATCTTGCTCCTCCCCAAAGCGCTGCAGGTATATGGGAGTAGCTCAGTGCTGGGACAGTTTTCTGAGAAATTACAGCATTTGAGAGGTTTAAGTGTTAATAACAACTCTCTTGTTTCTTGGTTCCAAAGATTCAGTCCTGCAGTCCCAGGCTGAGGAGGTAAAAAAGGAACTTCTATTACTGATGGAAAACTTTCTGCTATTCCTTGCACAGACTTTTAAATATTTGTATGTTTTACTGTCCAGTATCTATGCATAGAGAATGAATTATTTGAGGTAAAAATTGAGATAATCAGTAGAGGACAGGTAGGGAAAACTTTTGGAGTAAAATTGAGGTGACCTAAAATGGAGAGCATGAATATTTTAAAGTGAACTGTGGCAATCAGTAGTGCACAGGTAAGGAAAGTTTTGGCCGTAAAATCTGAGGTAACCTCTAGGGGAGAGAATTAACATACTTGTAAAAATCAGGCAATCAGTAGTGAACAGATAGGGAAAAAATTGGGGGTAAAACTGGAGATAATCTCCAGAGTAGGGAATGAATACTTTTTTATAAAAATGAGGAAATCAGAAGTGGACAGAAAGGGACAATTTGGGGGAAAAACTTGAAGCAATTCCAAGGGAAGAGAATGAACATCATGAGGTAAACTGAGTGTCCTGGGATGACTTTGTGATGCTTGCATAACGAATTGTCTGTTCTGTTTATATTGGATATTATGTCCTGTACCTTTAAGACTCGTTCTGAGAGTGAAGGGGGGGAAAGAAGTGTGCAGTTTGTTTTCAGAAGCTGCACTCACTCCCCCACATTCCACTCCTGGACTGTGATCATCTGAGGCACGGACAGACAGTGAGGCAGAGATCGCCTTTGCTTTTAGATAGTTTTTAGCTAGCTGAGGCAGAGAAGTTCCCTGGACTGTTTTTTTCCTTTTTCTTGGGACTGTTTAAACCTATTCTGGACTGAAAACTCAGACACCTGAATCTCATGCCTGCAGCCCATCGGGGGGATGTTATGCCAGGATGGCATTTTCCAGTGCCAGAGGGACTGATAAGAGACTGAGCGAGCCGAGCTACACCTATGGCAAGTGTAATAAATAGACTCGGATACATTTCCAGGCTGGGGCATGGGGAGCCCCATGCTTGGAGCACGCTGTTCCTCTGGCTCCCGCGGTGCCTGTGCCCCGTTCCCTCGCCTCCCCCATGGCCCTGGCGGGGTAGGCGGCAGGCGCGCGGCCCGGCGG